>JBAMBO010001734.1:0-132141 GCA_037044535.1 Lordiphosa magnipectinata | reverse complement strand
CAGGCAGCAAACCTCTAATATTGAAGGTTAGCTACAACAAAAAGCATAGCGAGAGCCGAGGGTATACTGGCTTACGCATAGCACAAACCAAAGTTTATTGCTTCTCTTTCTCTTCTATGCCAAAATCGTCGTCTTTAGCGACGACAGCCAGTATCAGAATTATTCCCATTATTTGTATTAGTATCTACGCCGCCGTAAGCTGGTTTAAGGCACCACAGCTTCGCAAAATGGATTCTATACTAATGGAATCTATGCAGCACGCATTGTGGGGGCGCGTGCTGTTTCAAGGTAAAGACCGAAGCTTTGAGCGTGGAATTTCATAAGCCGATCGGTAATCAAAACAAAATATTAAAGGGTTGCCAGATGACGAACCTATATATGGCCCAACCAAAATATACAAAGTTAATACACAAATGATACACAAGTATAAGATTAACTTGCTTTAATCCTGTTCACTCTTGAAACGAGCAAATAAGACTAAAAAGATTCATAGCTCTTAATAGCCTTTTCACACTGGTCGCAGCATTGTTGAAGCTGCGGAAACCCGCAGCTTCACAAACAGATGTCAGCTTCTTCCATCTACTATGGTTGCAAAGTAACGCCAAAAGCGCTCGGAAACTATTGTACTGTTGTATTGTAAACCCTGTACACGTTATATGGTTACACCAATTATAGTCAAGCTCCAGGCTGGAATTTTGCGATTTTTGAGTGAACACCCACAGCCTACGTATTTTCTATGAAACACAGTGTACACAGTGTAAATCCCGACTCACACATAACCAATAACCAAGAAGTTATAAGCAAAGTGAAGAAACTAGTTGCGAATCTTTTAAACAGATTCGTGTATAAAAAAATCGCAGTTTTCGTGAACTACTACTACTGCGTTCCACTCTCGATCATAACATAGGTTCCTGGATGTGTGCGATTTGTTTAGCGATTGGAAAACTAAATCTTAAAAAAACATCAACGCACCTTTAGTAAAATTTAAGCAGAGTGGTCCTATTGATTGCCCGAACGAACTTTTAAAGGCAACGCGACAAGACAATAGTAGAATGAAAGCCGACAAACGTGCTAAAGGTAGAAGTACTGCTCAAGGCTGGCTGAGATTAGTATAATGATTCACTCAGCTGTAATCCTGTATAAGACTCTGCACAATCAATTATATCTTAATTATTTATTAATTATATAACACAGTGCTACAGTGCGAAATAATTTGGGTAATGACATAAGTACATTCTACATCCCATTTCAGTATAGGCCTCTAAACTTAGTCATAATCGTAAAACAAATTTAGATGAATATGTGATTATATGAAAAATTGTATATAAATTTTCCGTGAGTTACTTGCGGGTTTTTTTTGCCGTTTTGGTTCATCCACAATAAAAGACATTTTTTTATTGGAATTTTCCTCCCACGCGTTTCGGCGTCATTTTGCGCCTTCTTCAGGGAGTCTGGATTTATTAATTTTTTTTCTTTATTAAAAACAATACAAAAACATTAACTCTTTGTGTGTGCGCTTTATATGCGTACGTTATGTTTGAATGTTCCTTTGGTATAATTTTAGTTATTGTCGCTTTATTAGTAAGTTTGTCTATGTAGGGTACGCTTATGTATCGTGTATCCGTTTCTTCTTTGTTTTTGTCATCTTTTTGTTTATTAGTGGCGTCTTTTATTAGGTTGTCGATCAGCTGTTCTGGGTAGCTATTCTTCCTAAGCATTTTCTTTAGTTTTATATATATACTGGGCCTATATATTTCATCACTTAAAATATATGCTTTGTTAAAAAATATCATTTTTTCGCTGTATTTATCTTCTGGTTCCGGGGTTGATGTGAGTGGAAATTAATGATTCTCCCCCTGATGCGATGTCTTTTGTGTACCATTTGAATTTAATTTTTCCCTGTTCTTTCTTTATCTCTGTGTCTAGGTAAGCTATTTTGTCATGTTGTTCCACTTCGAAAGTAAATTGTATCCTATGATGTTGTTTGTTTAGTGTATTTAATATTATATTTGCATCCTTTTCTTTTATTATGCAAAAAATGTCATCGACATATTTTGCTATATGTTTTATGTGAACGTTTTGTTTCCCTAGGTCTTCAATTGCGTTATCCAGCATCTTGTCTAGTACCACATTCGCTATGGTTGGTGACACCGGGTTCCCCATGGGCATGCCAAATATTTGGTTGTATATTGTAGAGTCATGAATTAGATAATTGTTGTCTATTAGAATGAAGTCCAATTTCCTTAAATTTATTTTTTGGTATTTTTGTGTGTATTGAGATTTCCGTCCATTTTTCCATAATATTCTGAATTGCCAGGTGTATTGGGATATTTGTAAACAATGATACAACATCAAAAGATACTAAGATTTCATCCTCTTCGATGTGTATATCCTTAATTCTGTTTTTTAACTGTAGTGAATTTTGTATGTTGTATGATTCTGATGTTATGTTTTTGATCAGGTTTCCTACATGTTTTGCCAATTGGTAGCATGGTACAATTTTCCACCAAACTTCAGCATTAATGTTATGTTAATATAACATTGGTCCCCGAAGAAAACCAAGTATGAGGAAGTGCTATACGCGACCTTGTCTACAGCGTACGCTAGGTCATTTCCCAGGTTATTACAATTTTGTGAAATTTGTAGCACTGTGAAATTAATAAAATGTTTAATTTTTTGAAATCCGACATTTAAAATTAGTATTATTGAAAATTGGAATACGGGTTTTATTCGATTTGGTTCACTTACTAAGGACATGAATCAAACTTGCCACAATACTCATTTATTTTACTCAAGTCATAATGCTTATTTTCTGAAAATTTAAAACTAATCATTAACCATTGAGCAAAAAAATCAAAAAAATAAAACTAATTGCAGAAATGAATACATTATCGAAATATGATCATATTTTATTCAGGTGTGTTCTGGAAATCTCTAGAAATTTTCGTATAAACGATTGCACTTCGAACTTAACTTGGACTACTTTATTTGTGAAGTGACAAGAACAAGACCGGCTACTAGATCATATAGAAGGGAAACCGTACGCATTGAATCTACTTGGATTTGAGCAGGCGGTTTCAAATCTCTCAACTTTCGTCCTCTAATCTAGTAGCCCGGCATATTTATGCCCCTTTACATATCAAGTCAAACAATAATATGAAATGCTAACGTTAATACGAAAAGAGACTTCTGGGATTTCCATTTTATCATACGGGCACTCCAAGTGGATGAGATTTTTGAATGCAAAATTTACAAAAAATCATTGTTTACGGTCTCTGATTTATAAATCAACACACAAATTACTTAAAGGGATATTTTTCCGTTTTCCTCCCTCTCACAATCCACCTATACCAATATTTTTTATCCTAAATCAGATAAGTAAATTAATTTTAACAGTTTTGGTAAATTTAAAAATTCTGTTCTTACGTCGCTTGTTCAATAAGTGTTGGATTTTTTTTTCGATTTAAATCGATTCCCCAAAGTGATATCAATATTTCTTCAACAAGGAAAAAATCGATTGTCGAATCGATGTATCGATGTATTTGCCAGCTCTACCAATAGTCTGTTATTTTGAATTTACAAAGTAGCCACAATTTCGTTTGAAAAATAAATGAGTCGAAAATGTTTGGAATTTTAGATGCGGGTCTTTTTTGCAGGGAATTTCATAAAGTTCACGAGCGTTTGAGAGCGGCGCCTTTTATTCGAAAATAAACCTTTCAGCTGATTTTGATAACGTGTCATTTAGAATGTCAACTAAATGGCCTTCTAACCAATAAAAATGTCAAAAAAATGTTGCCTATGAAAAAGGGCAATACGAAAAGAAAGGATACAAATTTATAATGTCTTTATGACATCAAGTTCGTTGTTGAAATGAACCGAACCGTTCCTCTTCTGGTGTAGAAAACTTTTTATTCGATTTTAATGTTATTCACTTAGGGTCTTAAAAACATCCTGCAAAACTTTTAAGCCGATCCGGCATATGTTTTTCAACAATAAACATGTTTTTTCATATTTTTTTATCAAAAGACTTCAGTAAAAGTTATAAAATGTTCTAAAAAAAAATTTAAATTGGAAATTTTTGGAGATTTTTGATTTTACCATGCCTTGAAGCACTTTGACTGAAGTTTCTTGAGAAGTGTAGAAACGATTTTGATAATTTTCTTTTTTGTTAAAAGCTAATACCCAAATGCATCAAATCCACATTTGGGCATTTCCACCAAAAGGTCCACCGAGACCAAAATATTAAAAGTGCTTAAAACACTCTGTTTTATCAAATTTTCAAGGGGAAACAATTAAATTGAACTAATGTAAGCCAATCTTACATTTAATCATAACCCATTTCGAAATATTCGGTTTCACGGCTGCACTAGCGTGAATTTTCTAATTTGGACATTAAAATTGCACTTTTTTTTTGATAAAAGTGCCTATAGATTGCACTTACTTTTGCTATCTAAAATCTTTCTGAGTGTACAAATGGTTATAAAAGAATGCATAAGAAACCATGAGAAACTATGTTATTGCAATAAACCGTAAATTTTTGCTTCGCATTATAACAGAAACCACATAAATAAGATGATGGAAAAAAGTGTCGCGTTCGCAATATCACGTATCGAATCATATTTTATTTCGTAATAAAAAATATAAAGAAAATTTCTCGATTAAATAAATTCTAATATACAGGTAAATTATTCAACAACATTTTAAAATTAGTCGCACTAAATGGTTTTGACAGATCTCGCTGAGTTTTGCTTTTATATTGATAGCCAAAAACACCACTTCCATTTTTTGTCGCGTGCGAATCGCTTTTTGATTGGCTTTATCTTGTAGCCAGCACTAGGTGTGCTCTATTTTTTTCTCACTAAATGAAGTGCTTCGAAAGTGCTATTAGTTAAAGTAACAAAAGAAAAAAAATGATTTTAATTTCACTTATATTCCACTTTAAATGCGTACGACTGTCGCGTTCGACATCATGGAAATACCCATATTAAATCTATAAAAAATAATTTTTACTTTATCGAAATTTTAACCGCTTTTTTCTCGAAACCACGTTTCCTCGTTCATTGAATTACTATTTCTTTTTTACACTGGACTGAAAAAAAATTGTCAAAAACGATATCTCATTTTCAAATGGCCGCCATTTTTACAAATTCTATTTTTTTTGTTTATGGTTCTGCTTCGGGTCATAAGGACATTTATACTAACCATCAATACTTTGGAGGCCGAGTACTTTTTGAAAACTCTTCGCATTCACATATTTTTAATTTTGTATTTTTTTTAATGAAAAAAAAAAAAAACAGATCTACAAGATTTTTTCCCGATTTCTTTTCACACGTTTTTCAAATACAGTTCAAATTCAGCCGCCTAGAACAGCCCTAATGGTTTGGTTTGCCATTTCGAAAGAACACTGGTTTGACCCGGCTTAATTTAGGAATGCATCCCTAGAACTTTAAGTCAGTTTTATACATAATCCCAGAAATTTTATATTTGAATTTAGATTATATAGAATTATAGATTGATTCCTACTTTAATAAGGAACCCAAACGAAAAAAAGGTTATTCAGCATTAAAGTACATTACAATATATAAGCATGACAAGCATTTTTTCCGAAATGTAGGATCAAAAGCTCTCTCATTCTCTCTGTGTATGTGAAAAAAAAGGAAAAAAGAATGAAACAATTTTCTTTTGAACTTCCTAGTCTCTGACTGGCACAAAATTAACTTGCAAAAACGGTCAGAGCAAAAAATTATGCGAGTAACCAAATAAGAACAGGCAAAAGCGCGAAAAAGGACATAAGCAAACTGCATTTTATGTTTAAGTATTAGCAAGCAGTTTATGCGCGTCAACTAAATTGTGAAGAAGAGAAAATTGTGAACGATGAAAGTGGAAATTTGAAGTGAAATTGTTGCCTAAATTGTGATGGGTAAAGTGACTTCTATGTTTTGTAGCGTATGAGTATAAGTAAGGAACTAACTTTCGGCCTCTTCTGACAGCGTCACAGCAAGCGAATTGCCACCATGAACAAGTACACGCTACAGCAATGCGGTATTTTCGTGCAGCATGTGCCATAATAAGGGATTTTTTGATGTCAGTTTGTGAGTGATGAGTGCCTGAACCATTTTTGACTATCACTGGACGTTGCCACAACTCACACACTGCGACTTTTGTTCGGCGTCCGACTAATCTGCTGCAAATTACTTAAATTCAAAAACAAGCCCTCAATATAGATGAAATATTTTCCATTTTATTCAAATATTGACAAATTCAAAGCAAACAACAAACAAAACTCCACACCGACAGCTGCCAGGCACTTGAACGCGTTGTCCTACGCATAAACATGGTTTTCTATGGCGTATGCCAAAATGCAAAAATGTTACGTTTCATAAATTCCGTTGCTTTAATTACAATTTTGACTTGGCTGCTGCAAAGAGAGTAAAGACATGGAGCCAGAGCAGTGGGCAATGAGCCAACTAGGCAAGGCACACACACACACACACACACACTCCAACACATGCCCATCTGCCCACACAACGAAACTGACTTCTCAGCATTTGCCTGGCATTCACTTTCCTAACGGCATGTAATTAGTGTGGCTCTATTAAAAGGCACCGGCACCAGCACCAGCATCAGCAGGAGCAGGACTCTTCACGTTTTTCATGTTTTTTTTTCTCTTCTCTGTTTTTTTGTGCTACTTTGATGGAAATTAGTGTTTTAATGTATGCTAAATGCGTCATTATCCCATCCATGTCGCTTACTCTCAATACCATTAGCCCTGTCTGTACTCACAAATCCGAACACTTTATGGAATCTCAAAGTGTCCTTAGAGCCTTTTACTTTAAATTAATGCCTGGCCGTGTCATTATAAATAACTTTCAATTAGCAGGTACTACTAAGTACACTCGTACCATTGTCTGCTGCTGCTTCTTCGTCTGGCTAAATTATGTCAACCAATTGCTCTGTAATTGACTTCGTCTAAGGCGGGTGTAGGCGTGGCAGTCGCTAATTACCCGAACACTGAGGCTATTGTCAATTGGCAGGGCGCATATGTCAAGTTTGCGAATGGCTTAAGGCCAAACACAACACAGGAAATTAGTTGAACCGCTTGGAATGAGAATGTGGCTACAGAGGATGGGAATGAACCCAAAACAAGGTTGCAGTCCATAGACTTACAAGCATTAAGCTGACTTTTGAACCATTTAGAGAAGATAATGGAACGCGTGTGGGTTTGGATTTTGGGCAATTAATGAGATTTGGTTTGATTTAAATCGTGGGTTCGATTAGCTAGCAATTTCAGTTTGATTCGGTTGCTGGCTATTTACAGTAGGATCATGCAGAGCCCGCTTGGAACGAGTTCTGTCTAGATTCTATGATTAGAATTTAGCAGGTTAAGTAAACCATTGTTGGTTGTGTTTTCACACTTAACATTTAGATAAGAGATCCTAAATACCAAAACAGAACTCTTGCAAAACGTTTGATGATTCGATTTGGTTTCAAAATTCTTAAAAGTTTAGACTTACGGCCAACTTCTCTTGTGTCAGATAAGATCACAACTTGCTCTGCTATTTGTAATTTTATGTGATATATAACTCTATGTAGAAGATGAGAAATCGGCTTTTAGTGTTTCAGTTTGAATTTGATGTGAAAAAATTTACATTTCCTTTGACTCTATCGCAGCGCTTTAACTCACTTTCTAGGCATTAGGTTTCTTTCTCTGTGCATAGTTTATACCATACAAATTGCAACCTTATCAAGCTCTTTTCTGAAGCAGCTAAAGGGTAGTGCTCTATTTTTCTTTTTTGCTTGCATTTTAGGCCACTTTAAAGAATCTTAGCCATCAAGAACAACAGCGACACCAAGTCGACACCTTTTACCGGTGAACTTTAGGTAAAATGACAGACCAACTCCCGCCCAAGAGATGAAATCGACTGTCAGCTGAACTTACGCAGCTTTGTGTGGCATATTTCGAGTATTTTTAGACTCTGAGATGAATCTTCCTTCACAACAATATTCAAATCCAATGGCTAAACAAGAAAAACACCCATTTACAAGATATATTGAAAAACAAAACAAATCAGAAAAGCAGTTAAATGGAATGACCGCCGACTGCGCCACCTATTGAACTATAACTGATTTGAGCGAAAAAACAAAATGTTTGGCCACAGACTCTCTTGCTGACGCATTAAGGATCGAGGTAGGCAAAAACACTAACGGGTTTTTAAGATGATTAGTGTGACCAGAGCTGCCACAGTACTTTCCCTCCAGTGACAATGGGGGAACGAATGATTTTATTAATTTGAAGTTTGTGTGGGATTTATGCCCGGGGGTGAGCATCTACAGCCGACCAGTCATAGCTACCACGAGCCGAAGTCAGTCGTGTTTTTACGCAAACGCGAGCCGAACTCATGATTGTATGAATCAGTGAACACTGAATTGCATGTAATTCGGTTGTAATCTGGAGAGTGCTTTCTTGCTCACCAACACAAGCACACTTTTTTGTCCTCTCCATTTGGCCGGCACTGATCTACAGCAGTGTTGTTCAAAATGACAAAACCCAATCCCATGGGATAGGAACTCATAATTCTGCCGACGTCACAGCCGACAGGCGTATAGAGCAGAGTTCGGCCATCCCAGTCTATAGTGTATACAACAGCGCTCTGCGGTACAGACGTCGACATACCGACAGTATACGAGCTTATACTGCTCTCTTTTGCACGCTCTCGCGTAGCTAAACGCTCACAAGCAAAGCCAAAATGAGCATGTGTTTTTTGACGGCCTCTGGTATAGAGATAGAGAATACGTGTCTATAAATCGGAGTTACCCAGTCATAGCCCTTGGGGGCCGAACATACTGGCCAACTCACACCGAATGCTTGCCGAGGTCATGCATCACTGTTCGTTTTGAGAGAGAGACAGGCACACATTTGCGCTTTCTGCTTGGGGAACCCTGCTATAAATAGCACGCTAGGCGGCTTGCTCTCTTATGATGCAGGTAATCGGCTTTTTGTTCTCTCACGAGGCATTTGTTCATTTGCTTGTTGCTCATGTTTAAATGCCAACATGTTTACTTCGTGATTCGCTGCTACGCACACAAGCGCAATGCTTGATTGGTATCGCAGTTGGGTCGACGAACTGTTTCCGTCAAGTGTAGAAACTGATGAATCCGTAGTACTGAGCAGGTTTACCGAGTACAGATCAGTGTAGTTGCGTCGATGGTTATTTTGGTTAAGGCCGTTGCTTCGATTGGGGGTCGAATAGCAACATCGCCCGAGCAGGGCTAAGCCTGTGTCTCGTTGAGGTGGTTAATTTCCCTCTAGTTGAGGAGTTTGAAGTTCCTGTGCATCTAGATACGGGCGTTCAAGTCCATCTAGTTGAGGGCTGGATGGTGCCTGTGTTGAAAGCGTTGTACTTAGTTTGTGGGCTCAGGTTGGCATAAATTATCAAATGGTTGCCTAAAAATGGAAGTTCAGTTACATGTTTGTGTGTGCGTGTCGTTGTTTGCGGGGTCTGGTACTTTCAAACCAGGAGCTCTCCTTACTGTGGACGATCAGTTGCATTTTCGTGGCATCAGCGAAAGTCGTCAGTTGTGCAGTTGTCCAGGCATGAATCCTGATAATTAATCCGCTAATCAATAGTCGTCACTTTCGTTTTCGTGGAACAAAACAATGACTGCTGCTGGGCGTGCACATGTGTGTGTGAGTCTGTGCCAGTAATATTTTTCGCATCAGTTGTTGTTTCGCATGTTGAAATGACAAAAAATGAAGAGAATGATATTATTTCTTCCATACAAATTTTTGATGCATTTTAACCTTTATTTCTTTCATTTCTCAAAAATGATGGCATTCCCCCCGAAAGGAATTTGACATTTTTTAAAAAAGTACTCGCTAATCTCTGGCACTATTCGTTACTCTCTGGAAATTGAAAATGTCATCACCAATAAACTGTTGATTTGAATTTAAAAAGTAGACGCAATTTTGTTTATAATATAAATTAGTCAAAAAAAGTTGTGTATTTAGCTTTCTGCTGATAATTTAGGGCGATAACAATGCGTCCGCCCCGCGTAATTGCTTTTCTGACGGGAATGTCTTTTTTGAGTTTGAAAGTGGCGCCTGTTGTTTAAATCAAACCATTCAGCTTCGTGGCCATTCGTTTTTGTCAACGTGGCATTGCGAATGTCAAAAATATGACGATATGTCAATGAAAACAGCAACATTTTTAGAAATGAAATTGATTAGAAATGAAGCCAGTGGAAATAGGCTATAAGATATAAAAAGTCTACATGAAATCGAGTAACAAGTTACCAGTGATGTGTGAATGACGGGACCTGTGCCTGGAACTGTGATTGGAGCGGGATGAACTGTCATCCGCCACAAATGTGCGTAAACAGCGCCACCTGTTGACAATTTTCCGATTTTTTTCTTTTTCCAAAGTTTCAAATTTGGTCGTCGTTTTCGAGTTTTAAGCATTCGAACAAACCACGATCCATTTTAGTATGGCGGGTGATTTTTAAACTTTTTTTTTTTGAAAATTTAGAATAGACTCAAAATTTGCAATAGTGAAGGAAATATTTATGTATCGCTCAACAATGCCTGCCATTTGCTTTTGAAAGATTATTTCATGTAAATGTTGCCCATGGCTACGCCAAAGGTCGTCCAGACGTAAGCTTCAATTTTGGCATACTTTTTACAGCACTTCGGCCAATGGCAGCTGTAATGTTGTCTTCCAGGGCTGCAATTGTGCCTGGCTTGCCCCTGTACACGAGAGACTTCTCGTAGACCCACAAATCACATGATCTTGGCGGCCAATGACCTGATAACTGCTCACCAAACTGGCCTCTCAATAGGTCCATGGTTCCGTTGCTGAGTAGCTTGTTGAAACCACAAGTCAACCAAGTCCAATTTTTTCATTTTGGGCAAAAAAAAGTCGGTAATCATCGCACTTTACTTTGCTTCATTAACTGTAAGGCTGCAAATTTCATTATATTTGAAAAGTTACGATCCAATGATGCCACCGGCCCAAAAACAGTGCATTTTTCAGGGTGCATTAGCAGTTCCTGAACTGCCTCTGGCTGCTTTTCAGACCAAATTCGGCGATTCAGTTTGTTGACGTACCTTTTTTTAATTTAATTATTAAATATTAAATACTTAAGTTATTAAATAAACAAAATATTAATTATGTTTAGTATACACTTTGTCTCCAAACGAGCTCTCTAGTGTTTAGATTTGGTTAAGACTTACTTTTTGGTGAACAATATATATTATGATTTTATGGCTGAATATGTTTAGGTGTGTAACGAAAAATTTTACAAAAAAACATTACGTAGGTAATTATATTAAGATAAAAACAAGGAAAGAAAAACGGGAAGGCAAAAAAATAAATTTGGCAACATAATTTAGATTGTGGGAATCTACGAGTCGTAGTTATCTAGCCACTAGAACTGGATAATGTTTGAATTCGAATCTCTAATTGGTATTGTTTTATCAAACCGCCAGTTTCCATCTTGTAGAAGGGACTCTGGGACGCTTTTGCTTGTGGCACGCCTGTGGAGGTGGTAATAAACCAGAATTCCACAGTGGCTTTGTATAAATCCTTTTTTATGAAGCACTTAGAATGCTTCTGGTGGGACAAGGCCTGTTAATAGCGTGTGTTCAATGTATTGATCCCCCACATAGTAGGGGGCTATTATAAAATTATTTTCATGATATTCGGTACATCTGAGAATATGGTTGCGTATTAGTTGTGTAATAAAATTATCTAGTCTAGGGTTGTTGGCCATATTGTATAGTTTCTTATTGCTAACATATTTTGTAAAGTTGCTCTCTGGAGATCTATAAAGAGATGTACATGACCCAAGGCATTTTCTTTCGAAGACTCGTAGTCTTTCCATGTATGATGGTGGAATATTAAACCTGATATTGCATGCGTACGTGAGTATTGATCTGATGAATGACTGATATATAAGAATTTTAACTCTAGGACATAAGTGCTTCGAATACATTATTGATTGGAACATAAAGAATGCTTTTTTAGCTTTGGATATCTTTATGTTAACATGATCGTTAAAGTATAGGAAACGGTCAAGGTGAACTCCTAGATACTTAACCTTACTGTATGTTGGTATTTCAGTTGACTTTCAGGACTAGTTTCAACATTAGTCCCTTTAACCAAACGCTGTCGAATGCTTTTTCTAAGTCTATTAAGCATGCGCCTATTGCTTTTTTATTATTTTGATGCCATCTTACGTGTGATATTAGTAGGTGTATTGCGTGTGTAGTAGAATGTCTGAATTTAAATCCAAATTGGCGGTCACTAATTAGTTGTAGATTTTCGCAGAGCTTGTTTATATTGATATTTATTCAAGTCTCGAAGATTTTACTGATGTTTAGTAGCAGGCTAATTGGGCGTAAATTGTTTAAGTCAATTGGGTTTTTGTTCTTTTTTTGTATCAAAATTGTTTTGGCTGTTTTCCAGGAAGAAGGGAAGTTGGAGTTATTTAGCA
Source organism: Lordiphosa magnipectinata (assembly GCA_037044535.1). NCBI lineage: Eukaryota > Metazoa > Arthropoda > Insecta > Diptera > Drosophilidae > Lordiphosa > Lordiphosa magnipectinata. The sequence goes on along the minus strand of JBAMBO010001734.1, from coordinate 119,649 downwards.
TGTTATTAAACAATATGACATATCTGTCTATATTCGGAATTTCATCAACACCTGAAGATACTTTGTTTTTCAGCTTTCTAAATATGCTTGAGATTTTGTCTTTGGATGGGAAATAATAATTTTTCTGTTGAGCCTAAAATGAGCTTCGTCGGTAAACAAAATTAGTTGATAATAAACACATTTTTTTTATAATAATATTCAATGTTTAGCAAGCGCTGATCGTTTGTTAGTCTATTCATTGTGAAATGGCAAACCTTGCTGAGCATTTTAGGTTTTGTCACTCAAGATTGTCAAAAAATTTACACTCAAACCCCAAATAATATGATTTTATTTATTGATATTGATTTTACTTAATATGATTTTAAACAAATTAAACAATTATTTCTGAATACTCATCAAAAAGGTTTCCCTTCTTGAGCTTATCAGCAACCAAAAATCTTTATAAGTACCGCTGCATTCTCAATATTTACTGTTAATTTGTGTTCACTTCTCAATCTGCCAAGAACTTAAGTCTACATTTCCATTATCGAGTTGCCCACTTGTGCCTGTTAAGTATCAACACCCCAAAACCCAAAACAAGAGAAGGAAGAAAAAGAAAAAAACATTCAAGTGCAATTAAAATGCAACTTTATGAGTCACTAATCTGCAATCCCTCTGAACACACCGAGGCAAGTGAGTAAGAGAGAGAGAGAGACAAACCACAGCCGCCAAGAGACGCCTGTCAATCAAGGCAACAGACACTTGGGGCAGGCTAAACAGATTGCAACCGAAAACACTTTGGCCATAAATCAATTAAAATTGATTTTCACTTCCCTCCCCTCCCCTCCCACTCACTCTCTACAACTGACAAAACGCAGCGCAAATACCAACAAAACTTTTTTTGGTTCTTTTTTTTTTTTCAACAAATTTCCGTAATGAATCGAGGCACTGGAAATTATCTGCCATCAGCTTTGCTGCTGTCTGCTTTTATGCAGTTTTCCTCTATTTTTTTGCTACTTAGTTACGTTTGAGCGATTTATATGAAAGGGTCGAAATCAGTGTGCAGCATCTTTTTCAGTTAACTCTTGTTATCTGGCCGAGACAGCGACAAGATCTCGCTTTCTCTCTCTCTGTTAATGCCTTGAAAATATTGACAGCTATTTGCCAATTTGGTTGAAACTTCAAGAACTGCGCCAAGTGGCCAAGTGTCCATAATTCTGTTGCTTGACTCATAAATAAAAGTGCTTGGACTTGAAAAAGTTTTTTGCTGGGCAACAGCTGAAATGACGATACATAAATAGAAATGCCAAACTCGACATATCTCGATGGCACAAACGCACACACACACATATTCTTTTTCCTTTTGGCAATTTCCATAAATATTTCATTTAGCGTAACTTATACACTTTGAGTGCATTTCATTTTTCCTCCTTCTATTCCTTAGCTTATCTTTGGGTTTGCATCTTCAAAGTGCAATCCCCCAGACAGATTGTCCCTGCTGTCTCAGTACCAATTCCATTCACATTCGTTTCCACATTCGCTCGCCCATTGTGCAGCTTGTTGCCTGTGCTACTTGTCATAAATTGGCAAGGAAAATACAAGACAAGAAAAAGAAAATACACAAAGAAATATTTTCAAATTTTACCATAGTTTGACATTTAGATAGTGAGTTTTATGGAAAGTACTTGTTGGAAATGGTAAAAAATGTGAGAATTTTTCAAAGATATTTTGCATGAGAAGTGATGAAAAGTTTTGAGATAAAAATTTACTGATACAAGATTGGCAGCTATTTGGGACGATAGTCTGTTCTTTTGAATGAAGCTTTAATCTGAAGCAGTGCAGTGCGAAGTAGGGAATACTGCCATGACCAAAGAGTGCTTGTTTTTTCCCGCTTTTAGCCCAGTTTGGAACTTTAATCAAATATTTTAAGACAAATCAATACGAACTTAAAATACCTATAGTTCGAAGTAGAGATGGGCGCGGGAAGAAAAATTCGTTCCCTTCCCTATCCCGACCAATCATTTTCAATTCAATTCTGTCCCGACCCCGACCCAAGTCTATATCGACCCGTTTCGATTCATACCTTAAAAATTTTTGTAGGAATTGAAAACAGTTTTTTTTTATACAAAATGAACAGAAAATAAATTTTAACCAGAGAACATACCTTCAGGGTTGTGGAAAGTGGCCGCAAATTCTTTGTCACCAAGAAAAGCTGCTGTCGAGCTAGATTTTCGATGACTTTAGATCAGGCTTGCCCAAAAGCAGCAAGCGGCAGAGCACTTACCAATAGTCACAAAGATAAGCACCAATACCAATAATGAAATTGTTGTTGGTCAGTTTGTTTGCGCGCGCAAACACCAATCGAAGAAGAGAGTTTTTGTTCTACGCAACGCATACACACGAAATCGTTTGCATGTGTGTCGTTTTGTATAGGTCGAGCCCTGCATGCATTGGATCATTTAGAGAATATTACGAGGGATGCAGAAAGCATTCATTTCAATTGCATGAAGTATGTAAACCTTTTTCATACCCATTTTGGTGTAACATTCTGATGCCGACCAAGAATGTATACTTCCACGGGAAAGAGATTCTACCTTCTGGTTGTTTTTTGTATTTTTCTCACAACTTAATAAGAAAACAATTCAATTCATTCCCCAGAGTGTCTAAAAACTTTTGCACAATAAACCAAAGTCTTTTCCAAATTGAACACAAATTGTTTCCGAATGTTTCTTAATTTCAAAGAATTTATTATTTAAAATTTTTGTTTTGTTTTCACAAGCTTTCCCCCCCAGGTTTTATGACACCATAATACCCAATGTATCCATTCTAATCCTGTGTATTTTTATCACCAATGGAAATCCATAATTTTTTTTGTTGTTGTGGCAAATTTTCTTTTATGTCAGTTAGTTGGCTTAGCCTGGCGAAACATAAAACTCGACACATGTTAACTTTGTTGACAACACAAATTAACACTCATAAAAGTTGAGAACAAAAAGAAAAACTTTGGCATAGACAACAAACAAGAAGAATTTATGTGAATATTTTTTTTTGTAGCCACTGGAAATGTACTTGCCGACATTGTGCAATTTCGTCTAATTGACGCATTTCGCTGGCCCGACAACAATCCAGCCGCAAAACACAGTGCAACATGCGTGGCGATGCAACTTGATTTGGCAAAGCAGCAAAAAAACAAGTGAGCTGAGAGATGGGACGGGGACAGGCCACGTAGCGGTCATGCTGGCAACTGTAATTGAAAATGTCTTACGCTTGTCGAACCGCAAGACCCCCCACACACACACACACACACACACACACAGACACAAACACCCAGAGATACGTACTTAGCTTGTGAGGCGTAACAATGGCAAGTTGAAAAAAGCGCCGCCGTTTGCGAAAAAGCGAAAATGAGCGTAAAGCTTCGAAATGACAAGCGGAGTCGAGTCGACTCGGTACCGACATCACGCCATTTGCAGGGATGCCAACTTGTTTATCTCGTGACTGCACATTGCATTTCTCACCAATCCCAACCCCCAATGTACGAGTAATTGCCACAGCAACAGCCACCAGCATCAGCATCAGCAGCAGCAGCAGCCCTGAGCAGCTTTAGCAACTTCATTTGGACTGTGCTGCGTGTCTCTGGGTTCTATCTACTTTTTTTTTTTGCTCGTTTTCCGTGCCACGTCATTTTGATGTCTCCGACTATGGGTCGACTATTTTTCTTTTGGCTGGAAACTGGTATACTTGAGATGAGGTCAACTAGTTGACACATTGCATTTCTTGTGTCGTGTTCTTGGCTAGCAATTTCCTGAATTAGACCGACCGCTGCGGTAAAAGAAAGAGCTGAAAAAGTGGGCGCAAATATGCGGAAAGGCCAACAAATTGATTTTTATCTGATTAATGTTGCATATTTTTATGAGTGAAATGCGTTTCGTTAATTAAAGAATTTATTCAAAGTTTAAAGATTAAAGGCTTTCTTGCTCAAGCAAACATTTGTGGGAAATGGAAGTCAAGTGTCCCGAAACACGCACATACACTAGTGCTGGGTTGTTCATGAGTAAGTGAACAAAATTGAGTTGTTCTTTGAGCTGAACAAGTGAACATCTTCTTCTTCAATTGTTAATTTTTGTTTAGTGAGTCTTTTTCAGTTGCTCTGTGAATTGTTCAGTCTGCCTTGCTTTGTGTGTTGTTCTGTGGGCTGTACCATGAAACAACTATAACAGGTATCGCTCAGCCAAATTTTAAATAAAGCGCTTTGGCAAAGAGCGCTATAGAGAGAGCGGGAGACAGAGCGCGAAAGTAAATGACGCACATTCATTGTGTAGAACCAAAAAGCCATGCAGATACAACAAAAACAATACAACGATCAGTGCTACAGAAACCCACCCCCTTGAAATCCCGACGGCAAACCAAATAAACCATAAAATTCCTGGGCTCACACAACCTTCCGCCATAGGCCTAGGGGAATAATAACAACTGAACAGGTGAACTGAACAATTGAACAACTGAACAAGTCAGCTATTTAAGTGAGACCAAGTGAACATGTTCAGTGAAATCAACAACCTTTACCCACTTAACACATACACGGACTCGCACTGAAATATACACTATTCGGTATAGAGTACAGAGTATCGAGTACTGAGTGGCGAAGAATGAGTATCGAATTCTTAGTATAGGGAATTGTGAATCTGGTATTGAATATCGAGTGCTGACTATCAAGTACTGTGTCGAGTAACGAGTGTAAGATACTTAGTATGGGGAACTGTGAATCGGATAGTGGGTATCGAGTGCCGAGTATCAAGTACTGAGTACTGAGCAGCGAGTTCTGAGTATCGAATACTAGGTATCAGGCACTAAGTCACTCAATACTTAGTGATAAAGCTTTTAGTCGGGGGCGAGAGGCCCGGGTGTCGAGTGTGGCGGAACACACTACACACACTATCGATCGTATTGTGTACTAAGTAATGAGTTTTGATTATCGAATAATTAGTATCAAGAACTAAGTATCGAGTTTTGAGTATCGAAAACTAAGTATCGTGTGCTGATTATCGAGTACTGAGTATCGAGTAATGTTTCGAGTAATGAGTGTAGGGTACTTAGTATGGGGAACTGTGAATCGGGTAGTGGGTATCGAGTGCTGAGTATCGGGGGCTGGGACAACTCACACAAACAGCCAACTATCGAGTATCGAACACTGAGTATTGCGAATTGATTATCGAGTAATTATTACAGAGAACTTAGTATCGAGAACTGAGTATCGAGTTTTGAGTATCAAATACTGAGAATCGTGCACGAAGTATCGAGTTTTGAGTGTCGTTTACTGAGTGTCGGGTATCGAGTAGGGAATATCGATTAACTCACACACACGCAAGTAAGTGAAAGCCGGTGCACAGCTTGTAAATCATGTTTCACATCACAGTCTCTTGAGCGAGGCTGCAAGCCTGACAAATTTTAATGAAAGCTCGGTCCGGAGAAGAGAACGATTTCGTTCGATTGTAAAACGCTCATACATTAATCAACACCCGAATAAACTGGCTTAAGCTGCCGTAACACTTGTCATATATATCTAAAGAGACTCTCTGACGATAGTGTAATAGCAAACCAAATAACTTTAAATATTTAGAAAATTTTGCCTTCTTTGATGTAATTGGACAGGTTCAATTTGATAAGAGTTACTCTTTAATGAATTTTGACAACCGACTATTTAGAGATATATATATAATACACTGCTCGCCACTTGAATAGGACACCTCTAAAGTCGATTTTCTATAGTTAATTGCTGCTAAACCAAGCCATCTAGGAAAATAATTTTTGTTTTCTTATAAAGTTTATTTAAATGTAGTAATTAGACGAAAATTACAAAATTATTCAAAAGTTGTAAGTATACAAAAAACATTGTTAACCAATAAGTAACAAATTTTGGAGTCTTCATTTTGCACCACTTGAATAGGACACTTTATCTAAAAACCATTTTAGAATATTTCAATCCTTTTCAAATAACAATATTACTTAAATAAGAAATTACTAACATATTTTTAAACCAAAAAAGTTTTTAATAGTGTGTTGAGCTTCCTTTTTTGTCCAAAACCTCACACATTCGGTCTGGATGGGATGCATACAATTTTCCCAAATAATGCAACGATATCGAGCCCCATGCTAATTTGATAGCTGCAATTAGTTCGGGAACGCTCGAATATTGCTGACCTGATCCATATACTTCACGTGTTAGCCATCCCCACACATTCTCAATGATATTCAAGTCCGGTGAATAGGGTGGCCACGTTTTGGCACGCTATATACGATTTAACAATCCGGGCCGTATGTATAGGGGCATTATCATGTTGATAAATCCATTTTAGATTTGCAAATAGAGTTTGGAAGTGTGGAAAGGCCTCTTTCAATATACCATTATAACACAACGCATTGATGGTGGTTGGAAAAAATTTAAGCTCACTGGTGCCATAAGAGGAAATGGCCCCCCATACCATAATACCTCCAGCACTGCTGTGCAACTTATCAAGATGGTGTGGTTCTTTTCGAAGAGCATGAAAATAGTAGCTGTAGCCATCGGGGCCCTCCAAATTAAACTTTTTTTCGTCCGAAAAGACAACACGTTGCCACTCCGAAGTCCAGGTGACATGTGCGCGCGTGAAATCAAGGCGTTGTAACTTCCGAGACGGGCTAAGAGGTGGCTTCTTTCTTGATTTTTAGTCTCTTCAGGTGTGTAGCATTATTAATAACACGACGCATGGTTGTCAAACTTGCTTTAACGTTGCATTTTTCCCTTATCTTGGCCAAAGAGTCGTGCGAATTGGAAGCTTCTCTTAATAAAAGTCGCTTGTCTGCGATGGTAAGCACTCTGTGGGTGCGGCCCTTCATGTTTTTACCATAATTAGCCTCATTATTTAAAAAATTTGTTATGGCGTGACGGCTCCTGTCGACTTTTTTTTTGCTATTTTGGCAATAGAAAGGCCAGAATCCTTGTAAGCTTGGATTTTTCCTTTCTCCGACTCAGATAAAGAAGTGCCACGCCCCATTTTAATTTTTTTTAATTTTATATACACTTCAATTAAAGCAAAAAGTTTAAGTAAACAAAAATTTGTGTGCACGTGTCAACGATACCGACCAAATAAAATGCATGTTCTATTCAAGTGGCGCAAAAATTCCATTGAATTTTTGCGAATGCTCACATAAAGTGCAAACAACTTTATAACGGTTCTATTCCAAAACTTGGAATATACCAGAAAGAGCGAAGAATGCTTGCACAAAGATAATATGCAAAAAATACCGTTATTCTACCATTTCGTTTTCGAGTTACGAGCATTTTTAAATAGAGCATACAGGGTGTCCTATTCAAGTGGCGAGCAGTGTAATTTCGATTCCAAATGTACTGGGCAAAATTATGTCGTCGAAATTATGTCGCTATGCCCGCCTGTGCCTGTCAAGTTAGCGGCGCTGTGAGCTTTTCGACGTGCATAAACGCAATTGTTTGCATAAGAGGCCTGTAGGAGTTTTACTAAAGCTTTCCGGTATGCTTTTTCTTATATGGAGCTCACACCCATCAGAAACGATTTAGTCTGTCTGAGTTCTAAGCTTTAGGTATCCATTGGAACTTATTAGGCGAACTGTACACATGATATTTTAGGGTTTTCTGAACATTTTGAATGTGAACGAGTTTACTCAAGCGCTACCTTATTTCAGCATATACAGCCATGCTCCCATTTTCGCAAAAATTGTACGATTTTGAGTCCAAACTTGGTCTAAAAACCGGTTTGAAATCGGAAAAGTTTTGCGAAAGCGAAAATGGGAGCATGGCTGATACATATTATCCTTAAGATGGACTAAAATGGGCACCACCAATGGTTTTTTCAAATGTAATGTTTGTTTAAGGATTTTACTTTTGCTTCAGGATATAACTATTTATCAATATATGAAACTTTGTGCACTCGATTTTTCTAACTTTGATTTTTGATATCGATTTTGAAATTTTGTGCATTTATTTTAATGAAAATTAAATTTTTGTGGCACCCAAAGCCAGTGGACAAAATCAAACAATGCTTCCTTATTTCATTGTAAATATATACTTTATGAACGCGGCAACATATGCAACTCCGCTTAAGACTCTCCAGACCCATTGATGATGTCTGTACACACCTCACAAGCTACTTTTCCCAGAAACAGTCTAACATACGAACAAAGCGTTAAAATTTTTATAACTTAATTTAAAATCGAAGAAAAGCAGCTTAAACTTAAGAATTCAAATTTCACACACAACACCCATAAAGCCACAAATTCTTGTGCCACCTGGCACTGCCTTGAGCCGCACATTCAATTTGGCATTTTCAATTAGCTTGCCTGTCTTTTCTGTCTCTAACTCCGTTTAGTTTCACTAAACTAACGACTACAGCATACACACACACACACACAATGTCAAGCCTCCACAAAAACCGCACTCTCATTACGAAATATTTAATCATATTTGGTTGAGGCGAAAATGAAAAGCGTAAACTGAAGCAGACCCACGAGCCACGAGCCAAGGAGTAAGCTCCGCCACAATTTGAACAATGCAAACAGTGAAAACCTCAGCAGGCAACCACATGACAAAATGGCAATATTTTGCACACTGATGCAAATGCAGAGATGCAGATGCATAGATAGAGATACAGATACAACTGCTATTTGCCATTCGGCAATAATATCGAATTGCACTTTTACTCGAAACGAGCGGAAGGAGAGTATACACAAATATCTGGCAAAATGCAAACAAATGTGCAAACAGGAGACTTAGACTGTGGCCACGTACACATTATTTAAGTCTATTTGTGCATGGAGTCAGGACACGGGAGTTGGTTTTCTTTTTGCTTTTTCCGCAGCGTTGGCAAAGTTTTTGTGCCACTTTTGTGTTTTGTTATTTGATATGCGAGCGCTTATTTGATAATAATAGCAGCTGTCTGAAGTAACTGTCCCATAATATCAATCAAATGTTGGCACATTTGCTGATGAGGCGCATTCAATTGTTTGTCAACTGATTGGCAGGATACAAGACGGCGGTGATGGCAACGACGAAGGTGGCATGAAATGTCATTGAAATACCATGGCAAATTGTGCGGTAATTGCACGAAGTGAGGATGACTTTTAAAGTGGCATTTAAATTTGTGTCGGTTTAATGAATGTTTACTTCAAAAACGCACAGCCCAAACGGTTGGCCGTAATTTGCGGAATTCCTAAGGTTGGGAAATTGGCATCGGAAAACTTTTGCAAATCGCGGATTGATGGAAAATAGGTTAGAAAGAATGTTTACTGATGTCTTTCTATAACACAAAGGAATAGCTGGCGCGTATACGTGGCAAACGCGCCATAAGCCTACATAAAGCAACAACAAATTCATATGCGTGCTCTTCTCTCTTTCTTTCCGAGCGAAAGACCTGCCACAGCAACATCAAATGTGACTCTCTTATCACTTTCTCCTATGTCTTTGGCAAATTAAAAAGCAAACTAAGTTTGCGCTCGCCTCGCTCGCAGTGGCCGAACGCTTTCCGCTATTCACGGCATTACAAACACACACACACCAGCTTCAATTTCTTGTGGTTGTTCTTGCTTGACATATATTTTGTGCATTTGTATTTGTTTTCACGCGCCCGTAAGCTCATTCTGTACACCCCTGGCTTAAGAAATATTCAACAACATCTTTTGAAACAAATTCTCCCTCTGGAATTAAGCCACATTTGCCACTTTTAACTTGCTTAAATCCACATATCTCATTTGAGCTCTTCAAAATTATTTCATTTCATATTGAAACTGACACAAACAAACACTTTATTAAATGTGCTCAGTCTTCATAATCCTTGGTCCTTTTGTTTTTCTGTTTGATGCGTGACCGCAGCACGTACTCAGTTTGGCTATAAATTCTCAACACCCTGAGCCACACACAAACTCATACACAAAATGTTTAAAAAATTGTATATAATTTTGACTTAGTCTCGAGAGTTCGAGTGTCGGTTTAGTGAGTCACACGTCTGCACCTTTGTGCCCCTTTGTCCGGGACTCAGCCTCGGCACGCGCTGCCCCAAAAAAAAAAACAAAAAAATGAATGGTATATATGAAGTAGAAGGTTCGATGTCCCAGAGGTATCGTGTCTGCTGCTGCTGCTGCTCGTATTAGCAGTTGTTTAGACGTGCGTAGTTTTCCGTATGACTTGGCCTCACTTACTCGTACTCGTGTGCTCACTTGGTCGTAATGCGCTTATTATGATGGCACATAAAATAACAATTTATCTGAAGCATTACAAATTCCAGCTACCAGTGCGTCGCTTTTCGACAGTTATTAGCATATGTCAATAGGGAGAGACTAAGTCAGCTGTTCTTGCACTTGCTCTGCCGATCCAGCACACACAAACACAGACACACACATTAATGTTTAATGAATTAATCAGCACGCGTCCTAAGGGTGCCATGTGCTCTGCCTGTTGTCATTTGCCCTTTGCCTTTGTTCTGCCTGCTCGGCAGGATACATTCTATTGATATTACGGTATTGATTGGGTTTCTGCTGCCTCTGGTACCTGGGCCAGCTGCATGTCTCTATTGCCTGCTTCGACTCCTCCTGCTCATGTTTATTTTGTCTGGTAAAAACAGCTGGCAAACTAAATTTAGTGCTGCTATTTTTATGTTCCACCTGAGGGCATGAAATTAAGGCAATTAGTTTACCCATTGTCAAGGCAAACGTTCACATATTAATAGACATGTAGAAATTCGAGTCTTACTTTTGGGTAATTATATGAGAAGGAAATAGAAACAATTGATGTAATAATAATCTAAGTTTAAAGGTTAATGTTGGGCGAATTTAGCCTAGAATGTCTCGGTTACTTAAGTAAATGAAACACAATGCTATTTGATAGCCTTCTGTTAATTACTGTTTTAGAAATTATTTTCAAAGATGACAACTGGCCTTAGTTAAGCCTTGGTTAAGTTGCAGAACTTGGGTATTGGTTAGAGCAGTTGTTAGAAACTCTCAGTATACTGAAGTTTCTTGTGGACTTTCTGTGTAATTGCTTGATCTTACCGGACGCCTTGATTAACCAAGAGATTTGTCAGTAATATCAGTCTGTCTTCACCAGCTTAAGGCGGACCATGAAGAGAACATTTTTGAGACACTCCACTCCTTTCTTGTCTCTGCAGGTTCTGCAGAAGTCAGTGACCTTTTGGAAAATGACTGATTGCCAACAGTTTTCTATTCGTAAAGGACCCGAATGACTTATTTACCATATCTGAAAGAGATTTGCGGTAATGGGTTACCCATACCGAGTAGGATGATATTGAGCCATAGTCTTATGGTGACTTTCGCCAAGATTTCTATCTGGAGGAAGCTACAGTAGCATGAGTCTGAATTGAGGATGCTTTCAAATACCCTTCCATGATGTGGCTATATGGTTTCTTAAAATATCCTATAGTGGGGAATGAAACTTCTCTTTATTTTAACTAATTTTAAGTCTCTATCTTTATTTTTAGAGCGAAAGCAAAAAAATTGGACTTTAATTCCATAGTCCATGCTTAAGTTATTCAGAATTATGATCGGTCGAAGATCAATCTATTTACTTACTACCCATTTTAAGCCAAGCTGCACAAAGCATTCTTTCTAGAGGTGGAAGTTAGTTTTCTTGTGTAATAAGGACCAATTAAACATGAATCCAAAGGAAAAAAAACCTAACTTATCATAGTTTCGCCTGGTGGGGCTGTTCGACTAGTCGTATAACTGAGGTAGGGTACAATTCAGATGCATAAATTCATTTCTAAAAGACGAAATATACTAAAACAGAAAAAAGGCGAACAAAATTGATTTAATCTCGACTTTCAGATTGAAATTTCAAGAACAAGTCGTACTTAATTCTACTTGAAACAAGTACGAAAAGATTGGAAAAATCTTGAAATTCCTGTTTCAATCCGAAATAACTCATTTCAAGTGCTTGGAAAACAAATGATCCTGACTCGAGGTTGAGGTATTTTCGAGGAATTCCAATGTCAAAGCTAAAAAGCGAAAAGAAACCTACAGAAATTTCGAAACTCACTAATACAGTCAGGCTAAATGGGTACACACACATACACATATATTTCTGACACTTATCTTGCCTTGGAATTCCCTAACAGTTATAGCAGTTCCAGCATGAGAAGGTAGCTACTGAATTGCAGTCGATGGACCAAGTCTCCATCCTCCATTAAGGTGTTGTTTGCGTCCTGTTTTTACAGTTGAATGCAAGCTAATGACCTCGAGCCGACTACAACTTGTTAGTTTACAACTTTTTATGGGTCAAAGCAACAATTCTTTTTGAATTATATATAATTGAATATCGAACTCAAATTAATCTTTGGAATTCTTGCACCAAGTCGATTTCGAGTTCAAAGTCAAGCTTGAATATCGAGCTTTAATCAATATCAGACCTTCTAGATTCAATCCGAACTCGAATAACAAAATAAAATCAATCCCGTGTGTTGTTGAAATAATCCTATACCGAGCTAAAGTCAAGATCAAGATAAGAATTCCGGGATCGAACAATCCGCACTCAAGTCAATCCTTTCTTACTTTCTGTTCTGTTTAACTTAAAGAATGCCTACTTAGGAACGACTATAAACTGTCTTTTATTACAAACAAGGAGGCGTGAGATGAGAAGGTTTGATAAAGCAAGTTATAGTTTCAACAAAGGTTTCGGAAGGGTTCGTGATGAGCGTAGTTTGTTAGGCAAGGCTGTAGATAAATAGTTTAAAAGTTTCTAGTAACGCGTTGTGGGACTGCAAGACTTGTATTAGAAAACAAAGCGATAGAGTCGATTACTCCTGACGGGAGTTTATGAATAAAAAGAACACCATGGCAATCAATTCCTTGGACCGTCGTTTAAAGAACCCGAGAACTCCCATTGCCTTGTTTGCGATGACCGCTATATGACTATTGAAACATAACTTGGGTTCAAATTGTACAACCAAATCATTCACTTTATAGATTCGTAACAATGGGATGTGTCAATCCTATAATCAAACTCATATGGTTGATTACGACTAAAGGTCATACATTTACACTTGCTGAGATTAAGAGGAAGCCTATTAACCGACCATCAGGTGTGAGGAGAGCTTAAATCGGATTGGAGGAGGAGTGGAGACGCCGGGTCATTAAACGACAAACAAAGTTTTAGGTCATCGGCATACATCAATGCAAGCGAATGGGATAAAACATGTGGGATATCATTTATAAATAGATTAAATAGTAGGGGGCCTTGGGGAACCCTAGATAGTACATTAATAGAGCTGGATAGTATTGATTTGAAACGAACCCGTTGAGATCGATCGCTTAGATATGACTTGATCCAGTTGAGGAGGAGTGGAGGGAAGCAGAGCAAACACAATTTATGTACTAAAAGCTCATGATTGACAGAGTCAAAAGCCTTGCTGAAATCAGTATAAATTACATCAGTTTGCCGCTTAATGACAAATCCATTGTTTAAGGTAAATTCGTAGATATAGAGCAATTCTTCATAAAACCATGCTGAGATTTGTAGTTGGGGAGTCAGCATCTTTTCGAGAAGCTTTGGAATGAATGGAATATATTTGACTTTGGCCCCTTCTTATGAATAGGATATATAGGATTCCTTCCAAAGTCTATGAAAATCTTCCAGTTGATGAGATAAGTTGAATAGTTTTGCAAGCGGCACACATAAAGAGTCGGCACAAAGTTTTAACACACAGCTGGGTACTTTGTCAGGTCCAGGACTGAAAGACGACGATGATCGTAAGCTGCGCGCTATGTGCATCAAAATATTATTATATGCTTCCAAACAGATTTGCAAATTTTGTTCAAGATCGGATGACTATATCTTATAGCTGTCATAGGAACAATCGGTCGGTAAATGGGTCTTTGTGAAAAAAACTTTTTTGTTTTCAATGTTAGCGTCCTCAAACTGGACTATTAATAATATTATATGCTTCCAAACAGATTTGCAAAATTTGGTCGTAATCGGATGACTATATCTTAAGGCTGCCAAAGGACCGATCGGTCGGAAAATGGGTCTTAGTGGGTTTTTTGGTTTTAAATTTTGTCTTTCTTAAACTCGTTGACTGTTAATTTGATGTGTTTTCAAAAAGATTCGCGAAATTTGGTCGAAATCAGATGTTTGTCTGTCGGAAAATGGGTTTTAGTTAGAAAAATTTTTGATTTTGTTGTAAGCGTTCTTAAACTCTGACCTTTTAAAACCAGCATTTGCCAGGGTATACAAACTTCGGCACAGACGAAGTTAGCTTGGCCTTCTTGTTTCAAAATAACTCTTAATTATACATTACAAATATTCTTGTATACTTTTTATTGCCACTTGTAGTAGGTGGAGTAAATGTGAAAATGTACACTCATCCGTTGTATAGGCTTATGGCAGATTTTAAAATGAAGTGAATGGACTGTGAAAATGTTGATTGGTTGGTTTTTAGATTTGTCAGATGAAAACTTTTTCTTCTCTTCCGGGTTCATTAATAAATTTTCGGCTATTTTTTTAAATATTTTTATAAATATTAATGGTTGTGTTTTTAAGCTTGTAGAAAAGGTGTCTCCAATTAAGGTTTTTTCCAACGCCCAACAGGTGATAATTTAGCTCTTCCACCGGTCCAAAGAGCTCCAATCTTTGGCCGAAATCTTTTTTTAAATTTTGAGTTTGTCAACAATTGTTTTTATTATAAAGTAAACCAGCAGAAGCTTCATTTTCATGCAATCATTTGAATTGGGACAATTTTCTCCCAACACAAACCAAACATTAGTTCATTAAGGGTAGTCCATCTGCTAATGTCATAAAACAAAATACAACAGAAACATCTGTTCTAAGCGCATTAAAGTCTCACTTCGAGGCCAACTATTCAAAGGGTCAGCCGGGGTGGGGGGTGGTTTGTTCTCTTTATATATTTGAACTTCAACTAAATACACATGACCCCAAAATGAAAGATGACACAATTTTCGAACATTCAGACCAAGCCTGCGGGGGTGGATTTTGGATTGGTCAACATTTGTAAGCCTTCTTCTGCACGTCCCACATTCATCAGCATGAGTTTGCTTTAATTGTTGGCTTGACCTTTGGTCAAACCCAAACGAATTTTTGGGCATCACTCGTAATTCAATTATAAAATCTTCATGGTCAATACGCTGTAATTGCAGTTCTTATTTGAACTGGATTTGGGATTGATCCAGCCAAGCGGCAAATACAGAAACCCACACAAATGCCTGTCACCCACACGAGCAGTCAGTCCCCTTTGGCTTCATTAAAGGACCAAGCTAGGGGGGAATCCCCCATAGAGTATTTGCCATTAGGCCTGAAACGCACATTTCACATTTGTTGGCTTTTATTTTATGTTTTTCAACTGTCGCTTGCAGCGGACATTTCTATTTACCGCAATTTCCTACCCGCCCCCGCAGAGGGTGGACTATTAAATCGAAAAACGATTACAAACTATAATGCAGTGTTTGTTTTTGTCTCTCCACCACCCTGCTTACTTAGAGAGGAGTGCGTGATATAAATACGAATTGTGGCCTGACTGGGTTTACTCTAGGTATTCCCATCTCTCCGGGTCACATTCATGCATTTTCAGTTGAGCGTAAATGTCAATTCGAGTCAGTTTTACCCATTTTTCGGTCCGCACATTTTCATGGACATTAAACTTTGCTATTTTAGTTGTCTGCCTGTCTGTCTTTCTGTTTTTGTGGTCATGTCATTGTTTCATTTTCGCACGCAACCTTCTGCCCCCAACCCCCACCCACCCACTCTCTGAGGACTGGCCATTAAATTGCATGAAATTTTATGTGCAATTTCGATTTTATTTGTATTTGATTGTGATTTTATCAATACTCATGCGAGTGGGTGTATTGTGTTCCCTTAATTGAAATGTTCAGCGTAACATTTTGTAACTCTCTTGATAATAAGTTAACCCTTAAAACGACCCACCCAAAGCAATTATTAATAAATTATGAAATTCTGGGAAAATATTAAACAAACAATTTTTTTGTTTTTTTTTTTGATTGATGAAATGTTTTTTTGTTGATGACGAACTCATTGACTCATAAGCCGGTTTTTTGTCTATGATTAGATTCTATTCTAGGAATTTGTGATATTAATTGAGGAGTAGAAATCTTTAACGAAGCGACTGCCTAACTGACTAATTTACCCTGCCAAGAGATTTGAAAATTTGAACAGAACTTGTTAAATCGGCCCTAGCATTATGATTCTCAATTCGAGCCTGAAGCCGAGTCGGATCTCATCTTCAAAAACATATGAAGTTGTTAAAAAGAAGGGATTTTAAGTCACAAAATATATAACCTTTTTAGTAATAAATATCTTAACATCATTTTCTCAGTATTATCCAATAATAATAATAGAGTAAAAGATTCTAAAATAAAGGTACCGTATTGCCAAAAAAATATGGTTGTTTATGTAGCAACCTACTGGTTCTATCTTTAATAAAACTAAACCACATTTTGTTTAACAATTTTGATAAGTTCTGTTGGTAATTTGAATAGTTTTAGTAGTTCCTTGGGTTTCCTAATGCAAAAAAGATGCGAGTGTGGTGCTGAACCGAACCCCCAACAAGCGGTTCTGTTTCGATTTTTTGGCTCCCTCGAACCGCACCATGTGCCAACCCGTTCTAATATTTAAACTCCCAAACCTAAGCCTGAACATATCCCAATGAATACAAAAAAAACATTCGGTTCAAACTATAAATTAAGTCAACTTTTATAACTTTCGTCATATTATAACCGGAAAATATAATTTTATAGTACAGAAATCATAATAAAAGATCCGTTCTAGAAATCCAATCCATATTGTGATTTCGAGAAGATAATAAAATAATAAGCCAGTTGGAAAAAGGGAAAGCAAATATCGTAAGCTGGCTTACGTTGTAGTTGAGGCTACCTTTAAAAATTTAAGAACCATGCTGTTTTGAAAGCCTTTTTAGATGACCTGTGAATATAAGATAAGACTTGACGATTTACATAGCTTGGTAATTAAAAATTTTGACTGAAAGTAGAGTCAAAAATCTATCAACTATCTAACAATCTATGAACCCAGATTCGAACCAAAACCTTAGTTTCGATAAGTATAGGAACCAGTAGGAAAACCGGGTTCGAACCTCCGGACATCACCTTTTTCTTGACTGCCTCATACCCAAAAATTTTTACTCACATTTAATCATCGAAAAAAACTTAAATATAATCAGTGTCATACCGGCAAAAGCATCGAGCGGTTGAGCTAGAGTTGTTTGATCTCTCTCTCTCTCTTTTCATATCTGTCAGCAGCGCTGTCTCAGCCTTTGCGTCATTTGCAAGAGGTTGTTCATGCCAGTTGATTCTCGCTCACTCTAATCAAGCTTCGTTTAGTCAAACGAACAAAACACCCGAACTGATTGGAATGGAGTCGAACATGATTATAATCAGAGTGCCAACAATAGAATGGAAAAAAAATCAATGGCGAACATGTTGTGTATACATGTCTGATACAACTGGCGCTAAAGCAGCCTTTACACTTACACTGCTCGCCACTTGAATTGGACACCCTGTATGCTCTCTTTAAAACTTCTCGTAACTCGAAAACGAAATGGTAGAATAACGGTATTTTTTGCATATTATCTTTGTGCAAGCATTCTTCGCTCTTTCTGGTATATTCCAAGTTTTGGAATAGAACCGTTATAAAGTTGTTTGCACTTTATGTGAGCATTCGCAAAAATTCAATGGAATTTTTGCGCCACTTGAATAGAACATGCATTTTATTTGGTCGGTATCGTTGACACGTGCACACAAATTTTGGTTTACTAAAACTTTTTGCTTTAATTGAAGTGTATATAAAATTAAAAAAAAATTCAAATGCGGCGTGGCACTTCATTATCTGAGTCGGAGAAAGGAAAAATCCAAGCTAACAAGGATTCTGGCCTTTCTATTGCCAAAATAGCAAAAAAAAGTCGACAGGAGCCGTCACGCCATAACAAATTTTTTAAATAATGAGGCTAATTATGGTAAAAACATGAAGGGCCGCACCCACAGTGTGCTTACCATCGCGGACAAGCGACTTTTATTAAGAGAAGCATCCAATTCGCACGACTCTTTGGCCAAGATAAGGGAAATCTGAAACGTTAAAGCAAGTTTGACAACCATGCGTCGTGTTATTAATAATGCTACACACCTGAAGAAACTAAAAATCAAGAAAGAAGCCACCTCTTAACCCGGCTCGGAAGTTACAACGCCTTGATTTCGCGCGCGCACATGTAACCTGGACTTCGGAGTGGCAACGTGTTGTCTTTTCGGACGAAAAAAAGTTTAATTTGGAGGGCCCCGATGGCTACAGCTACTATTTTCATGATCTTCGAAAAGAACCACACCATCTTGATAAGTTGCACAGCAGTGCTGGAGGTATTATGGTATGGGGGGGCCATTTCCTATTATGGCACCTGTGAGCTTAAATTTATTCCAACCACCATGAATGCGTTGTGTTATAATGGTAAATTGAAAGAGGCCTTTCCACACTTCCAAACTCTTTTTGCAAATCTAAAATGGATTTATCAACATGATAATGCCCCTATTGTTAAATCGTATATAGCGAGCCAAAACGTGGAGTTATTAAACTGGCCACCCTATTCACCGGACTTGAATATCATTGAAAATGTGTAGGGATGGCTAACACGTGAAGTATATGGATCAGGTCAGCAATATTCGAGCGTTCCCGAACTAATTGCAGCTATCAAATTAGCATGGGGCTCGATATCGTTGAATTATTTGGGAAAATTGTATGCATCCCTTCCAGACCGAATGTGTGAGGTTTTGGAGAAAAAAGGAGGCTCAACACACTATTAAAAACTTTTTTGGTTTAAAAACATGTTAGTAATTTCTTATTTAAGTAATATTGTTATTTGAAAAGGATTGAAATATTATTAAATGGTTGTTCGATAAAGTGTCCTATTCAAGTGGTGCAAAATGAAGACTCCAAAATTTGTTACTTATTGGTTAACAATGTTTTTTTGTACTTACAACTTTTGAATAATTTTGTAATTTTCGTCTTATTACTACATTTAAATAAACTTTATAAGAAAACAAAAATTATTTTCCTAGATGGCTTGGTTTAGCAGCAATTAACTATAGAAAATCGACTTTAGAGGTGTCCTATTCAAGTAGCGAGCAGTGTATGTCGTTTTCGATCAAAATTATGTCGTTTTGAAACGACATTATTCCTAAAAAACCAAATTATTTCGCTCGAAATTGTGTCGTTTTCAAACGACATTGTTCCGACAGAACAAAACGACTTTATTTCGCTTGAAACTATCTCGTTTCAAAACGTCATTGTTCCGACAGACAAAAACGACATAATTTCGCTCGAAATTATGTCGATTGGGAACGACATTATTCCGACAGAACAAAGCGACATTATTTGGACTAAAAACTCTAATTGGAACGTCGAAACTATGTCGTTCTAAAACGACATAATTTCGATCGACCAATTACAAAATTTAAACACGCTATCATGAAAATCAAAATAAATTTTATAATTAAAGAAAGGGTTTTTGTCTCGCACTGTTGCACTGAATGATCGCTTCAATAAACAAGATTTATTTTTCTGTGTCGATAACCATGACGATGGTGAGGAACTAATAAAATTAGGAGGATATGGCGTGGTTAACCATATCAGCATCATCCCCGACCTCGACTCATTCAAATTTAAGCGCACTGACAGAGTCTTCATTTGTTCATGAAAACCCATGCAACATTTGTTTCGTGAACCCAAAATCTGTCTTCTGTTTGCTTTATTGTAAGCTGCATTGAATGATCTTACAGAAAAACCAAACACGTTTTTATTTTGTTCATAAGCTACAATATTAATGGATTTTAAAATGAAAAATATAGTTATTTTATGATCAAATTATTTTTTTTTTCCATGTTTAAAAATTCTGAAAAATGGTCTGATGACAGAAAAATATCTTAGGAAACATTAATAGATAGTCCTCCTCTAATTTACCACATCTTAAGTTTTTGGATATAATAGCTCTAAAAATGTTCCATTTTGAAATTTCTTGAACTTTGATAATAACAAGCTATTTTTGGAAAAGAAAGGAGCGGCTATTTAAAAACAAGTGAGAAAGTCGGTCAAGCCCGACTATAACATACTCTGTACCAGTACCAGTTTGCCCCCGTGGCAAATGGCGTGGCAAAAATTGAAAATAAACTTGATCTGCCTGCAAGTATATGAAATATATGTCCCATACATGTCAAACCTCTATCTCTTACCATCTCTGAGATCTCTTCGTTCATACGGACGGACGGACGGACGGACGGACAGAAGGACAGACGGACATGGCTATATCGAATCGGCTGTTGATGCTGATCAAGAATATATATACTTTATAGGGTCGGAAACGATTCCTTCTCCCTGTTACATACTTTTGCACAAACTTAATATACTCTATGTACCTTCGGTACAGAGTATAAATATGATGTTTTTAAAAAGATCATTTTAACCAGCTAATATCAGTATAAACCTGATCTTTTTTCTCAGGGTTTTTATCAAGCAAATTCTTATTTTAAAAGTTATAACAGTTTTCGAAATTTCTTTAAGGCAGAAATGAACAAGATTTTTCTTCTCAAATGAAACATATTTATTAATTGGTGTAGACTTTGGAACTATTTAAAAATAGCCGCCAATATATTAGCTTTAAGGTATTTTGAAAAAGAGAATGATTGGGCTAGTTCAGTTCAGAATGCTTATAAGGGCTTACATTTTCAAGAGCTGCAAAATACTTCTACCATCCCGTGTTCAGTTCTAGTTTGAAATTACCGACAAACTGTCAAATTGAAATTTTTTCTTTGATCCCAGTAGGCTTTATTTTGAACAAAAATTGTAGTCTACAATTTTATATGTTCGATTTGTCAGTCGTCTGCTGAGTCTTGCGTTGGCAAGACGTTTTGATTTCTACCTTAATTTTTTTTAATTTTTTATTGTGCCATCTTCTAATAAAATGCCTGGTCGTGGTCTATGGCAAATCTATTATATCAAATTGGGCAGCTGCATATTTATCATGGCTACTATCTGGTTGGGCAGGTTCAGATAATGACGACGTATCTGAGCCTGACGAAACGTCCAATACTTTTTCTTTCTTCTTTGGCCCGACATCGTGCAAGCTGGCGCCATGTTATTTGACACATATTATTTATTATTCTTATTTATTTCATCGTTCTACTTGTTCATATTCTTCTTATTCATCCGATATGCATATATTCTCCAAAATGTTTAGATATCATCTGTGGTTTGGTCCTGATAACGACTAGTAAGATGGTGGCATAGATGAACTTGCCAAGAAGTTCTAAGACCGCCATTTGTGTGAGTAAAAGTGAGAGTAAAAGCATAGACTCGGAAATGCACTCTTCTATATTCACTGCAGAATTGTCTAGACACTCGGCATGAAGCAAGGGGGGTCAGTTTAAAATGTACTGTAAAATAATGAATCTTTCATTAAATTAATTAAAAATATTATTGATCGGCTTACCTGCGCTTTGATCAGACATTCGGCAGAAACTACATTAATGCGCCGAATTCTCAATTAATGTTAACATCGTCCATAAAAGAAGGGCTATCTATTGGCTCACCACCGGCACTACCAGTCTTTAACTGCTTTGGCTTCTGCCATAATAGCGATAGCTCTCCCGCAAAGACTTAAAGCCTTTTCGGCAATCAGCACTTGTAACTTATTGGTACAAATTTTAATCGAATCGATCAGAATCGTGCTGTACACACGCGGACCAAAACAGGGGCAAGGACGACTTTTTGCGAGTGTCACTAAGGCCACTATTCTATATGCGGCGCCAATCTGGCATCGTTCCATGGTGTTCTCTAGCTATATAAACATTCACAGGAAGCGAGGCAGCGGAGATCGGTGGAACATTTATGTAGTTCCATTATTTCACCCTATCAACATGGATTTGTGAAGCGTCGATCTACTACCACTAACTTATTAGAGCTTACATCATTAGCGATCAAAGGGTTCTTTGGTAAAATGCAAACTGACGTCATTTATACTGATTTTAGTAAGGTTTTTGATTCTGTTAATCACTCCTTGTTGCTTCATAAACTGAGTTTAATTGGTTTCCCAACTAACCTTCTTAGTTGGATCTCTGATTACCTAAGTTCTAGAACACAAAAAGTTCTATTTTGTAATTCATATTCGAAACTAATCCAGGTTACCTCTGGTGTACCCCAAGGTAGTCACTTGGGTCCATTGCTTTTTACTCTCTTCATAAATGATCTTACGTCTGTCTTTAACATATAACGATTTGGTTTCCCGCTATAATTTGCAATCTGACTTGGATGCATTTCAGTCTTGGTGTAAAGATAATCTATTAAACCTTAACAGTTCCAAGTGTAAGGTTATGACATTTTACAGGAGCTTGCCACAATTCTTCACTTATATGCTTGATAATGTCCCGCTTGAGTGCTTAAATGATTCAGCCAATGAGGTAAATGATCTAGGGGTAATTCTTGATCACCGATTTAAATTTGACTCATGTTACTGCTACTGTTTCTAGGGCCAGGAGTGTTCTTGGGTTTATTAAGAATTTGATGATCCCCTTACGACGAAGATTTTGTACACTTCTCTTGTCCGTCCGATTCTCGAGTACGGATCATGTGTGTGGTCTCCGCCATATTCGACCCATCAAGATAGAATTGAATCTGTGCAAAAACAGTTTTTATTGTTTGCTCTTCGTGGTTTGGGCTGGAATCCTGAGGTCCGTTTACCATCGTACTCTGGTAGACTTCTTTTGATTAACCTTCCCTCCCTTATTAACCGTAGAGTTATGCTTGGAGTAATCTTTATACATAGACTAATTAATGGTGAAATCGACTCAACTGAGTTGGTTGGCCAAATTAACCTCAACGTTCCTATTAGACCGACTCGTAATTTTATCGCCCTATCACTAAATCGTTGTAATACTAACTATGCCTTGCATGGACCGTTTCGTGTCCTCTGTGCTGATTACAATAAACTCTACCGAATAATTAACTCTGAAGCTTCTCTTCCTGCTATAAAAATTTATATTTCAACTTATTTAGCCCGTAGTTAACATTACTTTATGTTCTTCCTTCGCGATTTCGTGTCACACGTTAGTGGCTGCGCCTCTCGGTCGGTTGGGCGGGAGGTGGGCTGCTATTTTGCTTGGGGTTCGCGCGTAACAAGCTTTGGCTTGGTGTCGCATGGGCCACTTGAACGTACTGCGCATTGTACGTCAACGTCCATATAATAATAACAATGTAGGTCTTGGAAAAGAAAGGAGTGGGAAGTGAGAAAGTCGGTCAAGCCCGACTATAACCTACTCTGTACCAGTTCATTTGCCCCCGTGGCAAATGGCGTGGCAAAAATTGAAAATAAACTTGATCTGCCTGCAAGTATAAGAAATATATGTCCCATACATGTCAAACCTCATCTCTTACCATCTCTGAGATCTGTGCGTTCATACAGACGGACAGACAGACGGACGGACAGACGGACATGGCTATATCGACTCGGCTGTTGATGCTGATCAAGAATATATATACTTTATAGAGTCGGAAACGATTCCTTCTCCCTGTTACATACTTTTGCACAAATTTAATATACTCTATATATTTTCGGTACAGAGTATAATTATTAGAAATTAATTTTTGTTAATTTAAAGACATTTCTTTTTGGCATAATTTGATTTTATTGGCAAAACTTAGCGTCGAAATTATTTCGTTTTAAACGCCATAATTTCGACAGCAAAAAATTCTAGTAGGAACATCGAAATTATGTCGGTCTAAAACGACATAATTTCGACAGAAAAAAGCGACACAATTTCGATCGAAACTATGTCGTTTCAAAACGACTTTAGCACAAAGCAAAACGACATTATTCCGACAAAACAAAACGACTTTATTTCGCTCGAAATTGTGTCGTTTTTTTTCTGTCGAAATTATGTCGTCGGAATCATGTCGTCACCCCGCACAGGCGCTAACTAGACTGGCAGAAACAGCTGAATCAATACCGATAGGGTATGAGCGGAAAAAATTAGATTGTTATTTTTACGACACCGCCCCGTTGTAATATCAGCAGCAAAAGTACGACAAAAATCATCGGTTGGCTTAATTTGAAGTCAACAAGCTTCTTCATCTTTTGCATCCATATAGCCTCCAATTATCCCTGAATATGTAAAAATAACTGTTTACCAAATTCAAGTGCAAGCAAATCAGAGGTTGCAATGCAGTGTGACCGTTTCACACTTTGTGTTATTTTGATGTTGAATGGTGGTGTTTTGGGCGTTGAACAGTCACAGTGGACCGTATACGCTATCCCCATCCGAATCCGAATAAGCTGTCAATTCCGCTTGCAGACGGTTCCGTTTGTCTGAGTACTAGGCTTTCGCATACCTATATAATAAATGATCCCACTCGATGAAACGAGACAGAATCGCTTAGACTGATTATAAATTTATCAAATGAGATGATACAAATGAACTTAATTGAAAACTTTCGTTCTGATATATTTTCAAAATAAATACAGATTACTCCGACATATCGGAATAATGCATATCGGCAAACAAAATCTTCGATTTATTGGTATATCGATTAGAGGTGAAGAACTATCGATAGTCAGTGATAGTTTTCTCCAAGCCTTCGATAATTATCGATAGTTTTCATTAGTATAATCACGGTTGCCACACTTGGAGTTTTTGCACCAAAAATGATGTTTTTTTCCTGTTGGTGCACTGGCACTTTTTTTATTGGAATTGGCTCTTTTGCATGGAGCCCGAAAAGACGCAGAAATCAAAAGAGTTTCAAAAATTCTGCGAAGTAAGACCACACATAATTTTGGGAATAGCCATGACAAGATGGCGAGCTTGCTTGAGCAGTAATATTTTCCTTGGCTCAGACTCTTGAAGTCTACAATTTAAGCCAAAAGAAATAGTCAATTTAATGAATAAAGCAGAAATCAAAAGTTATATAAATTGTATTCTTGAAATTATTAAAGATTTGAATACGGAATTTCAATTAGATCGAGACTAGAATCTACTTTGAAATCAACACAAGACACCAAAACATGACTCTATTCAGAAAATTGAAGCGTTGGTAGTGATTCTTCATTCTTTACATCTGCTAAACATGAATCTGTTTTCGGAAATGGTCCATCACGTCTAGATTTTTAGTAACTTTAGCTTAAGGCGCGTTAGCTGTTTAGGCGCGATTAGTTTGCAGTCCCATATTTTATGTTGACTCCCTATGATATTATCGGAAAGTAGAACTCTTCAACTTTCAAATAAAGTATCTTAAACAATTCTACGATTTTTTTTAAGCGAAGATATACCATTTTGAATACATGTCTGTCTAACAAGCTACAGAGTAAATTCAATGTTTATTTGGCAAATAGCAGCTATATAGGAGATTAGAAATCGTCCCTTAATGAATGTGTGAAAAAAGTATTTCGTCGTGAATTGGAAAATTTTTACAGATTGGAAGCGTTGTTTCTTTACTTATACTCGTAAAAGTCTTTTTGATAAGATCAAGATGTTATTTTAGTATTTTGACTTACAGACCAATTTTATACAGACTTCGTTTTATCTTTGTAACCACTCATTCGATTGTTTTGAAATTTGGACACAATATAGAATTAAATCTGAAGAAGCCATTGGTATTAAAATCTCAATTTTAACATTTTATTGCCACAGTAACTAATTAATACATGAAATATTTTTTGAGTTTTTTTCTACGTTTAATAATAATCAAGAAATGAAATGAATGTATAATTTAACGATTTTGTGAATGAGATATTTCTTATTTTATTAATATGTATATGGGGTTTAGTGACCTGTTTTTGATTTTAGTCAAAGTTACATTTGGCTAGCTCGAGGTCTATGGTTGAGTATAATTCTTTATAGCCTACACAAATCAACACTACAACATTATATTAATATTTATTTTATTAAATAAAAATATAACATTAATAAGGGGAAGAAAATTTTTTTGGCTCTTTTTTGAAATTTCTTTGTTGTAATTTAATTTTTTCAAGTGACAACCGTGAATATAATACTTTATACAAAGTTGTCTAAGAATAGAAGATGTCAAGCTATAAATAAAGAATCCAAGATAATAAATATAAGATTGAAATAGTTTAAAAAAGTTTTCTTGTCTTCAAATATATATATAATAATTGAATTTGAAACGGTTCCAAACACAATATTTCGGTTTGGTTCATAGCAAAATTGAGTCCCTATTTCCTTTATAAAGAAAATCTAAATATTATTTTAATTGGTTTGCTTTTAAATTTGGGTAAAACTTGAGGTTGGAACAAAAACTTTCCATTGTTCAAATTTGGTAGCTCCTTTAAAATTTTATTAAGCCTTTATTCCAGATTCAATCAATTAAGTTCATCCCTATCTATAAATAGCATAATTGCTTCTCAATTTAGGGTCAATTCTCAATTAGCCCAAGCACAGATTACACCTCATTACACTTAGACTGGGTACCGTAATCGATGCCAGTTCATGCAGTTTATTTTTTTTTATTTTTTATTTACATTAAAATATCATCAACATGTTTATATCAACATCAAACTCATTTTACGCATCACCAAACTTTTCGTAATCCTTTGATCCGACGAGTATAAAAAAAAGGGTCGCCACAGAGACAAGAGCAGACACAAAAAAAAAAAAGGGTTTCATATGTCCTGATTGCTCGTCCTTGTGTCTGTTGTTTGCTGCTGTTGTTGTTGTTTTTGTCAACTCGCAATATAAATCCCACATAAATCAGTAAACTTTCAGAGCCAAGTGCTTGTTAATTTGAAATTTATACAAAAAACAATTTGAACATTTCAGATGCCAACTGAATTGGCAGAATTTTGGCTATTGGGATAGGTTCAGTTCAGAATTGTTTAACATTTAATAAAACTTTAATACCAATTAAAATTCAATTTGATTTCAATTGAATGTTATTATTGTTTACCTGAGAACCTAAGCTACTTAAGACTTTGCTCACATTCACCACAAAGTGGACTGTCGAAATCAATAGAGCAAACACTACCCCAGACCGTACCTTTCACTTGACTTTTTGGCTTGCTCACTCAATTTCAGTTTTTCGGCTCTAACTTTGTTGGAAAACTTAGTAAGACTCAAGGAAAATCTCATTTGCACTTTCTCTGTCGTCGGCAACAGCAAAAGCAAAAGCATTCGAAATGCATTTCCTTTCAATCGTTTTTGTTTTTTTTTTTGTTTTGTACTCCGAATTGTGTTTGTTGCTGTCACATCTAAATAATTCATGACTTGACCAGACTTACAAAATATTATTCGAGATGAGCAAAATAAGTGAGAACACCAAAATTTGTTTGGCTCACGCAACTGAGAAGTTTAACAGAATTTATTAAATGTCAGGGAGATTCAAGTCTCACTCTTTAATTGCAAGACCAAGCAGATTCAATTTTTAAAACTGACCATTTTTAAACTATGTTTAGCAATAAAACTTTCCTTCAGCATAAGGACTTAGGAGGGACTTTAAAACTAATAAATTTCGTAATTAGAAATAGTGTCTGTTATATTTCAGTGCTACCCATGAAATGGAATAAATGGCTAAAAATGCGAGTGTCATGTGTTATTTTTCATGACCAAGGAGTAAGTAAGGAAATGTATTATTATTTCAAAATCATTCCTGCCAAATTTGCACTAATTTCACTAGTGATTTATGGTATTACTGAGCCCAACTGCAGGTTTATGTAACACCCGTGGGCCTATGATGCAAACTAAATTCGAACATGTTCAGGTCTGTTCTCAATTCTACTTCGGTTTTTGTATATGGAACGGTTGCGAAATGTATATGGAAGGTATATCCACCGGTAATCGTAGATTTGAATGTCACCTACCATATAACCTTACTAACATAGAGAGAGGCCTTTGACCATTTGCTTGCCAGTTTGTTATATGGCAGCTACACTAAGAAAAAACTAGAACGAATAATTTGAGTACGAACGCTCTTGAAAAAAAAATTAGTCGCTCTTGAATTTTCAAGAATTTAGCTCTTGGAATCGAGATAAATTCGTTCTAAACGTTCTCAATTTTGTTTTTTATAGGCAAGGGGGGTGAGGGCAACTTAACTTTGAGAGAGTAGCGTTGGAGTCGCTCTCGCAGAGAGTGAGGGCGCATGCGCAGTTGGTCGTTGAGAGAATGAGAGCGCAGAGAGTGAGAGCGCATGCGCAGTTTGTTGTTGTGTTATAAAGGCAACTGCGTCTATTTATAAGTGTGATTTCGTCGCGCCTTTTACCTTACGAAGGTTAGCTGAGCTCGTTAAAATGCCCGTCGCCTGTGTGTGTTTCAGTCTTTCGAGGTACCGAGTTCAAGTCCCAGAAAAGTAAGTAAAAAAAAAAAATATCCATGTGGTTATCTCAAAATCACAACTTAAAACAAAGTTTGGTGGGTGGGTGGTGGTGTTGGGGTTGGTGTGGATGATAATGGTGAGTGGGATGGGGGAGGTAGACGAGACGGACCACCACCACGTCGGTCGGGTCGGGTCAGTCGGGTCGGGTCGGTCGTGTCTCTCCCACCCCCCACCCACCCCAAATATTCTTTTTAATTTTTTTTATTTTGAGAATTATTCGTTCTTGGATCAAGTACTGAAACTCTTGAATCAATAATTATTCATACTTGGATCAAGAGCTGAAACTCTTGAATCAGGAATGTCGGGATAAAAAATTCACTCTTGAATCAAGAATTTTCACTCTCACCGTACTTTTGAGAACGAATGCTCTTGATTCAAGAGCGAAATTCTCTATTTTTTCTCTGAGTGTATACGATATATTCTTCAGATTTTGACCAAACTTCCCAAAATTGTGTGAAAACTGATAATATTCATAACTGGAAAGTAAAAAGACGCTACCATTGAAAACATAAATTAAAAATCCTCTTTCTAAAATTTTTCAATTATCTCTACACCACAGCTTTTTTCCGGATATCTGGAAGGAATCCTTCATTTTACCACTTCATAAAAAAGGAAGTAGACCTGATATTCAGAACTATCGTGGGATAGCAAAACTTTGTGCCATACCCAAACTTTTTGAATTGGTTATAACTTCTCAGTTGCAGCACCAATGTTGCTCTCTTATGTCTCCATCACAGCACGGGTTTATGAAGCGCCGGTCTACATCAACAAATCTTCTCGAGTTTACTTCCATAATAAGGGACGGATTCAAGCTGAAAAATCAGTCAGATGTTATTTTCCCAGATTTTAGCAAGGCATTTGATTCAGTTAATCACCTTCTGCTTTTAAAGAAATTATCACTTTTAGGTTTTCCAAACCCTTTAGTCAACTGGATTTCAATGTAATTGGCAAACCGCACACAAAAAGTCTTATTTAACAACACTCTCTCCAAGTGTGTTTACGTCACTTCCGGAGTTCCTCAAGGGAGTCACCTAGGACCGTTGCTTTTTGGATTATTCATAAATGACCTTCCTTCTGTCATTGAAAATTCTCATGTGTTGATATATGCAGACGATGTAAAAATTTGTATGCAGCTCATAGACCCCGATTCACATTGTCTGTTGCAAAATGACATTAACCACCTTCAATCTTGGTGCATTAACAACTTGCTGTACCTTTACCACTCTAAATGTAGTGCTATGTCCTTTTACCGCACTGCCCCATTAATGGATAACTATTCCCTGGGCCCGCACAACCTGGAGCGCATACATGCTGTAACAGACCTTGGCGTATTATTCAGCCATAATATGAACTTTTCTGATCACATTGGGATTATCGTTAGCAAAGCCAAAGGGGTGTTCGCATTTGTTAAACGTTGGTCTAAAGAGTTTGATGACCCATACACCACTAAGCTTCTTTACGTCTCACTTGTCCGACCTATACTTGAGTACTGCTCATGCGTATGGTCACCACAGTATGCAACATACCAGGGCCAAATTGAATCGGTGCAGAAGCAATTTCTCCTGTTCGCCTTACGTGGACTAAACTGGGAACAACGCCGTCGACTGCCATCGTATGTGGACAGATTTCGTCTATTAAGCCCACCGTCTCTGCAAGATCGTAGAATCTGTCATGGAGTTATGTTCCTTCATAAACTAATAAATGGCCATATTGATTCTTGTTTTCTTTTGAGCCATATTAACTTTTCAATCCCAGCTAGATCTACACGACAGTTCCGACCAATATTCTTATATATAAGTAGATCTAATTTCGAATCTCACGACCCGTTTCGAATTATATGCACGTTGTATAACGATTTATACCATTTGTTAAATTCTGAGGGTTCGATGTTGGAAAATGTTTCTAATATAATATTTTGATATACTTATCTTCCCAGAGATTGTAAATCTTTGCCTCCGCCCACCTGATGTGAGTCGGAGCACATCATACAAATGTTTTCCTAAATCGGACGGAGGCGGGATTAGGATTAACAATATTTAAAAAAAAAAAAAATTTTATATTATTATGTTGACAGCTAAATTTGTCGACTCTATTAAATAAATAAAAAATATGTACTTTATGTGGTGCATATGCTTCCATCCTATGCGTTACAAACATCTGGACTATTTGAATATACCCTCTACCTTTTATTTCATTTTCGTAATCCATAAATTTAAATCTCTTAGCTCAACTGACTGACTAATTATCAACCCACAGCCCAGACGGCTTAGCCAATAGATCTAAGATTTGACAAAGACCTTCGTTCAGCTATCTAGGCAAGCACTATGAAAGAAAATTGGGAAAATTCGATATAGTAGGTGAAAACAAGTAAGAAAGTCTATCAAGCCCGAGTGTTAAATACTCTGTACCTGGAGTAGCAGCGCTGCTCTTGCATTGAACAATGAGGGAATTTCAAAACTGACCAATAGATGACTCCACTACTGCCAGGGCGGGCGAAGTAACTTTCTTTTGGTCATAACTTGAGTATCGTTCAACCGATCTTTAACACTTCTGCGGCAAATCGATATATAAGCTAGATTAATAAATATGCCTTGAAGATACGAAGCATTTATCTTTAAAACTGTGGGAGATATGAAGTTTTTCCCAAATTGCGGGGGCGGCAGGAGGCGTGGCAAAAATGAAATATAAGCTTGATCTGCCTGCAAGTATAAGAAGTTTATGTCCCATACATGTCAAACCTCTATCTCTTACCATCTCTGAGATCTGTGCGTTCATGGACGGAAAAGACTAAATCGACTCGGCTGTTGGTGCTGATCAAGAATATATATACTTTATGGGGTCGGAAATGATTCCTTCTCCCTTTTGTACAAACTTAATATACTCTGTGTACTTTTTGGATAAGCAAACTTCTGCAACAATTCTCTTATTACGGCCACAGCCTCGCACACACACTCACACGCCCAGCAGCAGCCATGTTTTGTTCCACAAAAACAAATGTGGCCATTTTTGATTTGCGGATCAATTATTAGGATTCATGCCTCGACAACTGGGGAACTGACGACTCCGCTGGCGCCTCGGAAATGCAACTGTTCGTCCACAGTAAGGAGAGCTTTTGGTTTGAAAATGAGGCCGGCCACGCATACACACATTTAAACGCATTTTACACATTTTTTTCAATATGGCGACAAAACTGGTGGTTCATTGGACAACATAGTGATTGAATGAGCCTGCAGTTCACTAGACTTCAACTCAATCACTTACCATGGATACATCCGGCCAGATCCTCAGCAGCAGCAACATCTCTAGGCATACTCACACGCCCGCAAATACATTCGCCCTTACACATTTGCGATCGAACTCTGCCAGCGACGCCAATTACCAGACACTTGAATCCAAACGGCAAAGTATGGTTTTTTTTGTTTGTGCAAATAATGCCGACCATGTGCCCGCTCTCAATCACTGAACTGACACGACTCTCGCTCGCCTTGCACGTCCAACTGTCCACATACTGCTGCAGTCCATGCTGCCCACGACTACTGCTTGCACCTGCATGTCCACAATCGCAACATTGGTTAATCAGTCAACAATTCCGCGGATTTAAACTCCACTCAGACGAATCTTCAACTACATGTAACCTATCTCACGTAGGTCAAGCATCCGACCAATTTTTCAGATCTTACTTTAAACGGAGCCTGCCAGACGATCGTTCCTACTTATGAAAGAACGTCGCGCGGCTGAATATGGATCTTCACCGCATCTTTCATCATAACCGATGTTCATGCAAATCGATCCCCAATTGGTTGCCAGCCTAAGTCTACCAACAAGTTCTCGATCTCAACAAAAAGTCCACAACGAGTGGTTAACGAAGTCCACAACGAGTGGAAAACAAAGTCCACAACGCGTAGCAAACGAAAGTCCACAACGAGTGGCAAACGAAAGTCTCTACTAAGGGTACACTACCCAGTACTATTGACTCAGCAACCTCAACCCTGTTAGGGCAAACTTGTTTATTGACGCCCACTCAAAGCAACAAACTCAACTCGAGGTTACCATCGATGCAACTACGTAAATCTGTACTCGATGCACATGCTCAGTACTAAGGATATATCAGTTTCCACATTCTTCGAAAACAGTTCGTCGACTTAACTACGAAACAAACATCACAGCGTACAAATCCTGTAGATGATCAACCCGGACATTCATGCCAGACATACATTCCAACAAGACTCAAAACTTGAAAATCATTCGGCAGGTCGTACTACTTACTTTTATATGAGCAGCTCTAGACCTTTGATAATAAACTATATATTTGTTAGTAGTTAGTCTCACAACTAACCAATCTTATGTATAGATTCTGAATCAGAATTTGGTAATAAATAAAGTTCAATTTCGTGTCACTTGCACATCTCTATACAGCAAGTGTCGACATATGCACATACACTGAACCTCTTCTAGTTGGGCGTTTTTTTTTTTTATTTTGTTCACGCTTTATGCGTTTTCTGAAGATTTAGTTTTTTTTGCTGCTGTTTCTGTTGCTGTTGCCAGCTCTTCTGCTTTTCTCTTCGACATTCCATTTGTTTGTTTGTTTCAATCGATTGACATAGTTTACTCCTAATGGATTTTCACGCCACACGTTGACACAATTGCAAGCTAAAGAAGTTGCATCGAAGTTTCCTCCTTTAGTTGACTCCGACTTACCTGCAAGTAGAGAAAAGAAAACAGAGAAGAATGTAAAGAAATTGCATTAAAGTTTAAGTGCAAAGTTTTGCTGATGAGTTCTCCCAACTCTGAGGTCAGCTCATATCAGCTTTTGGGCAGACATAAATTTTAGTAAAACCTAATTGCCAAGTCAAATATAAAATTTGATCTATTTATGAGCTCGATGAAAAACGGAAGAAGATTAAGCAGATGCATTTCTGTTTTGCTTTTCTTAGTTATCAGCATTTTGTCTCTTGCTTTTTTGGGATTTAATTAAAAACAAAAATGTTTAAAGTTGGACCAAGAACTGTACGTTCCGCCCCAGTCATAGGGCAAATGCTTTATCGCAGTCTGTAATCTGTCAGAGTTGGAAGGGACGCACCATGCTGGGGTTGCTCATTGACGTGAAGAGTGCATCAAGTGAAGTGCACTTCGAGCTACCAGCTACCAGCTCCCCTCTCAACTTCAACTGTGGCTGTGTTTTAGTTATTAAAACTGACAGTTTTATTTGTCAGCAGCACGTTTGCTGGTTGCTCTGCTCTCTGAGAGCGAGTATGGTGGTTCTGCTTTATGACACTTTTATTTTTTAAATAGATTCTTTCGTTTTTCAATGCATTTGACATGTGTCATTGTGTGTGAGTGTGTGTGTGTGCAAGACAATTGATTTTCTGTTGAGCATAAAAATAACTTTACTTTCAGTTTCCATCTTAAGAAGGGTGTTGAAAGTTGAATTGAATTGAAGTGTTTTGGTTACTTCTCCGCGCATATCATAAGTTTATTCAACTAAATGCTGCTGCCAACAAATTAGTGTCACCTCACAATTCCCCCCCGCCCCCCAACTAATGAGATGTCATAAAAAATTATAGGAAACGATTTGGTTGACTTTATTTTTTCGCACTTACATTTTTCTTTGTTTAAACAATGGAAAAACAAACGAGCCGTCTAATATTTGTTGTCATTTGTCTATTTATGATAATTAAGGTTTGACATTTTTATGATATTAATTAATTTGACAAAGTCAAAAAGGCACAGAACACGCCAACGCGCTTCTAATTTGGTCCCTCGGATGTGTCGCCAGACCACAGAAAGTTAATAGGCCGAGCATGACCCCAAAAACCAAAAAAAGAAAAGGAAAAACAACAAAGAATAGAAGAAAACTCAAATGAGACGGGAAGGTGAGAAAAGTGCTTTTCTGAGTTGTTTTTGTTGCCCCACTTAATTGGGGACCATGGCCCGTGGCATTAGCATGGATCGGAGAGCATCTCCAACTGCAGCGAGGGCGTTTTCAGTCATAAAAAGGGACTATTAAAATGGGCGGAGAGGGAAAACTGAAAAGTCCAGAACTAAAGGCCTTAATACTCAAAATGTATAGACAACTTAAGGTTTTTTAATTAAGAGTGAAAGAAACAGAAGGTTCAAATAATCTGCGTATTCACTAGCTATCAAAAAGTCATCAGGCTTAAGGGTTATACTCAGATGAGATAAAAATAATACTTCACCTGAATAGAAACAGTCTTGAACAGTTTTGAATTCTGCTTTCGTTTATCAGTTCTTTATTTAAATTAAGTATTGTGCCAAACAAAAATTGAAACTCATCTGAGTACAGGTAAGAAACTTTCCAAAGTGTATGTAACTATAACATAAGTTATAGAAAAGAATATTATCATATTTACACTAAGAAAAAAGTAGAACGAATAATTTGAGTAAGAACGCTCTTGAACAAAAATCTCTTAGCTCTTGAATTTTCAAGAATTTAACTCTCGTTCTCAATTTGGTTTTTATAGTCAAGGCGAGTGATGTGAAGTATCGGAGCGAAGAGGGCAAGCAAACATTGAGAGAATAGCGTTGAACACGCTCTCACAGTTTCGATTTTCATGGGAGACGGGCATGATACAACGAACAAGGTATGGTCAGCTCTCAGCTCGCTCTCTGTTTCAGCTTACAATACTTCAGTGTAATCCGAAAATTTGCAAGCACGAGCTAAGCTTACCATTCAAGTGGTGGTGTGGGGGCTGGGACCAATACCAAGTTGTTGGTCCCCCATCTGTTCAACTATTTTTGTTTAAGTCTTTTATTTTAAGAATATTCGAACTTAGATCAAGTACTGAAACTCTTAAAAAAAGAATTTCGGGATCAAAAATTTATTTTTGGATCAAGAATTTTCATTCTTACCGTACTTCAGAGATCGAACATTCTTGTTCCAAGTATGAAATTCTTTATTTTTTCTCTGAGTGCATGAAGGAATTTAAACAATGAAGCGAACTTAAGAAAAGTTTTAATCAAAGATTTGATTATATTAAGAAGAAGTCGCTTGCACCAGCACAATTTATTTTGCAAAGAACACAGCAAGCGGCAGTACCCGGTCTTTCTCTATCTTTTTGTGGAGATAATTGTTGCTTAACAATCGATGTTCTTAGGCTATCGAACAGTAGAAGCTTTTGGGCATAGCTGCAAACCGGTTTTAAGCCGAACCGGTTCGAACCGGAATTCCAACATATTTTCTAGTGTACGCCGAACCAAGTGTAAGAAATAATTGAATCTGAACCTTTAATGATCCCAAGATCTCGGTTAAGTTAAATAAAAAAACTAGAGGAAAGCTAACTTCGGCTCTACCGAAGTTTATATACCCTTGTAGCTTGTATAATTTATATAAATTAAGGCTTTAAATGATTTTAGTCGAACATTCTTAGCTGAATTATATCCCAAACTCAGCAATAGATGGCGCCACTACTTACACCATTTTGGCTACGATGTTTTATAAGTAACTAACTTTATTGAATGTAACTTAAGCTAACAATTATCGTTGAGTTGAACAGAGCTAAGCGGGCGCGTGCCGCGCGTGGCCGAAGCCAAGCCAGAAACTGAGCGCCAGGGATGGCGCGTGTCTTGTCGTTCTGCTATCGCGTTAGGGATGCTGTTCGATGAATGGTGTGACCAGAGGTGGCCAGGGCTGCCACACCATTTGCTTGCCAGTTTGATAAATGGCAGCTATACGATATATTCATCAAATTTTGAACAATCTCCCCAAAATTGTGTGAAAACCGATAATATTTATAGCTGGAGAGTAAAAAGACGCTATCATTAAAAACAAAAAAGTTCTTCTCACTAGAACTAGTTTTTCGACCGATCGTTTCTATGGCAGCTATATGCTATAGTGATCCTATTGGCATCAAACTTGGCAGAATTGTGTGAGTAACAAGTTTGGGAGCGATAGCATCGAAAACAATAAAGTTTCTCCTACTAAGACTTTTTTTCAGAACTATCTTTTGTTGTCCGATTTTCATCAAACTTGCTGGAATTATGTGAAAGCACAAAAAACTTATGAATACGAGGTTTGGGAGCGTTTACTTTTAACACAAAAAAGTTTTCTCACTAAAACTACCGTTTTGACCGATCGTTCCTATGGCAGCTATTTGCTATAGTCATCCGATACGGCCGGTTCCTTCTAAGCGTTACAAACATCTGGATAATTTTAATATACCCTCTACAAGGGTATAACAAAGGGCCTAAAATCGAACCTTGAGGTACATCTGGCACGAGGGCCCTCGCTGCAGTTTGATCGAAGAGGAAGATGCAGAGACTACAGAGTTCCGTTAAGTAATAGCCTATTTCCACCAAAGAAATGAAGCTTCATTTCTTGAAATGACAAGAAATGAAGAAAATGATATCATTTCTTCCATACAAATTGTTGTTGCATTTTGCCCTTCATTTCCTTCATTTCTCAAAAATGATGACATTCCCCACGAAGGAATTTGGTATTTTTTTAAAAAGTACTCGCTACTCTCTCTCACTACTCGTTACTCTCTGGAAATAGAAAGTGTCATCACCAATAAACTGTTGATATGAATTTAAAAAGTAGGCGCATTTTTGTTTAAAATATAAAATAGTCAAAAAAAATTGTCTATTTAGCTTTCTGCTGATAATTCAGGGCGTTAACAATGCGTTCGCCCAGGGTAATTGCTTTCCTGCCGGGTATGTCTTTTTTTGGGTAAATATTGCAAAAACTCCCCGTGAGTTTGAAAGTGGCGCCTGTTGTTTAAATCAAACCATTCAGCTGTTTTTGTCAACGTGGCATTGCGAATATCAAAATGATGAAGATTTGTCAATGGAAACAGCATCATTTTTAGAAATGAAAATGATAAGAAATGAAGCCAGTGGAAATAGGCTATAAGACCTAATAAATATTATCAAGCTTTGTACAAAGAATATCAATCTTCACAGTGGCAAAAGCCTTGCTGTGATCAAGCCCACCAAGCATTTGGAAGATCATTTTAACAAAGTTCACCTAGAAGAGTCTTTTTCGAGCCCTTTTGATGATTAAACGAGAAGGCCAAGCTAACTTCGTCTGTGCCGAAGTTTTTATACCCTTGCAAATGCAAATGTCACAGTTTAAGAACGCTTACATAAAAATCAAAAAATGTTGTAACTAAATCCTATTTTCCGACAGATAAACGTCTGAAAAAAGTTTTTCTCACTAAGACTCAGTTTCCGACCGATCGGCCCTATGGCAACCTTAAGATATAGTCATCCGATTTCGGCCCAATTTTGCGAATCTATTTGAAAGCATATAAAATAAGTCATCAGCGAGTTTAAGGACGCTAACAAAACTAAACAAAAAAATTTTTTACCAAGACTCATGTTCGACCGATCGGTCCTATGGCAACCATAAGATACAGTCACCCGATGTCGATCACCTTTTTAAATTAGATTGAAAGCGTTTAATATTAATAATCACCGACCTTAAGAACGATTTACTTAAAACAAAAAAGTTTTTTTTCACTAAGACCCATTTTCCGACCAATCGGTCCTATGGCAGCTATAAGATATAGTCATCCGATCCGGTCGGTTCCGACATATTAGCAGCGTGCATATATATATTATTATATATATATTATGCATATAATATTATTAATGACCGAGTTTAATCACGTTAACATTGAAAACAAAAAAGTTCTTCTCACTAAAACCCATTTTTCGACCGATGGTTCCTATGGCAGCTGTAAGATATAGTGATCCGATCCGGTCGGTTCCGACATATTAGCAGCGTGCATATATATATTATTATATATATATTATGCATATAATATTATTAATGACAGAGTTTAATCACGTTAACATTGAAAACAAAAAAGTTCTTCTCACTAAAACCCATTTTTCGACCGATGGTTCCTATGGCAGCTGTAAGATATAGTGATCCGATCCGGTCGGTTCCGACATATTAGCAGCGTGCAGTAAAAAGAAGACTCTGTGCAAAATTTCAGCTCGATAGCTTTAAAACTGAGAGACTAGTTTGCGTAGAAACAGACGGACAGACAGACGGACGGACAAAGCTCAATCGACTCAGCTCGTCCCCCTGATCAAGAATATATATAGTTTATGGGGTCGGAAATGAATATTTCTATGCGTTGCAAACTTCTGGGCAAAATTATAATACCCTTTGCAAGGGTATAAAAAGATTAATTTGTGCGATCTAAAGAAGACTCCATAATAACTCATGCATATGCTCAAAATGTGAGCAATCGCCAATTGATCACGCTGAGGTTTGAAATGTGATTGTTTACTATAGGCTGTTGCTATGCAGTAATATTTAGCCCCGCTGAATGATGAAAAACTGCTTGTTATCTCTTTGTTCTGAATTTAACGGAACTTCTTTTTACAAATTTTAATGCAGATGTCAAATTCTGAATTTCTTTTCATTATTATCGGTTGTAAAGTGCTGTGCAGGTCAGCCTGGAGCTCAACAGCAAATAATTTTTAAAAAAGTACATTAAAAACTAGAAAAAATGTATTATTACAGAAGAAAATTTCAGCCAAACAATTGAAAAGACTTGCTAAAAAAGAAGCCTGAAAGTGAGAAAAACGTATATTATTTCTGCGAAGGACTGGCTAATG
Source organism: Lordiphosa magnipectinata (assembly GCA_037044535.1). NCBI lineage: Eukaryota > Metazoa > Arthropoda > Insecta > Diptera > Drosophilidae > Lordiphosa > Lordiphosa magnipectinata. The sequence goes on along the minus strand of JBAMBO010001734.1, from coordinate 80,663 downwards.
GGCCACTGAATTTATAGTAAGTGAAGGACTTAAAGAACGGAAATACACAGCCGATTGCCAAATTGACAGAGGAGGTTATCTCTGTCAAGCTGGAAAACATAACAACCAACGAGATGTCAGATTTGAAGAAACTTCCTTTCGCCGCTAATAATGATTTGGGAAAATTTGATGAAAATTTGAACGTATTTTAGGTGGACATATTCATTTGGTTATAAATTATACAAAATTTTCAGAAACAATTCATAGCAAGAACAGGAGGAGAAGGACCCAAACGAAATGTATTTTCGGACACATTGGCTTCTGCTTATAGCTGGAAGGGAACCAGCACTAAGCCAAGCGCCGAAAAGTGCTTCCTTGTCAACCATTAAAAGTAGGTAAATATTTCAATTGTTGGGAAAATAAAATTAATTATTTTTTCTCTTAGATAATTGCCATATCAAATTCCAATGTACAGACAAGAAAATGAACGCTGTCCTACAAAAGCATTTTTTTCGTGCTAAAGATAGGGTGACAAAAAGAAAACGAGTAGAATGAATTGTTTGAATTTTTGAATTAGTTTGTCATTTTTTCATAAATATCTGCAATGTACGTATAAACCTTAATTTTTAAGTTTACTTTATATTTCTTAAAATATTATTATACATAAAATATTGATATACTCGAAAAAGATTCGCAAATGATTGAAAATGTGACTCAAAAACGATTGGAAATATGACTCGAAAAAGTTTGGAAATACGACTCGAAAATGGGTCGAAACTGATCAGAACAACGGGTTGTAAACGACTCTTCAAGAAGTGTCGCGGCTGGGGTACCATTTTCTCCCGACCAAAGTATCATTTATGATCAGAAGAAATCGAGCGCAATTATGACAATTTTAATAAGACAGTGGACTCTCAAAAGACTCGAATGTGATCAAAAATTTCATAAAATGTTAGCTGGGGAGAGTCAAGAATATAACTTTGCCTCCATCCACCTGTTTTTCTAACTTCATCAGCTATATTTATGGGAGCTGTTGTACAGCTGATTGCACTTCACTTAACAATGAGGAGAAATTCTTATATTTGTGCGGCCATAATACGGTCAATTGCTTTTGCCATGGGAGAGTGGAAATTGGCCTATATTTTAGACCAAATTTGTTCGAAAAGCCGGTTTTAAAACGCAAAACGTTTACGATAGTGAAAGTGAGAGTAGGGCTATACTATCACAGTAGGGGACGGAGTTCAGGAACATGTTGCAAGCAGCTTCACGTACTTGGTAGAATTAAATTTAAAATCGGTTCCATTAAAGACTTTGAGTTTAAGGTTTATAAAATGATTCGCAAAAGCAATGAGCTAATCGATACATGGTTGATACATTTCTTAAATATGCCTTCAATAACACTTTCAGAAAGTTATCCGCAGAGTTATCTGAGCCTTCGAATCTTTTATATCATCATCGACTCAAGTCTGAGTGGAAGAGGCTTACCCAAAAACGAAGAAATTCTGTATATGTAACAAATTTAAATTGTGTCAAACTTGAGCAGTAGCAAGATTCGAATCTCAAATTTTGTAACATTAACCATTGGTAAATTATGCTTCAAACCCGCAAAACGGAGCTCCACGAAGCTTCACAAAAATTTTTTTGTTTTTATTATAAATTTCTGACTATTCAATTAAACCAACTAGATTGTGGGACAACTTGTAACACTCGCAACCCCGATTCTCTTTAACTTTCTACAGTTGCCTTCAATGGAAAGAAACTTATCTTAATCATTGGCCAAACAGAAAACATTTATTTTATTCCCCCTTCCAGTTCAATACGAGACTTTAACAACGGCTGCTGTACCATCAAAATTCACTTTGCGCCTGCTTTAAAATCAAATTTCGTGTGCATATGCTTTTGCGCCCTCAAAAGAATAATGTGGCGCAAAAACTAATGCAGTAAATTTATGCGTTGTGAAAAGTTTTTTTTTTTTCTTATTTTTTTCTTCTGTTCGGTTGCCGCCCACTGACCAGCTGCGAGCCACTCAAATGGTAGCCACCGTGTAGAAGGTTGGCCCAAAGACAGGCCCAACAATAATTTTGTTCCACCGTTTTTTTTTTTTGTTCCTTCTGACTCTTGCAAAATGAGGCGCAACGAAGCGTATGACAAACAGATTTTTCTCAAACGCAAATCCGTGCGCTGAAAAGAAAAGGCAGCAAAAAGAAAAGAAGAAAAAAAAGTGTAGGAATTTCCATAAAATTAGAATAACAGCAGTGATTCTTTACCGACGCTGGGACGGACACCCCAAATTTATGAGCAGCACCAAAAACTGTGTAAAGAACGAACGCATCGCGCCAAAAGAGACAGAGGAGAAATTGTGTAAAAAATAATTGAAGCTGAAGCAGCGACAGATTTTACACACAGAAGGAGGAAATAAAAAATGGGGGCGCAAGCCAAAACCCTTTTTTTTTACAGCCATTCTTCTCCCTAGACACCGCGACAGCGTATAGTTTGTCCTTTTTCCCGCAAAGTTTGTGGAAAAAACTTACGTTAAGTAATTTGTATCTTGACAGAGCGAGTGTGTGTGTGTGTGTGTGGGAATTTGATTTTATTTTAATTCTGTTTTTTTTTTTTTTTTTTGTCTCCATGCGAATTTCAATTTGCAGGGCCATAAAATGAGAGAAAAATATACGGAAAAAACTTTGTGTGCATGTTCTGAATTTTTTTTTGTATCTGGCCATTTTACAAATTTTTATTACGCTCACGACATACACTCGCTGTGGGCTGGAAGACATGAAAACTACATGACTTTGAAGTGATTGTAAATCAAATAAAATGTTAACAAAGTTGTTTGTTGGACGGTTTATTTCATTTTAAATGTTTGGTTTTTTGTGACTGTTTTTTATAAGTATTTCTAATTCCAACTTTACTTATTTAGCTAGATCTTTTATGATCTAAGTTGAGAGGTTTTTTTTTAACAGAAGATTTTAGAACTTTTTCTCTTTTAACTGAAAAGAAAACTAAAGCAGCAAATGCATCTCCCCTCATCACCCCAAAGAGTTTTTCCTACTAAGATTTTTTTTCAGAACTATCTTTTGGATGGCAGCTATACTATTTAGTTTTCCGATTTTGATAAAACTTGGAGAAATTATGTAGAAGCATAGAAAACTAACAAATACGAGGTTTTGGCACGTTCGCGTTAAAGACTAAAAAGTTTTTCCTACTAAAACTACTTTTTCGAACGATAGTTCCTATGACAGCTATATGCTATAATCATCCGATCCTGTCGGAGATGCTTCCTTCTATGCGTTACAAACATCTGGAGAATTTTAATATACCCTCTACAAGGGAATAAAAATAAAGATATGAAAATTCTTCAAATTCGAACAATTAACTCTTATCACGTTTATCAGGCTTAAGGCTTACGCTTAACGTAGTAGTAAAAGGACCCTTGAGGTGGGCTTAGTACAAAATCACACCTGATTTGGATGAGTTTGTCACCCTTACGGGGGTTGCTGGATATTTAGAAAATATTTATATCGATATTGAAAAAGTATCATTTCGATATTGATATTCTGTTGTTAAAAACATAGATATTATCGATATTTTCGGTGTTTTCAATAAAAAGACACATTTTTACAATGAGAAAGACTATTGAGCAAGACTATAGACCTATTAATGTAATTAAAGTGTCTTTTTTTAAAACTGCATTCTAATTGCATTCAAAATATAGAGATCAGAGCTGCAAAATTAGGAAAAAAAAGAGATTAACGCTAGGTACTCAGACGCTGACAATTTTGCTCTGACAATGCACTCTTGAAAATTTTCAGAGCTCTTTGTCAGATCGAGTACAAAGCGTTAGGAACAACTTTTCTTCTTCCAGATGTCTGCTATGTGTCAGTTAATCTTACTATATAATTTACTTTGTTGTTTGTTAGTTTTTGTGAAAGATAGCTCTAAGTGGTAGATGTGAAATCGGCCCTAAATGTATTTGAGCAAGATATGTTTTTCGAACTAGCAAGTTTTAGCCGGCTTGAGGTCATATTATGTTTGCGAGTGACTAGCCCCTTCCCCAGAAGCTAAATAAATCTTCATTTGGTTTTTGGTCTCTTTTTAAAAATTTTTCGTTTAAATCACGGAAGCCTTACATTGCTAGGTATTTCTAATTTATTTGTAACAAATTTGTGGAATTTGCCCACCCCTGGCATCCGCGCCGTTAGAATGCCGCGTGCTCTATGAAAAAAAGCACAGAAGTTAATTCACACATTTCGATCTACACTTTAAAATTGTTTACCCGGACTTAAATACGTTTGGCGTTGACTTTAACATGTATACGGCCGTCAAGCCGTTGTCCAAGTACTTGCAATTCAAGTCGGTGCACATTTACGATGCAGTCTTCACTCTACACTCCAAATGCACCGTGGCCTTCCTTCTGGCCTGCACTTTCTTACTCTCATCCAAACAATATTTCGGTGATCCCATACAATGTGTGGGGTATCATAAGGATATGAACTATAACATTGGGCACTTATATACTGGACTATGAGAATGACTCCACCGCCGAGGATCGTGGCCGGCTATTTGAGCTAGAATACATAAAGATTAAGCATCGACCGCTGGAGAGGGACTTGCGTTATATAGCAGATAATTTGGCCATAATCTACGCTACTATCAATGGGTAGTATTGGTCTTACTCCTCCAATCCTTTGTGTTCTATATGTCGGCCTTTTTGTGAAAATACTGGGAGGGAGGACGGCTGAAGCATTTGTGTGCGGACTTGCATAGCTATATGGTGATGCCCCGGGATAAGACCTTGGCTCAGGTGCATAATCTGGTGATTTATTTTACCATTGACTACAAGGAGACGCATTTCCGCTACTTTGCCTCGTATATGCTGTGTGAGATTTTGAATTTGTTGATTGGGGTAATCAACATGCTATTTCTGGACGTTTTTCTCAATGGCTTCTGGTCGCAATATGTCCAAGCCTTGGGTACCCTACCTAAATACAACTGGGACGAATGGAACCGCATTACCTCGCACATTTTTCCCAAAATTGCCAAGTGTGAGGTGATACAATTTGTCACCCAATACCTACGACAATCTCTGCCTCTTGCCTTTGAATATTTTGAATGAGAAAATATTTGGCTTCTTTTGGCTGTGGTTCATGTTGATGGGATTGCTGGCTGCTTTGAAGCTGATCTATCGCCTGGTCGTCATGTGTAATCATGGCCTGCGTTTGCGTTTGTTGCGTGCCAAGACACGTTGTATGAAACAAATACGTGTCCCTTTTTTTAGGGTCGTGTACTTGAGTACCTGAACTTACAATCCACTGTTCAAATGTCTGTGAACAAAATAACTTTAAACATGAACACACAAAACCACAAGTTGTGTGGAAACATAACATGACCTCAAGCTGGCTAAAACTTTGCTAGTTTGATTATGATAAAGAACAGTCATGATATGCATTTGGTTACACTAAAAAACTTATTGTAAAAACTTATTTATGAATTTATACTAAGATGATTTACTTGAATAGAAAACATATTTTTATGTAGAAGACGTAGAGCTGAAATTGTTAGGGATAAGGTAATTTGGAGCACACTAATATCCAAAAGAATGCACTAAATAAATCTCACTTTTTGTGGCTGAAAACAATGAAACATCGACTATATTCATTATCCGATATATCGCCACAGAAAGATATTCGATAATGATATATCGATATTATTTCCGGCATCCTTAACAACGGCGGCTCAAAAGTAACAAATAATATCCAACAACTACAATCAGTTTTTGTCCTTATTTTGTACCTCGCCATCTATAATTGTATATCTCTAGGCCCGACTGACTGACTGACTGACTGACTGACTTATTATCAACCCACAGCCAATAACGCTTACCATAGAGATCTAAGATTTGTCATAGACCTTCGTTTAGTTATGCAGGCGCGTACTATGAAAGATCATTTTGAAAATTTGACCACAAAAAAAGTATCTTTAGGAATTTGTCAACAGAAGAAGATAAACAGAGAGTACAAACACTAACAACAATATACACTCACTGCTTTGACCTCTCTATTTTGTCTGTAACTATAACAGTTCCGCTCGGAACTATTCTCACTTCTGCTCTCATACTATCATGATCAAATTCCGTGCCAAGATAAACGAAAAAGGAACAACGAATAAGGTATGGCGCTCAGGCAACATTGTGGACTAAGCGCTTTTGCTAAAAGCGCTAGAGAGAGTGAGCGTGAAAGTGAACGGCGCACACTCACACAAATAAGGTAAGTGTGTAGAGCAAAGAGAGGGGTGTGTTGAAGAGCATGTGAAGAAGGAGTGAAGACGGGGGTAGAAAGGAGAACAGTGGGTTAACAATGACTTAACAGTGACTTAGCAGTGACTTAACAGTGACTTAACAGTGGGGAAACCGTGAGGGAACAGTGGGGAAACAGTGGAAGCGGGGGCGGAGGGGGGAGAGTGGTGAGTGCTGGAGAAGAGTGGAGTAATTGATGAGTGGCTGCCGTGAGGTTAAGTTGTGAATTCAATGCGTCCCATGATACATACTCTTTTTTTGTTTTGATCTTAAGTTCGTATTGATTGGTTCAACAGGACGGGATATATGTCAAAGCTTTATCAACAAATATTATCTCTTTATATTTCGGAAGAGACTTAGGAAGCTTTACGTTCCCAATTAGGGACTACTAGTGCTGATGCTGCTGTGCAATGCACAATCCTCATATGTATATTTACTGGAAATGGGCGCGGGACGGAAATGCTGCTAGACCCGAAGTTCATAAAGTACTTGTGCGGTAAAGGTACATATATTTTCAGCATCTACTTGTCAGCAAACTGTCTACAAGAGAAATAAAGTGAAAACACAATTTCTTAAAATCTTGGACTCGGACGAAGTCAAGGCGGGTTCAGCTAGTATAGTATATCGAGTCGCAGAATCGCGGTACTTGTATTTTGATGTTGCTTGCGTTTTCAGATGATTAATGGGAGAGATACTAAACGCGCAAAGTAGCCCTTCACATTGAGCTATCTGTCACATAAACTAACAAATAACAGAGTAAATTGATCGAGAGCATCGATGCCCAGCCGTATGCTCTTTGGGTACGTTTTGTTTTTGTAATTGCACTGAAGATAGGAAAACAGTGATCGTATATATGCGGGGCGCGAGGTATACAAAACGACACACATGCAAACGAATCAAAACAAAACCGGTTTTGTTCTCTTCTTTGATTGGTGTTTGCGCGCGCAAGCAAACATGACAAGACAATATGAAAATCACATTGAAATTGGGTAACGTTGGTCACAACAACAATTTCATGTGATTTTGTTGTTACCTTACTTAATTTCAATGTGATTGTGGTATTGGTGAGTGCTCTGCCGTATGCTGCTTTTGGGCATGCCTAATCTAGAGTCTTAGCTCCTGAATGGTTTGCTTCCCTGACAAAATCAGCTGATTCGCTTGATAGGTTTGACATTTTTTGGTCCCAAAACTGCAGCGATAGCAAATGATCGTTATTGTGTGAATTTGACAATGAGAAAGACTAATTTTAAGTTCAGAAAAATTCACCATAAATTGTTTTTCTATAGTTTCTATTTCTAATTAATTTTTCTTTGGCAAGAGTATTCACTTCTCAGTTATAAAATCGTGGCATCCTTTTGGTTTTTGCGATTTTTCATTCCCTTCGCTTTGTGCGTTGGTCATTTGTACCTTGGTCAGAGTCTGACTCTGATTTTCAAAAGCATTTTTTTGATTTTTTATTCATATTCGTGTTGCCTTTTGAACTTTTACTTTTTGTTGCAACTCATGTGTGTGTGTGTGTGTGTGTGTGTGTTTGTAGGGGAATGTACGTTTATTTTTTCGTTTTATTGTTTCCCCGTTTGTGGTATTTGGGTGATATTTGGTGCTGGGTAACTTTTTATTTTAGAATTACAACATTTTTTTTATTACTTTTGCGGGTTTTCTGTGTGTTTGCTATTTTTTTGGTTGCTTTTCTGTTGTTTTTTTTTTCATAAATCTCTAAATTGAGATTTATGTTAGTTTTGCATATTTTAGTCATGACCAAAAGCGGTTTGGCGGCAAAAGCATGTAGAAAGGATGAATGAGCATGGTTACAAGTTGGCAGGGCTATTAAGCTTTACGTTTCAGAATGGGTGTGTGTGTGTGTGATTAATAAATTAGTTTGCGGCCAAACTGTCGTTTGGCTCTTAACTTTTTGATTGCTTTGGGCCAGCAATTTGCCAATGAAAAGGTCAAAGGAAATTATGAATTATGAAACAACTTGACTTTACCTAAACCAACAATAGGCCAATAGCCAATATTATTGCATTATTATCATCATCAAATGCAGGGCAAGTTTGATTCTCATTACTTTGGCTCTGAGCCAACACAACCGCAGTTGCAAACTTTCAGACCACAGAATCCAAAATACCTAAATATCAAAATGCTGGCTATCTACACAGGGTCACCCAAGCAATTTAAATCCCTAACTATAGCTTAAACAAATTTTGTGCTCACTTCTCTTCCCAAGCGATTCAGACATATGTGGGCATAATTGAAGTTGAAATAACATGGAGAAATATGCACAAACACACACACACACAGATAAATTGAGGTCCTTCTTCTATTGTATTTGCATTAGTGTAATGCAAAGTGTTATAAGCATTATTATGGGTTGGCCAGACAACGTCAACGATGATGAAGACGATGATGTGCTCACTTTGGGGACTTTCATGTAATGATGTGCCCAAATCCCGTACATGCTGAGCAAACTAGATTCCTAATTCCGTCTGACTAAAATGCAAAGAGAAAATAAGCAAAGAAAATAAAGGTTTTCCTTTTTATTTGGGCCTAAAGAGAAAATACACTTTCAAAAAGTTTTGGTAATTTTCGTTTTGCTCATATTAAAGTAACATAATATCAAATTTTTCATATTAATTGAATGTAAATAATGAAAATATGAATAACATAAGCTGCACACTGAGAAAAAAGTGAACTGAAAACCAAGATTATAGTCTTGAAAACGACACTTAACGACGTCAAAAGTTAACAGAGACTAGAAAGACGGAAGTTGCAAAGTTGAAGTCTCTTCCAACCAAATTCCAACCCAAAACCTATTTTCGATGTCCCAGAAATCTCATTCGGTTAGTTTCACATCTTTCGTGTTTTGCTACACTCAGAGAAAAAATAGAGAACTTCACTCTTGAATCAAGAGCATTTGTTCTCAAAAGAACGCTAAGAGTGAAAATTCTTGATTCAAGAGCAAAATTCTTGATTCAAGAGTGTATTTTTGATCCCCACATTCCTGATTCCAGAGATTCAGGTCTTGATACAAGTCCACCTATCCCTCGCTTTGCGTCGTTTCGTTTTGCGTTTTTTCGAAGTTGCGTCGTTTCTTAATAAGAACTAATTTTCATTGTGCGTCGTTAGATTTTCGATGTTGCGTTGTTTGGGTAGGTAAATATTTTTCCATTTTATTTATTGATAAAGCTGTATTATCTTTTACATAAACTTATTTTTTTTAGCCGAATGAGTTAAAAGAACACTGCTGGTAGAATTACCAAAAATAAAAAAAAAACTATCAGCTTGGAGACAAAATTAGATATTCTGAGGCGATTTAATAAAGGCGAAAGAGCTGTGGAGATAGCAAAGGCTGTTGGCCTGGCTCCAACAACTGTCAGAACTATTAGAGATCGAGATGGGGATAAAATAAAAGAGGCTGCAAAATCTGCAACATTATTAGATGCCAAAACGATGATTCGTACAAGGAGTGCTTTGATGATCAAAATGGAGTCCTTGCTTTCTATTTGGATTGAAAATCAAGTCGCACAGAGAATACCATTGAGTACAAGAGTAATTCAGACGAAAGCCAAAAGCATATTTGATGACATAAAAAGTCAAGCAGTATCCAGCGATAATGCTAGTGATAGTAATACAACCAAGAATGAAACATTTGAAGCTAGTCAGGTCTGGTTTGAGAGATTCAAGGTTCGAGCAAATCTGCACAGCATTGCTTTTAAAGGTGAAGCAGCTAGCGCTGATATAGCTGCTGCAGAACTCTACCCAAAAGAGTTAAAAGCATTAATTCATGAAGGTGGCTATGATCCAAAAAAAAGTCTTTAATGTTGACGAGACTGGATTATTTTGGAAACGTCTACATCACAGAACTTTTATATCTAAAACAGAAAAATCGGCGTCAGGATTTAAAGCTAGCAAGGATAGACTGACTCTTCTTCTTGGTGGTAATGCAAATGGTGATTTTAAATTTAAACCATTTCTTATTTATCAATCAGAAAACCCAAGAGCTATGAAAGGTTGCTCAAAGAATCTTCTTCCTGTCCATTGGCGTGCAAACCAGAAAGCATGGATGACAGCATCTTTATTTCAAAACTGGGTTTCAACATGTGCTATTCCAGAAATTAAAGCTTATTGCAACAAGGAAAACTTAAGCTTCAAGGCTTTGGTTTTAGTAGAGAATGCTCCTGGCCACCCAGTTTACATTGATGAGTTGTCAGAAAACGTGAAATTTGTATTTTTGCCGCCTAATACGACATCAGTTATTCAGCCCATGGATCAGGGAGTAATATCGACTTTTAAAAGTTATTACCTTCGACGAACCTTTCAACTTCTTATAAGTGAGACTGATGGACAAGATAAACCTTGGAAAAAGTTTAACATTATGAAAGCCATAAAAATTATATCCGATTCGTGGGAGGAGGTTAAACCATCTTGCATGAATGGTGTTTGGCGCAAAATATGGCCTGAATGTGTTCAGCGAAAATGCACTGTAGAAGTTGATGATACACCAGCTGTTCGTCATGAAATTTCTAATTTAGCTAGAAAGTCTAATTTTGAAGGTATGGAGAAGACTGACATAAATGAATTGCTAAACTTGCACAACCAAGAATTCTCCAATGAAGAACTTTTGCAACTGGAATTGCAAATTGCTAACGAAGAAGATGACTCTGACTGTTCAATAGAAATCTCAAAAGAACAAAATTTGACCTCCCAACAAATTTCCAAAGCGATGTGTTTGATTGACGAAGGTATGGATATTTTATTAAAAAACGATCCCGACAGCGAAAGGAGTCTTAAAGTGTCCCAGGCGGTAGCTACGAATATCAATTGCTACAAGGAAATGTATTTCACGCTCAAGTTCAGCAAACATTGGACCAATTTTTTTTTAAAGAAAGCCGGCCTACGACAACAGACACTAAAGACTCGTCAGAGAGTGATGAATTCTAATTTTATTTTTCATAATTGAGTATGTAATTGAAGAATTTATTTTGTTTTAAATGAATTAGTTTCTTTTTGTTTTTATGTGTATAATATGTAATTAAATGAAATGTTATTTTGGTTTTTTTTTAATGATCACTTTGCTCAATTTTCTTTATAAAAAGTAGTATTTATGTAACCCTGGAACCCATCTTCGAACTTTACATGGTTTGCTATAGAAAATCCTAATTCACTTTGCGTTGTTTCAATTTGCGTCGTATTTTTTTGGAACGTATCCCCGACTCAAAGCGAGGGATAGGTGTATATAAAAATAGAGAGGACAAAAAAGTGTGCTTGTGTTGGTGAGCAAGAGAGCTCTCTCCAGATTACAGCAGTTCTACTTGCAATTCAGTGTTCACCCATTCACACAAACATTAGTTCGGCTCGCGTTTGCGTAAAAACACGACTGACTTCGGCTCGTGGTAGCTATGGCTGGCCGGCTCTGGTCCAACTCTACTCTCTCAAACTTAAGTTGCCCTCACTCCTCTTGCCTATAAAAAACCAAATTGAGCACGTTTAGAACGAATTTATCTCGATTCCAAGAGCGAAATTCTTGAAAATTAAAGAGCGACTAATTTTTGTTTCAAGATCGTTCTTACTCAAAATATTCGTTCTAGTTTTTTCTTAGTGTAAGAGATTTAGCAAAATTCATCACCCAATCAATATTGATTCTTTGTTTAATGACTTTATTAGAGACTCTTATTTAGATACCTTTCCAGTGACTCATTGTTCACTTAGTTTTGTAAAGTGACTTTTGTTTAGTGACTTTGGTGGGTGATTCTTGTTCCGTGTTTTGTTTAGTGTCTATAGTTCACTTACTTTTGTAAAGTGACTTAATGCTCAATGAGTCTTGCTTAGTAATTATTGTTCAATGACTTTTGTTAAGTGACTCTTGTCCGGTGACTATATGTAGTTCAGTGATTCATTGTCCAGTTACTCATTTTTCACTCGCTCTTGTTCAGTGACTCATTTTCTTTAACTTTCTCTTGTCTAGCGGGACTTGTTTGTGAATCTTGTTCAGTGCCTTTTGTTTTAGCGACTCTTGTTGAGTGACTTATGGTTCCCTTACTTTTCTATAGTGATGCATTGTTTAGTGTCTCATTGTTTAGTGACCAATTTTCAGTGATTTTTGTTAAGTGACTTTTGTTTAATAGCTAATTTCAATAGATCTTGTTAAGTGACTATAGTTCAGAGACTTATTCCTCACTTACTCTTGTTTAGTGACTTATTGTGTATACTGACTCATTGCTCACTGACTCTTGTTCAGACACTCTCGTTCAGACAATCACGCTCTGTGATTCTGGTGTAATAGTTTATGTTGTTTAAGTCGTATTTACACTTGTCTGATATCTTATATGAATGATATCTGATATCACTCAATGAAAAACTCCAATTGGCTAGTTCTCATATATTCAGAACACTTTGTAGCTTCTCATATAAGATATTAGACAAGTGTAAATTCAGCTTCACGAACAATTGAGCTTTGTAGCTTCTCATATAAGATATTAGACAAGTGTAAATTCAGCTTCACGAACAATTGAACAGGCTCAGTGAAACTAAACACCTTTACCCAACATTTTCCTCAACTCACAATCAAAATAAGCTGACAGTTCCGCATGCGAAAATCCGTTGAAGTGAGTAATTAACAGAAACCCGAAAAGACATTTGCATTATTATGGAGGGAATCAGATGATTTAATAAAATTTTCAAATTTTTACAAATAATTTCCAAACTGCCAAACATGTGTTTCACGCAAACTATTTGCATAAACCCTCCAAGCTTTTATTTGGTTTTTTTTTTCAAAAAACACAAAAATAAACATATAAATTATTTAACACATCATAATTTTTTGCACATAATTCTCCACCCCCATCCACCACTCTCTCTCTCTGTTTTATGGCCAAAATGATGCTCATGCTTGGCAGAAGAAAACATCTCATAAACATATTCCAGTTTTGCCGCCAGATGTTTTGTCGCATTGAGGCGCCTCTTTTCTAATAATCTCTACAATTTCTGTACGATTTGCTCTTTTGCCAGGCCAAGATTTATTATCGTTTCATGCGGATAAAAGATTTACGCATAACAACGATGGGGTAAGAGACACGAGACTTCTCCTGCTACGACACTTTGTCGCATCTTGTGTATGTGTTGCAGAAGTGAAATGAAGTCATTTTGTCAGCTGATTTGGTTATTTATCATTATTTCTTTATGATGATGCCAAGAGCCAAGATGCCAGCAGCATGTGATACAATATTTATGCTCTCCCCTCTGAGTTATGGCTGGGTATTTGACATTGACATGGTTGCATAAATCAGTGAAGTAACTCGAGCTTGAACCCTTTATCAATTACATTCCAGAAAAAATCCCAGCTCATTAGACAGGCTGTCAATTTGGGGCCAAAGCCCATCACCAAAAGTCCAATAAACGGTACAATCTAATTTGATGGCCTTCAGAATAATCTAGATCCCACACACACGCATACACAAGCAGTCAAGCATTTCTAATGTCGATTGATTTAAATGTGCGACAAATTTCCAAAAAGGCTGAGAAGAGACTGACAAATCTGCCCAATCCCAAAAACTATTAGCATACTGGTATCATGTGGAGTCCCAAAGGCGCTGCTGCGGTGATGTGGGGTCCTTTTTGGGGGGCGGAGGGTGGGAAATGCAAAAACTTTCTCGACAAGTTAATCATTTGTGGGATATTATCAATCCATTTTTGGGTTTAGTTTTGTGAGTAAAGACAAGAGATTTGGCTGGGGCTTGGTTTTGTTTTGATTCACTGATTTACCCTTCCATGAGGTTAGCTTAGATTGCTGCTGAAGTGGGCGGATAATAGTACAAATAGCTAGCTTGAAGCATGTTTTATGAAATGTATATTTCTATTTAGCAGAGAAACTTTGAAACATAGACCGGAGGTATATTCTTGCATTTATTCAGAATTTATTCAGAATTTATTCAGAAACTCAGCAGCGGAAGGAACATTTTGCAATAAAGAATTTTTTGTAATTTAACCTGGGTGCCCACACATTGCTTATGGCAGTGTAGGCACCAATACATACAATACATTGACAGGAGCTACACTTAATTTACCTTTAGTTACCAAAAGATCACTGATTACAAAATTATTCACTTGATACTTGTGAGAAACGGAGACTGTACCTATTATTATGATCAGGCGAAATGTGTGGTGGACTCGCAATTTATAGAACAGATTTTATATACGGGGCAGCCCCTCTTTCAACTCTTTGTCACAGTGTGGCCAAACATTGACAACAGCAAAAAACCAAAAATTAAAAAGTTGTCAACACTAAAAGTACGAAAAAACCATCTATCTATAATTAAAAAATTCCGGTGTGTACCTATTAATATGATCAGGTGTGTATTAAGTATATTATTTGTCAAACAGCAAGTAACTGTCTCAGTGCTTTACAAAAACAAAGCTATCTACTCGCTATCTACTGTGTATACAAAAGTACTTAGCGGCAGTGACATCGACACAGAAAGTAAAAGCTCGTCGTTGCTTCTGTGTGTCAGTAACTACACACACACACACACATACGCCATGCCAAAATGTGATTGTGTTTTTTGCCGACCCCTCTAAAGTAACTCTAAATTTCATTAGAAAGAACAGGTCTCAGTAGGAAATATCATACCTCTATTTGAAAGTGAGGTTTTGTAAGGAACAAGAGAAACATCATCATCAGCTTTTGTAAGTATTCCCAATCCAAAGAGATGCGTCACTTTGAACCCCTCAAAATTTACAGATCTGTTTAAACTCCAATGATTGCTGCTTCTAAAGCAACCTGACTAAAGCATATTTTGATTTCAGACAAGATATAAAATGTAATGTGCTTGAAAACTTAACAAAATATCCTCTATTTGAGTACTTCAGTCGAATTCTCTTTTGGTCATAACTTAAGTATATCGTTCATCGATCTTTATCGTTCCAAAGTTTATATACCCTAGAAGCTCATTAATTTTTTTAAAATAAAGGACCATTAAAAAAAAGCCCCCTTGCTTTGTTGAACAGTGATTGTTAGGGGCTTACTACTGACAATTTTGCAACCCAGCGCTAAGACAGCGAACTTTCTTTTGGTCATAACTTGAGTATAGCTCATTCGATCTTTATCATTTCTTCGGCAATCGATAAGTAGTTTTGATTACTAAATATCTGTAGA
This sequence comes from Lordiphosa magnipectinata, assembly GCA_037044535.1. Lineage (NCBI taxonomy): Eukaryota > Metazoa > Arthropoda > Insecta > Diptera > Drosophilidae > Lordiphosa > Lordiphosa magnipectinata. Next base: position 65,238 of record JBAMBO010001734.1, on the reverse strand, counting down.
AGGTACGAATCAAAATGAAAAACGAGTCACTTAACAATCAGCCACTGGTCAAGATTTGCATGTAGTCTGAATCACACCTCTCGTCAAATATGGACACTCTCGACCTGACACTTGTGAACAATTCCCAACCGACCCACTTCACCAACACCAGTGACACTCTACTTGATGTTATTTTTGTAAATAATCCGAGTAAGGCTATCTTATATGATCAACTTTCAGTACCTGCTTTCTCAAAGCACGATTTACTCTTCTTGGTATATAATGTAATCCCTGAATCTGAAGACTGCTCCATAACTTACCGTGATTTTAAAAATATTGATTATAATCAGTTACTTCATGATTTCAATTCCCTCAACTGGGATATTATCTATACGATGCCAAATGTAGACGACCAACTTCAGTACATGAACACAAATATTGAAAGTCTATACAATAAGCATGCACCCCTTAGACAAAAAATCGTGAAACCAAAACAAACAATGCGGATATACAAACGAGAGCCTATAAGAAGTGGAAACGGTACAGGACAGACCGTCTATTTAGAGACTACCAGACTCAACGAAAAGTGGTAACATATAAATGCAACTATGCAAAAATAAGCTACTTTACCTCCAAACTCACAAGTGCTATATCGTCCAACCGGTTTAGGAAGGAAATTAAGTGTTTAGGATTAGGTAAACAAAGGCCGACTGTATCTAAAAATCTTGATCCCAATGATCTAAACAGCAAATTCGTGCAATCACCATCTGAAGTACCTGACATCATTGAAAATACGTACCTGACATCCGAAGAAATTAATAATTTAGGTCCTTGTTTTAACTTTGTGTTTGTTGATCAATGTGATGTCTTATATTCTATATTTTAAAGGTGAAGTCAAATGCCAGTGGACTAGATCAAATGGACCCCAAATTTATTAAAATTCTTCTTCCTCAAATTCTATCCCATGTTACGCATTTATATAACACAGCATTAATGACTTCCACTTTTCCTCATGCCTGGAAAATATCAAAAATTCTGCCAATTCCAAAAAAACAATAATGAACATTGTCCAATCTCCATATTACCGTTCTGAGCAAGTCATGTCTTGCAAATACCTAAGTTCATGCATGAAAACTCTCTGCTGAATGACAGACAATCAGGATTCAGAAAACATCGAAGTTGCACTACTACCATAACTTAAATCAGCGAAGATATACGACGAAATATGGACAAGAGCAACGTAACACTTTTGACTTTGCTAGATTATAGCAATGCGTTCGATTTAGTCAATCACGAGACTCCCTGCACAAAGCTTAATAGATTATATAATTTCTCCAGTACAGCATTAAAATTGATGAGCTCGTACCTACATGACCGACTGCAAGCAGTAGCTACTGTAAATAGAAGATCATCCTTTCTGTCACTAAGTCGTGGCGTCCCACAAGGCTCAGTTCTTGGACCTTTACTTTTTTCAATATATGTTAACGACCTCCCAAATGTTCTGTCTAAATGTGATGTTCAAATGTAAGCAGATGATGTCCAGTTAAACAAAATTTCTGAATGTGTTGATGTTTGTAATAGTGAACTTGAATTGATACGGAGCTGGGCAAAGAAAAATGGTCTAAAAATCAATCCAACAAAGTCCAAGTGCATTGTTGTCTACAAAAAGAGATTTGGTACAGGTTGCTTACCAAGTCTAAAGATTGATGGTATCAGTATAGACTATGTTGAGCGAGCAGTAAATTTAGGTTTTACATTTAACAATATTTTATTATGGGATGATCACATAAACTAAGCAATTGGCAAAACATACTCCTTAATCCGGCAGTTAAATCTAACGAAAAGTTTCATACCAACACATATTAAACAACTGGTTGCAAAAACATACATAGTAGCTTCGCTTTTATACGGTGTGGAAGTGTTCGGTAGTTGTAGTGCAAAGTCTAAATCTAAACTTAATGTTGCTTTCAACAACATAGCTGGGTATGTCTACAACAAAAAACGATCGGATCACATATACGAATTTGCAGAGAAAATTTTTGACATTCCGTTAAACTCGTGGATTTGCTTGAGAGCTCTCATTTTCCTGCACAAAATAATTAACACTTCAGAGCCTTCATATCTTTATGAGATACTAAATTTTGCTGCGTCTCAACGAACTAAATATCTAATCTGCCCTAAAAATGAACTCGCTACATCAGACTTCCCTAATGTAATTATTGATTGTTTATATAATTTATTCTTAGTTTAAGTAAGTATATTTTTGTATTGTTTTCAAATCGATGACAACCTGTGATTAGTGCCATAAACATAAGTCTCCATGCACTAAGATAATAATAGTAATAATAAACAAATAAACAAACATGAGCAGCAGAGTCAGAGTATCGAAACAAGAGTCACTGATCAAAAGTTACTAAGCAACAGAAATGAGAATTGAGAAAAATGACTCAATTAACAATCAGCCACTGATTAAGATTAAGTGAACAATGAGTCAACACAAAAGAACAATTTAAAAAGTACAGCCAACTCACTTTTCTTCACTCACTTCTGAACAACCCAACATTGCTTAAAATCAAATTTCAGTACTAAAGCGAATTTCAAAATAATTTACAATTTTTATCAACAAAAATGCACTTACTCTTAATCCATCAATCAGATGGGAAATAGATGAAACGTCTTACCTGTAAATAGATGAATGAAAACAAAAATATTAAGTAAATATTTTATAAAATTAACAAAAAAAAATAGTATTCTCTTGTGTCAAATGGTTAATATCAAGGAAATTAATATTAATAGGGGTGTTCCTGCAAGTGATTTTGATTCTGTGTGACCAGATAATCCGCAGAAAATGACCAAAAATCTGTCACATAAAATCAAAATCAAATCACTTTGCAGGAACGACCCAAAAATCATGTTGATTATCGTCATCTTGGTCGAATATAAAAATAAGATACAATTTTTTTTAATAAACACCGGAAAATGCTGAACCCAAAACTGGAAAAAAAACGGTTCGGTTCGGTTAATTTCGTCGACAATTTTGAGGCAGAAATGTGAGTAATTTTTGTGAAAATGTAGTGGAAAATTCGGAGTTTTTCCAACTTCCTCTTAAAGAACACCAAACTGTCGGCTTGCTACGGGTACCAGTGTATCCACAACATTGGATTTAGTGCATCTCCTGCAAATGACGTTTCTTCATAATATATAGTGCAGATTGACTTTTGATTAACGATTTTAAAGAAATGGGTATGGCCTCTTCACGGATTTGTAAATGCCTTTCGCTTAAGCCCTGGTGACTGAAAATCCCATAGAAACCGTACCGTTTCTTAAGTGCTTACAATATTTAATTGTTTTCTACAACTTTAATTTTGAAAATATAACCTTAGGTTCAAAATGTCTAATTGGAAAGCCGCGAAAATTGAGAAAAGCCCAATAATTTGCCTCAAAAACCATGTTAAAGATCGAATCGGTGGCTTAACAGCTCCATAAACCACTGAACAGAACCAGTCACAATTCCCAATCGGCTTGCATCCCTTATTTTTCAATTTATTTATTTAGAGTTGACAAAAAAAAAGGCTGTCAATAAAAATATATATACGTTAAAAAAATTTTTAAAATCAAAATCAGTATCAAAATCACATTAGCTTCTTAGTTTTCCACAAGATTTCGTATATTTCGTGCTGATTTAACACCTTAAAGCTTTGTCGCTATGGCCAACTCTTGCATATGATTTATGGCCAGAAATGTAATGCGAGAACTCTCAAAAGTATGCAACATACAAAATGGCATACAAAGTGAGCAGCCAAAAGGATCAGATTGTGAGAGAGAGAGAGGGAGAGAGGAGGGGAAATGGCGACGGCAAGTCACTTAAAAATGGCTGAGCAAAAGGTGTACAACAACCTCCATCCGCCCCACGAAATGCACTTAAAGCGCCCGGCAGCACCAGCAGCGGCAGCAGCAGCAGAAATAAAATAAAGTAAAAATATATACGAAAATGGAAAGAACACCAAACTAAAAGGCATGTCAGTGTGTGTATGTGTTTGTGTGTTTGTGGAGTGCTATAAGCAAACACTTTCAAGTGCATTTAAAGTATGGCAGCAGCAGCTACTCCACCCCGCCCCCCTCTTGAGCTGTTAAGCTCAGTCACCCACTTGAGGGCTGCCATTGTCAGCTGAACAACTTTTTTTTTCTTGTTGCCAATAATATTTACTAAAAAAAAAATAAAAGAGAAAATTATACAAAAATATGTGCAACGTTGCAAAAAAGGCCGACGCCGCCGCCGCCAAGTGTGCAACAAGTGTGGAGGACTCCAGCTGTCGTGCTTATCCTCCACTTACTTCCTTTTTTTTTTAGCTGCCGCTAAATTCACACTCGAAAACGAGGCGCAACGAGCAGTTGTGTGCTGCAGGCCATGTGGCTGCCAACTTTTGAGCGCCTTCCGGAGTCAACTGCGAGAGTTCTGTGCAACAGTTTTGCCTAAATATTTTGCAACTAAAAGATTTCCGGCTAAACTGTCTCCAGGGAGGAGGAGGAGGAGGAGGGGGAGAAGAATGTGAGCCTAAACTACTACCATTGTGGGCTAATTTTTGGCCACCTAATTTGTGTCATCCTGTTGTGGAAGCTGGAAAGTTTTAGCTTAGTTTTCAGTAACTTTTCGGGAGCTTAAATGGTAGTTGGTGGAGAGTGATTAAACAAGGGATAATTTGTTCCGGAAGTTATAAGTTATTTAGGAGTTATTCAGAATTGTTTCAGGTTGGAGAAACTATCAAATGTAAAAGGGGAAGTGTAAGAATAAGCTAATGTGGCAGCCTTTCACCAAAGCTTTAAATTGTAAAACCAAAGTTAATCTTTTCGAGCCAATTCTCTGATGTTCTTATTCAACATTTATTGAGACCCTAGAGTTACACTTAAATATACAACACCATTTCGCTTACAACTCCCCTTCCTTTCGTCAGCTCAGCTCCCTTCAGTAGTTTACCATTTTTCCATTTTGCCTTCAAGAAACTTCAAGCATTTCAAACAAACAAAAAAACAAATGTACCTACCTGCACCTTTTCCACGTGGAAATTCGCTGAATCGTCACAAAATCACTTTTACGATTTTGGTTTATATGGCAATAAAAAAATATATAGGAGAATCTGTTTGCAACCAAAACCAACTAGCTCAATACAACTGAGAAATGAGAAATCTTTTCCTTACTTGGCTTGGTAAAAGTTACAGCTCAAAGCTACAAACTGGCTGAGATTCGCGAATGAAAACTTTTGGCAGTCACTGTATATATATGTTTGTGTGTGTGTGTGCTTCAAGCTCAATAAAATTGCATGAGGCAAACAAAGTAATTTTTATAGCGTATGTATATATATATGGGAATACTTTTGCTCTGGTTTCTTTCTCTTTTTCTGCTTCTTCGGGCCAATCTGTTGAGACTTGAGCCAGCGGCAACGCGAAAAAGGTGGAGTTGTAGTTCAATTCGTTACCAGGACGACAACGTACCAAAAAGGCAAAAAAAAGTGTACATAAACTTTTCCCGAAAAAATGCCAACAGTCAGCATGACTCTTCAAACAGTTGAGGCTGAGATATATATAAAAATAAAAATGGATTTTTTATATATGTACGATGTGTGAAATGACGGTTGTGTCTTTGGCTTCGCTAATTTTGCACTGAATGTGTGAGCTTCTGGTTATTGAAAACGAATGGCGTGTGAAAAATGTGAATTATGGACAAGAAAAAAGGAAAGGAAAGGAATGGAAAAAAAGGTTGTCGATTCGCGGAGCAGAATGACTGTTTGGTATGAAATGAAGTATGGGTGGCAGCAGGATGACAATAAGAAAAGTGAGAGTGAATATGAATTTTCTATGGAATAAAGTCAGATGGGGGAGGGGGTTCTTTGTTTATTACATGAACATTCAAAATATGTAGGAAATAATGAAAATTTTATTTCAAGTCAAGACTGCAAACCGTTTTCAAGTTACTCGAACCAAAAACTGGAAATTACTAAGCTTTTGCACCTGAACCCGAATCGAAACCTTTTTCTCGAAAAAAGGCCGACTGGAATCTATTAAAGAGCTAAGCGTAAAGTAGCTCGAATTAGTTGAAGTAAACGGGGATTGTTTTTCTTGTCCTCTTTGGATTAAATGAATTTCCCCAAAGATGAGAATACTTTTCCAATGTAATGTAATGTATAAATTCTCAAATTTAACTGCATTGCAATGTTGCCAACGCCTCTACACAAAAAAGGACAGAAATCCGACAGATTTTTTTAAACGGATAAAAAAACAGGTCAAACAATGTTTCCTTATTAATATAATATAATAAAGCTTTAATGAATATCATAGTGATAGTTGGCGACCTTTCTAAATTGTAGAAATTTGAGTTTAGCCGGCTCGAGGTCAAATGAAACAAACAGATCTAAATGCTGTTTATCCGATATATTTCGGTTGCTCACCGGCAACCATCTTCAGGGAGAATTATTTTACACTTCTGTGCCGTCTGACGTGGAGTTTCGAATTTCTTTATTTTGGTTTAATTCATATCGATCATATTATCAGCATCGATTTCGTGTGCATATGATGCATTCGTTCCAATTAATTGAAGACAACTATCCGGAACTTGATAATTTTGGGCACATGTTGGGCACAAAACATTGCTAGTGCCGCTTCCTGAAGATAAGCTGCTGATGTTGAAAGCGGCTGAAACGTAATTTTGTTTACCTGTGCCAAGGGCACTGCATTTTGCATGTAATTTTATGGTTGATCTTTGGACTTAAACTGAAATTACAGTATTTGCTGTATGGTTTCGGATCCGGATCCTTGGCATCTCGGCACATCCAAATCTTTAGTTCAGTTTCTCTTAACCAAGATTACTGAAATTTTTGATTGTAAACGTCTTTCGGCATGAGAAATCATTTTATTTTTTATATGGAGTTTTTGATTTCGCGAGTATTTCGGAGGTATTTCTGTACCAAGCTCAACCAACAAATCGCTATGACAATGGGCTTGCCAACTCGTTTTTTTGAAAACAGCTAATAAATTGTCGAAGGGGGTCTTGACATTATGAAACTTGTTTGAAAATTGTCAGAAGTAAATTCGAGAATTGAACACACAATTAAAAAATGAGAAGGCCAAGCTAGCTTCGTCTGTGCCTATGTTTTTATACCCTTGCAAATGCTGTTTTTCAAAAGTTTTTGTAACTAAACCATTTTCCAAAGTTGATAGTTAGCGATTTACTAAATTGTAGAATTTGAGTATTGCCGGATCTAGGTCAAGTAAAACCCTTTTCCGACAGATAAACATCTGATTTCGACCAAATTTCGCGAATCTTTTCGAAAACATATAAAATTAACCATCGCCGAGTTTAAGAAAGATACAATTTGAAACCAAACAAGAAAGAAAGTCGGTCAGGCCCGACTATAACATACTCTGTACCCTTACACTCGCATTTGCTCAGGAGTCAAACGGCCAGTTAACACCCCGCGCACAACGCGGTGCGCTCTCTAAGTTTCTCTCTCTCTCTCTCTTTCTCTCTCGCACTAAGATTGCCTGTGTTGATCGGTTAGGGTATGTTGCTGTGGTTATTGGTGGGGGGGTGGAGGGTGTTAACTGGCCGTTTTTTGCCCATAACTTGAGTATCGTTCATCCGATCTTTATCATTTCTTCAGCAAATCGATAAATAATTTTGTTTACAAGGTATCTCTAGAAGAAACGAACGATCTATCTCCAAAACTGTAGGAGATATGACGTTTTTTCCAAATTGCGGGGGCGGGAGGGGGCGTGGCAAAAATTGAAAATAAACTTGATCTGCCTGCAAGTATAAGAAATATATGTCCCATACATGTCAAACCTCTATCTCTTACCATCTCTGAGATCTCTTCGTTCATACGGACGGACGGACGGACGGACGGACGGACGGACGGACGGACGGACGGACGGACGGACGGACGGACGGACAGACGGACATGGCTATATCGACTCGGCTGTTGATGCTGATCAAGAATATATATACTTTATAGGGTCGGAAACGATTCCTTCTCCCTGTTACATACTTTTGCACAAACTTAATATACTCTATGTACCTTTGGTACAGAGTATAAAAATTCACTAAGACTCATTTTCCGACCGACCGGTCCTATGGCAGCCTGCAGATATAGTCATCCGATTTCGACCAAATTTTGCAAATATATTTGAAAGCATATAGAATTTGAAATCAGTGAGTATAAGGACGCTAACGTTAAAAACAAAAATAAATTTTTACTAAGAACCATTTTCGACCGATCGGTTCTATGGCAACCATAAGATATAGTCACCCGATGTCGATCAACTTTTTCAAATTAGTTTGAAAGCGTTTAATATAAAGAATCACCGACTTTAAGAACGATTTACTTAAAAACAAAAAAGTTTTTTTCACTAAGACCCATTTTCCGACCGATCGGTCCTATGGCAGCAATAAGATATAGTCATCCGATGTTGACCAAAGTTTGCAAATCTGTTTGAAAGCCTAAAATATTAATAATAGACGAATTTGAGGACGCTAACATTGAAAACAAAAAAGTTTTTCTCACTAAGACCCATTTTTTGACCGATGGTTCCTATGGCAGCTATAAGATATAGTCATCCGATCCGGTCAGTTCCGACATATTAGCAGCGTGCAGTAAAACGAAGACTCTGTGCAAAATTTCAGCTCGATAGCTTTAAAACTGAGAGACTAGTTTGCGTGGAAACAGGCGGACAGACGGATAGACAGACAGACAGACGGACGGACAAAGCTCAATCGACTCAGCTCGTCGCCCTGATCAAGAATATATATAGTTTATGGGGTCGGATATGAATATATCTATGCGTTGCAAACTTCTGGGCAAAATTATAATACCCCAAGGGCATTTTTTCCGGATAGGGGATGTTCTAAAAATTTTCCGGAAATCGCAGTTTCAGAAAGGACAGATCTGTCCGCAAAAAGGACATATTGGCAACTCACTGTATTGAATATTTCTCTCATATCGAAAGACTACACGTTTAATGTTCACCGGAAGAATTTGTGTTTGTGCCGAAGTTGTCGTTCAAAAGTTGCACGTTGTAATTTTGATTCATCACTTTGACGAGCACGAACTTATTTTCTTCTCAATCGTTCTTGCTCATTGTAAGCGTCGTTCATCTCTTCTGACTGTCGCTCACGATTTTCAATCATTCTGATTCGAACTGATTCTCTTTTAATAGCACGTGCCTCTTCCCTTCGACGTGCTGCGACATTTCAAATACCGAAGTGTAAATGAACAATACAAATCGAACATAAAGTTTTCACTAATCAATAATTTACCTTGAAATAGCCAAAATAAACTAACGAAAAAGATCCAATATACTCAAGGGCGTAGCCAGTTTTCCAAAAAGGTAGGGGCAGAAGTGCCTGTACGTTTCTTAAATATTTCTACCATTTTATTTTTTTGCATTAAATAGTTTAATCAAGATGCATTCGATATGAAATGAGAAACAATCTTCAAGTTATAAATGTGACTTTTAGTAAGCAACATCTATGATTTAGGGGAGCAAGAGCTGGCCACGCCCTTGAATTCCACCAAAGAAATTAAACTTCATTTCTTGAAATAACAAAAAATTAAGAAAATAATATAATTTCTTCCATACGATTTGACACTTCATTTTGCTTTCATTTCCTAAAAATAATGACAAAATGATGAAGAAAAAATTTTAAAAAATGAAAATGAATAGAAATGATGCCAGTGGAAATGGGTAATAAATTTGTTAAGCAATTGGAAAAAATTGGAATGACCGCCTACTGCGCCACGTGTTAATTGTAATTGTATTAAGGGGGGAGCCTGCTTTAGAGGCTTCCAAAAATCGAACTTTTTTTTTGCATAAATGTCTACCCAAACTCCAAGAATGTGTCCCTAAAATTTCAGAAGCAAATTCAAAATATTTTTAAAGTTACAGGAGAATTAGTGAGCAAGCGTCGAGATTTTTTATATACGATTTTTTATATACGATAACTTTGACGTGCGATTTCTCGGTTTTTCATTTTTACGATTTTTCCTAATTGGCGGGAAAGATAGGGAAAAAATTAAACGTCCTATCGAAACGAGACAAAATTTATTGTATTCGGGATTAAATTCTCTTCTAGTTGAACCTAAAAAACCTTAAGAAAGTAATGATTAACCCACTTTTTAAACAATCTGAAGTGAATTTAAAAAAAAAAAAAATGATTTGTTTTTTAATTTGCGAAAAATTTTTGAATTTTTTTTTTTGGTTTAACTAGAAGCTATACTAGTGAAAATATAAAATTTTTTGGGTTTTTTTGTTTCAGACGGAAATTGCGACCTGCATCTTTCCCGCCGCACGACACATGCACACGCGAGGCGCCTCGGCAAAATGCTTGTACCAGGCATAATATGACATATATTTGAATGAACAAATTTGAGAAGACAGAACAATAAAACCTGAAAGTTTCGTTTCAATCGAATATTTCTTTCCTTCCCAAAAAAGTCCTTGGGAAAATCCATTTTTTTGAATATTTTAAAGCAGGCTCCCCCCTTAAACTGAAAAGCGAAATGTGAGCCTGACAATTGTTGATCATTTTCCGACTTTTCTTCTTCCTAAATCTTAAAAATTATTTTACATACTTTCAATATATTAGTGGCATTATCAAAGGTCAGTCGAGCCAATTAAAGTAATGTTAAGAGTGGTACTTCAACATAGAAGCAGTATTATTTCAACTTCCATGAACTGAGCGAATTCGACTCTCACTGTGTTTTCAATTCAATTCAATATCGATTAAATGTTGTAAATATGTATGATACTGGAATGAATGTCAAATCTTATTCAAGTCATTTTGAGCATTGAGAATCGATTGGTGGACATGAACGGAGTGAGCTTAAATCTAAAAGATTATTGCCTTCTGCGTTTATCAACTCTTCTGGGATAAATGTTCCATCTGGCGATTTGCGATCAAACATATATGTCAGTGTCAGTTTCTCAATAAGTTCTAAGCAGTTATAGATTTCGATTAGCCCAAAATTTTTTGTATGGCACCAAGTGGCATGATTTGTGGGAAACACAAATGTGTCGCAAACTGAATTTGCGAGTGTGAACACTAAGCCAAATTTAATGCAAAATTTCAAAATTTCGACAAATTGATTTGCAAGTGTTTTTGGCGTCGACAAATTCGAACACACATCAGACATGCTCCGCCAAGACAGTTTGTGTAAGTCAGCGATGGTCACGCGTTGCCTTCATAGGTCGAAGACATTTCCCTTTTTATACATAAACGAGCCAAAGTGAGAGTTTACAGAGTATACACTAAGCCAGTGGTGTCCAAAATGCCAAAAGCCTATGCCATGGGATAGGAACTCATAATTCTGCCGGCATCGCAGCCGACACAGGTATAGAGAGAGAGAGAGAATACGTGTGTTCTATAAATTTTTTCGTTTTGTGATTCGCTGCTATTGCGTGATTCTATGAGTTGAGACACCACTGCACTAAACGATTGCGCAGTCGACACCGCTTCTGTCAGAACTTAGTCAGCTGTTCGCTAACACTTACGCTCTCTGAGTGCATTTGGGAATATGTATGTCTCGCTCTAACCACGGTATCTCAATTGGCACCATAAGTAGCTCGTTGAGGACTATCGCTTAACACCACTCAAAATTGACAGGCAGAGCAAATTTTATTTCTAATACTTATTGCTCCATATCGGTGGCTAGCGTTCGACGCGTTATAGATAGAAGCTATTTCAAGGCGTTTTATTTTCGCACACCAATACACTCTCACTTTTTGGCCTCGCTTTTGTTGATCAACCCTGTTGTAAATCAATTTGAACTTAGCTTAAGTCTCTCTCTTTAGTTTCAGTTGTTGAAAAACTACACTTTTAGTTTCAATTTCTCCCGAAATATATTAGGAACCATAAATAAAATTTCCAACTACACTGAAATTTATTTAGTCGACCCTTTACCACAATAATAATTCTAACCCTTCTTCTTCTCAGTCGTCTGAAACAGCTAGTTACAGCAGCAGCTGCCAATCCGACCCCAACCCCCAAAACCACAATGACCATTTGGCACTTTTGGACAAATGATTTGTCGGGCGACGTTGAGAAAATCTTTGAAATTGTCGCCTCCTGGTTGTAATTAACACATTTCTCGCATACCGGAAAACGGAGAAAAATTGCTGAAAATTCTCTCTCTCTCTCTCTCTCTCTGGCCCATCATCAAAAAACCACCAACTGCCATAATTCCCATTAAGAACAAACACAGACAGACAGAGACAGGAGACAGAGGGCAAAAACAATAATGTGACCTGGGCTCCGCTTTCTCGTTCCCAACCCCCAGCGAGTGCTAAAACAATTAGAAACAGCCGCGCATCGTCTGCTGTCGCTGGAGAGGAGACATTAACGCCGGCTGACCGAACGCCTCCACACACACTACACACTCATAATTTGTAATTTTAGTGCAATTTTCGGAACAATTTTGCGGCGAAACAATTTTAAAATAGATTTATTCCTTGGTTAAATATGCATTTCGTCATGTTGGCAAGTTTATGTTGCACATTTTTAGTTTAGTTTGGGTTAAAAGTTGTTGATTGAAGTAATTAGCAGTTGTCCCCGGCTGGTCGGGTTGCAGCTGGGGCTAGAAGAACCACAACCATGGGCAAATGTTTGTCTAATTACTTTGCACAGCTTTCAGCATGCAGGCATTTGTCTTCATTTTCCCCGCTGCTGCTGCTATATTTGTGCTTGTCAAGCAGCTTGCGATGCCAAAGAGCCACATTGACAGTTCCAGTCGCAGCGGTAGTCTCGTCGCTGTCTTCAGTCAACAGCAGCAACAGCAGAAAAGGAAAAAAAAGAATGCTGCGGAAATTAATGTGGCAAACTTTGCCGACGCTTCTCTACCCCCTCACTCATTATTTGCTGCTTTTGACATTTTGAAAAAGGGCGTCTGCCTCAAGCCCCCTACTCCCTACCCCCACAGCTTTCCCATCCCTGACTGGCTTTGTCCTTGCCTTGTTGCATTTTGTGGTTCTTTTTTTCGCCCAGCTTGTTTGCCATAAAATTATATTTTATAGCATTTGTCCATTGCTATAAATAAGTTTACTACTTTTCAGCTGCTGCTGCCAAAAGGGGCGTGACCCCACCCCCCTTCCCACATAATTGTCAATGTGCTTCCCAGGAAGCTGACAAATTGATTGATGATCTGCTATAAAATGTCTCGTTTGTTGTAAATGTAACGCATCATAAATTCGCAAAATTATAGCAAAAAAGTAATCCAAAAATAACAGCAACAAGAAAAACATAAAAAATATGTGGAACAAAGCCTGCACCAAAGTGAATATCGGACTGGTAGGGGGGGTTATAATTAAAAACATATGTGCCGTAACAAAGGCGGGGGTGGAGAAGTGGAGTGAAACAATGCCAGTTGAGTCAACTGGGAGCTGAGAGAGGATACAAAGCAGTTGACTAACCCTGCTACTCCTCCTTCTCCTCCAGCGGCTGCTCCTGCTGCTGCCTTTGTATGAGTTAATTAGACGGGTGTGGAAGAGTTAAACGGCAGATGGCAAAAAGTTTAAATTGAAATTTCTCAGTCAAAACATGTGAAGGAACCATAACACGAACCAAGGTCATTTAGTGAGAAGCCAAAAGTGTTGTGAATGCAATGCACTTGTAACTTTAAGTATTAAAGTTTAACCAACTTTTTGAAACTTTTTTGTTAGCCAACCAAAAGGCAAGAGCTTAGCTCAAGCAGTTTTCCAAAAGAAAAAAAAAATGCGAATTTATTTTCAGAAATTGTTGAAAATTGTTTGTCAAATAAATGGTTTTTATACCAGGTTTGTGTAAGAGGGAGAAGCAAACATCTCCAACCCTTTAAAGTATATATACACAGAAAAAAATAAGATCAGTTATTTCAATATCATATCAGTAATATCAATATTTGCATATCAAAGTGAAACTATTTAATATCAATATGAACCTGTAAATACCACATTGATACTAAAAATATTATATTGAAATGTGAAATGATGAAAGTGATGTGAAAAATGTCCTAGTGATATGATTTCAGATCAAAGTAAACATCGAAATTCTGAAAGCAGAAAGAGACACACAGAGTTTCTCAAATCAATGAGAGACAGCAATAGTCTATCTCGAAAAAAGCAAAAACAATGCTCATTGCTCTGCTGCCGCAAGCGCAAAAACGTGATTCGTGAACATTTCGAAGTTGGCGTCGGGTCTGCAGCGAACTTCAAGCTTCTTCTTGCGAATTTCCTCATTCGATCTGTGCTGACGCTTGTGAGAGGTAAGTAAAAACGAGAAGGCCAAGCTAACTTCGTTTGTGCCGAAATTTTTATACCCTTGCAAATGCTGTTTTTGAAATGAGAGAGTTTAAGAACGCTTACATAAAAATAATAAACTTTTGCAGCTAAAATTCATTTTGCGTCAGATTAACATCTGATATCGACCAAATTTCGCGAATCTTCAATCTTGAAAACATATCAAATTAACAATCGCCAAGTTTAAGAACGATAAAATTGAAAACAAAAAAGTTTTTCTCACTAAGACTCATTTTCCGACCGATAAGTCCTACGGCAGCCTTAAGATATAGTCATCCGATTTCGACCAAATTTTTCAAATTAGTTTGAAATCGCTTAATATTAATAATCACCGACCTTAAGAACGATTTACTTGAAAACAAAAAAAGTTTTGCTCAGTAAGACCCATTTTCCGACCGATCGGTCCTATGACAGCTATAAGACATAGTCATCCGATTTTGACAAAAGTTTGCAAATCTGTTTGAAAGCATATGATATTAATAACGGACGAGTTTGAGGACGCTTACATTGAAACTAAAAAAGTTTTGCTCAGTAAGACCCATTTTCCGACCGATCGGTCCTATGGCAGCTATAAGATATGGTCATCCGATTTTGACCAAAATTTGCAAATCTGTTTGAAAGCATATAATATTTATAATGACCGTGTTTGGGAACGCTAACATTAAGAACAAAAAAGTTTTTCTCACTAAGACCCATTTTCCGACCGATGGTTCCTATCGCAGCTATAAGATATAGTCACCCGATCCGGTCGGTTCCGACATATTAGCAGCGTGCAGTAAAAAGAAGACTCTGTGCCTAATTTCAGGTTGATAGCTTTAAAACTAAGAGACTAGTTTGCGTAGAAACAGACGGACAGACAGACAGACAGACGGACGGACAAAGCTCAATCGACTCAGCTCGTCGCCCTGATCAAGAATATATAGAGTTTATGGGGTCGGAAATGAATCTTTCTATGCGTTGCAAACTTCTGGGCAAAATTATTATACCCTTTGCAAGGGGATAAAAATGTAGCGTGCGTCACAAAGGACTCACGTTCATAGATAAAAACCTAGAAAATATTTTTGCTGAAATTTTTTTTTTAGGATCCTCTAACATTCATCTTTATTTTAAAGTATTAGTCATTGTCTGCTTTATTACGCAAAATTCGCTCAAAATTACGAAAACACACTTCAACTTTAAAAAAGACTTCAACTTTTTGTACCGTGCGTCACAAAACTTTGTAATCAATTATTTGGCAAGGGGTGATGGAAATTAGACCTCGTGAATTAAGACCGCGGTCGGCGGTCTAATTGCATTCTGAATAATGAATTTAGACCGCCATCACAAAATGAAATTAGACCGCGCGGTATAGTTCTCCAATGTTTGTTGTTTGAACGGACTGTGGATAGATACTTTTGAACTCATTTCCACAAAAAATTTGTTTTTTTAAAATCGCGCGATTTTATACGTATGGAGAGCGCGCGGTCTAACTTCATTTTGTGATGGCTTAAATTCACGCGGTCTCATATCACAGAGCCTTTCACAACCTATTTTTAAATTATGTTTTATGCTATTCGAAAGTACTTCTCAATCTCACAAACACTGTGTATCAAAAAGTTGAAGGTATATCTTTGAAAAACTAAAATATGACAAAAAAAGACAAAAAAAATATATCATCAGAGTGTTGAAGTTCCTCGTCCCCATCCTTGCCGTAGGCCTCAATTGTACCTATTAGCTTAAGGTAACTAGGAAGGACTTTATATGTAGCTTGTAGGTACTACACATATTATATAATATAATTATATTTGTAATATAATTTCTTAATTTCAGTTTCACTAATATCCAACATCTAATACATAAAATTGAGTTGAGCGTGCTCACCTCCATTAGATTTCTGAGTTTTGATTTTACAATATTGACCTGACTGATGACACGCTCAACTTCAGCGTTGGATCATGAAAAGAACAACATCTGAATCGCAAACGAGGCTTATTCAAAAAGTCTTTCATTACCTCCAGAGTCCTTGGACGCGATTACTTTACTCCAAAACTTTAGTATCATCGTCATTTTCCAATATCTTCTACGAAAAATACTTTCAAAATAGTAACAATGCTTTGTTTTTTTTTTTGGTCGTAGAATGTTGTGCATTTGCAACAACTGCAGTAAACTTAAGAGGTATCAGATTCATTCCTCCGGAGCCCAGCCTTGAACTCCTAGTTCTGCAGCCAGACTTATCGACTTTTTTGTTGTAACATTTTTGGCATTTTTGTCAAACGATTCCTGAACGTTAGAGGCAACAATTAGGGTCGATAAATGACTGACAGAGGTGAAAAACTATTGATTTTCTTATTAGTTTTGCAAATTACTCGAAAATAAAAACGAGAAGGCCAAGCTAACTTCGTCTGTGCCGAAGTTTTTATACCCTTGCAAATGCTGTTTTTGAAATGTCAGAGTTTAAGAATGCTTGTATAAAAATCTAAAAAATTGTTAACTAAAACCCATTTTCCGACAGATAAACATCTGATCTCGACCAAATTTCGCGAATCTTTTTGAAAACATATCAAATTAACAATCGCGTAGTTGAAGAAAGATAAAATTTCAAACAGAAAAGTTTTTCTCACTAAGACACATTTTCCGACCGATCGGTCCTATGGCAACCATAAGATATAGTCACCCGATGTCGATCAACTTTTTCAAATTAGTTTGAAAGCGTTTAATATTAAGAATCACCGACTTTAAGAACGATTTACTTGAAAACAAAAAAGTTTTTTTCACTAGGACCCATTTTCCGACCGATCGGTCCTATGGCAGCTATATGTTATAGTCATCCGATTTTTACCAAAATTTGCAAATCTGTTTGAAAACATATAATATTAATAATGGCCGAGTTTAAGGCCGCTAACACTGAAAACAAAAAAGTTTTTCTCACTAAGACCCATTTTTGGACCGATGGTTCCTATGGCAGCTATAAGATATAGTCATCCGATCCGGTCGGTTCCGACATATTAGCAGCGTGCAGTAAAAAGAAGACTCTGTGCAAAATTTCAGCTCGATAGCTTTAAAACTGAGAGACTAGTTTGCGTAGAAACAGACGGATAGACAGACGGACAGACAGACAGACGGACAGACGGACAGACAGACGGACAGACAGACGGACAGACAGACGGACAGACAGACGGACAGACAGACGGACAGACAGACGGACAGACAGACGGACAGACAGACGGACAGACAGACAGACGGACGGACAAAGCTCAATCGACTCAGCTCGTCGCCCTGATCAAGAATATATATAGTTTATGGGGTCGAAAATGAATATTTCTATGCGTTGTAAACTTCTGGGCAAAATTATAATACCCTTTGCAAGGGTATAATAAAGCTGAAAAAAAGCGGAAATCTTTTTTAATAAAGCCAGAATTCCCGCTTCCCGCTGTTCTAACGGGAAAAAAGCTGATTTGGCAACACTGTTGCTCATAGCCGACAAATTATGATGGCTCTCGCTTTTGTATGGCCTCCTGATGTATTTACAGCATTTGAACAATTGTCCTAATTTGCAGTTTGGAATGATGAGGATGACGAGTTACTTTTTTGTTACTTCAAAAGAACGCATTTCTGATCAGTTGTACGATTTTCACAAAACAAGAAAAAGGCGAGCTTTGAAATTAATTTTTGGTATATGTACAGGGTGGTCCATTTCAAAATTGGAATTTAATTTTGATATAAAAAAAAAACAGCACTCGATATTTTGCAAAGGTTGAACATTTATTGGAAAGGTTGGTTCATGTCATTTATTAATGAAAAACAATTTCGGTCAAGTAGCCCATTCGATCCACCCAATTTTTGAGAACATTTTCAATTGTTTCTGCACGAATGTCAGCAATAGCAACTCAAATCTCATTCTTCAACTCATCAATTGTTTCAGGATTGTTTGCATAACATTTTTTCTTGACCGCTCCCCAAAGATAATAGTCTAACGGAGTCAGATCAGAGCTTCTTCTTGGCGGCCAATTCACATCTCCATATTTGCCGATTATTCGATTTTCGATTGTGGCGTGCGATGTGTGGCACGTAGCGCCGTCTTGTTGAAACCAAATATCGTCCAAGTCTTCCGCTTCAATTTCCTCGAAGAACCAATTACTTAACATTGCGCAGTAGCGCTAACTATTAACGGTCACGGTGGCTCCTTCTTCATTTTCAAAGAAAAATTGACCAAAATCCGCACCAAACAGTGACACGAGTTGGTTGCTGTGACTTCTCGACGACAATATGCGGATTTTCTGTACCCCAGATGCGACAATTTTGTTTATTAACATAACCACCGAGGTGGAAATGTGCTTAATCCGAAAAGATGATTTTTCGGTCAAATTCACCATCTTCGGCCAAACGATCTTCCGCCCAATTTGCAAACTGTAGACGATTCGGATGGTCAATTGGCTTTAGCTGCTGCATCAATTGAACTTTGTATGGCTTCATGGCAAGGTCTTTATGCAAAATTCGCATTAAGATCGACGGCGAGTTGACGTCGATGGTTGTTCACGCACATTTATAGCAACCGCAGCAATGTTTTCGGTCGAGCCCATCGGACGAGTACATACACGGGTTGGTTTATCCACCAACATTCCAATTTCACGAACTCGCTTCACGAATTGATTCACAAATTGAGTTTTCGAAACATTTTTATTTGTTAATGTTTTTTTCGAATTTTGCACAGTTTGAGTCGAGAACTCGCCACTTTGGGGGAATATGTTTTTAATATTTCCCCAACTTTCTTCAAGCAAATAGCGACCCATTTCGTAAATGTCAAAGTTTTTACTAAATATTAGTCGGTTTTTGAATGACATTTGACGTTTTTAAAGTCAAATTATGAATAGTTCAAATTCCAAACACTAGATGGAACACACTGCATAACTCGACATTAGGAAGTAGATTAGTCAAATAATGGCACAGTGTATTAATTTAATTATTTATTGAAATTCCTAGAAATAAACACGAAACAAAGATTTCTATAATTTCTTTTGCAACTTTTAAGCATCCAGTAATTTTTAATTTCAATTTAACACTTTTAATGAAGGAACAAGATAAACTGAACTGAACAATCAAGGTACAATCGTTTTGACTAAAGGTTAATCGTTCTTCTCAAAAGCTATGAAGAAGACTTCGTTCCTTATTTGGATAATGTGACACACAATATTAATGTTAGAAATAAATAAACTATTATTTTATTTCCAAGAGAAAATGTCGATAATAGAGAAAAATGCATCACCCAAACGATTGAAGGTCCCACAAGCGAAAGCGCATCGGGATCTCGTCAAATTACTCAAAAAATGAAGACGTATACCTAATAAAAGTTCAACCTTAACAATGACAGCGAATGATGATGGTTAAAATGTACATTCAAGAAAAATACAACACTAAAGTGGGGAAGAATATTGGTCAAAAAGTATCAAGAAAGAATAATAATCAAGCATTTATACTTGTGAACATGCAATACAAGTCCAACGCTTTAGCTGTTTTTATCAATGTGATAAGAAATGATGCCAGTGGAAATGGGCTCTAACTTACACATCGACAAGGAAACATGTCTAACAAACGGAAAACATTCAAAATTAAATAAAAAATAAATTAAGAAAGAAATCAAAACGTCTTGCTAGCGCAAGGCTCATTAGACAACTGAGAAAGCTGACATATAAAATTGTAGACACCAAATTTTTGTTCACAGCAATGCCTACTGGGATCAATCAAAAAATGTCAATTTGACAAACACTTTGGTGGTAGTTTGATACTAGAGATGAAAGTGTAAGCCATTATAAGCACTGAAAACTAAATCTTTAAAAAAGCATAAAAATACACAATGGAACTCTGTTTTCTGACTTTTTTTTCTTCTAAGCGTGCGATTTCTAAGTAGGAAAAGACAAAATCCTTAAACGTCCTTAAAATTTGAGGTCGATTTGAGCAGGCTAGGAATTCATTTTAGAATTATAGTTTCTTGGAGAGAAATTTTCTTACAATTATCCGTAGATTTCGTTTTAGCTATACGCTTTTGTGAGGAAAAAAAATCCTTTCCCTTTTTGAAAGTGCGCCCCATTTTTAATTTATATACAAATTAGCCAAGGTTGTGATGCCCGAGGTTAGTTACAAGTATTTTCATATTTTCGAAATTGTTGGCCAGCCAATGAAATGTGCAATTTCATTGACAGCCATGCTCTCATTCTCCGAAAGTGAGAAAACTTTTGCAATTTTAAACCGAATTTTGGAATAAATTTGGGCAATAAATCTTAAAATTTTCGCGAAAGCGAAAATGGGAGCATGGCTGATAATACTTATTACACTTTAAGCTGAAAGTATTGAAATCAGACAGAATTGCTATGAATCAAAATTTTCAATAAGGGAATTTTTCTTACAATTTATATGATGACTAGCAGTTACCCAGCGTGCGTTGCATTGCCTCTTTTTAACACAAAACCAAAAAGCGAAGCATACTTGACAATTGTCATCTGTCAATGCTTCATACTAATCTAAACTCGCTAAATTTTTAAACAAATTTCGCTATTTTTGGATATACCTCCCATTTACCCTTCATCATGTCAATCTAAACTCATATAAGATTGAACGACAACTTCTATTTACCCGTCTTATTATATCTTCATGATAATCTGAACTGATTATAAAATGTTGTACATTTGCGGAGTTCAATTTACCAGTCTACATTATAGTCTAACTCAAACAAAAGCTTCGAACCGTTTGATCTAACCATTTACGCGCGTCTACAAATGCCATCTATCAAATCTGAATGATTCCCAAAACTCAAAAATTTTGCAAAACTTTCGCGAAAATTTCGCAAACAATCTAAGCCTAAATGATAATTTTGGAAATTTCGCGATTGGATTCGACAGTTCGTTCTACACTTCATATATTTACCCGACTGCTATTGCCGTCTATTAAATCTTCATAATCAGTGTTTAAATGGTTTCTGTCGAATTAGTAAAAGTTACAAAATTTTTGCTTTTCCCAGCTTTTTTCAACTTATCAATATGAACTGTTGCTTCTGCTTCTGCTTTTGATGACAGCCGAAGTCACAGCCAAATGAAAGGCAAAATACGGTTATTGGAAAAAATAAAAGCAGCTGCAGCAGACGTCGCTTTATGATTTTGATTTTGGTTTTGCTGATGATTTTGTTCAGTGCCGTAAGTCGAAGCAGCAGCTTGTGTGTCGACGGCAGCGCTGTCGCCACGATATTTTCCTGGAATTTACCAGCCAGCCAAATTTAACGCAACGCAACAACAGCAATTGTATTACCTTGTTTTATTGTATGTGTTGAGAGAAATAACGTGCCGAGAGATGGGGGTGACTTCTGTCGCGCTTGCACTACCGTCGACTACTGAAACCGAACACGTGCTGCTGCTTCGACTTATGCCACAGAACAAAAGTAAAATCA
The DNA here is from genome assembly GCA_037044535.1 of Lordiphosa magnipectinata. Classification (NCBI taxonomy): domain Eukaryota; kingdom Metazoa; phylum Arthropoda; class Insecta; order Diptera; family Drosophilidae; genus Lordiphosa; species Lordiphosa magnipectinata. The sequence goes on along the minus strand of JBAMBO010001734.1, from coordinate 43,526 downwards.
AAATGAAAATCAGAAATGATAAAGTGACGACGACTGCTGCTGTTTGCTTTTTCTCAAAAATTATTTTTGCTTTTGATTTTGATGCGGGCTATGGTTTTATCAAAAGCAGAAGCAAAGTAGACCAAATGAAACGTATTGCATTGCTTTGTTTTCTTTCTTTAGAAAATAGCTTTTACACATCCGATCACCTTCACCAGCTATTGGCGCCAGCTGTGAAGTTACTAGCCATGAAAAAGCTTCTCAAGCTTTGCCGTTCGGATTCGGCGATAAACTGTAGGCCCCTTTCTCTTGTGCGAAAAATTATAAGCGCACACGCCAAGAGATTGAGAGAAGCTTGGCTTTAGTCCCTTTGGGGCTGTAATAGCCAATTTTACATTTTACATTTACAATTGTTATTTATCCAATCTTCATAATAATCTTAGGCGCGCGATTATTTTGACCATTAGATCTGCATCTTCTACCTGCATTGTTATCTAATCATCAAGCGCTTTCAAAAAAATGCTCATAAAATAATTTTGCAAATTTCGCGGTTTTTTGGACCAATCAAATAAAAATTATATAGCCTATGTTCAAGTCTCAGTTATCAACTAACTGCCAAATTTAACAAATATACAAACTTTCACATTTATAATATTAGTAAGATTCTCGGCCCTTCAGGATCATGGTAGGTTGGGCGTTCTCACAGCTTTGTGAAAACATGACCTACAAAGTCTTGTGGATTCATCTCAACCTTTTATTTCTGTCCTGTCCGTATACTGTAGCCTAACCATCCTACTCCCGTCTAGCCTTCTTCTGTTCCCTAGATAGCACGCGAATATTTTTGTGAAATTATGACATAAGCAAACGAGCTCCTAACCTGTTGGCAATCATTCCTGAACCCACCCCAGCCGATCAGAGAAAAAAGCCGGGGCCAGCGCGTGCTCTGCCAAAAGTTAGCTACACCACTCCGAATAATGGGCTTTGCAGTTGCCAGACTTGCATTAACACCGCATTCGTCTCTGATTGAAGCAGTTCTGATGATAATGACATATTAGACTTCGTAACAAAGCATTTACTAAATGGAAGCCCTTTAAGACACAACAGCAATATAAAAACTTTAAAACATTAAGAAAAAGAGTAATTAACTTATTAACTCTTCTAAGAAAGATTTTATTATTGCGATAAGTTTAAAAATACAGGGACAAGTACACAAACATGGTCACTTTTAAAAGATCTTGGAGTTGGCAAGACAAAATTCCATCATAAAATTGACTTTAACAGTAACGAACTTATTAGTATATTTGCTAAATCTCACGTACCTGAATAGTCAACCTTTTAAAAGCTGTGATAATAGATTTAGTTTTGTGTGATTGTGAAAATCAAATCAAATGCTACTGGTTATGATGATATAAACCTGAAATTTTTGAAAATTATTCTTCCTTATATATAGCAATACATAACGTACACTTTAAACACTGGCACTGGCCTTACAACATCCACATTTCCTGATAAATGAAAAGCTGACAAAATTATAGCTATACAAAAATCTTTCAATGAGTATAGACCAATTTCGATATAGCCTTTCTTATCAAAAGTGCTCGAAAATCTAATGGCAACACAAATATGTCGATTTATGATCTTTGAACAACTTTTTAATGACAATCAGTCCGGGTTTTGGAAAGGTAGAAGCTGTACAACGGCTATAATAAACATTACGGAAGATATTCGATCCCAGATTGACAATGGCAGTATAACATTTCTGACCCTCTTGGACTATAGTAAAGCATTTGACACGGTTAACCAAGAAATTCTGTGCTCGAAACTCAAACAATTGTATATGTTCACAAACACAGGTGTAAAATTTCTGCAGTCATATATGGCAGGGCTATAAAACGCGGTGTCCCGCAGAGATTCGTTCTTGGGCCTCTCCTGTTTTCAATATATGTATGTCAATGACCTGCCAAGTGTATTGTCAAAATGTAATGTTCATATGTATGCGGGCGATGTTCAGTTATATGTTAGTAGCAGGGTTGCAAACACAATAAATTTTTCGGAACCTCCGGTTTGCAGGTTCGAACCAACATTTACCAACGGTTAAGGTTCGGAAATTTGAGGTTCGAGGTTTTTGGTCTTTGGTTTTGGTTCGAAACTGGGTTCGTTGCATGTTTTACCCAATATATACAAAATTACAATACAATAGGTATACATAAATACATAAATACATTGTAAGCCGTAGATTTTAATTGACGTGAGATTGGCGCTCGTTTGCTGGATATGGACTTCCTTCATTTCTAGTGTATAAATCATCAGTCCGATTGATTATGCTTTCTCGTATGCACTTTAATCAGTCTTTCCCCTCACAAAATTGAGCATCGATTGGTGTTTATTCGCCACACTATGGAACTTTTTTTACTCTGTACCGAAGGTACATCAGAGTTTATTAAGTTTGTGCAAAAGTATGTAACAGGGAGAAGGAATCGTTTCCGACCCTAGTAAAGTATATATATTCTTGATCAGCATCAACAGCCGAGTCGATATAGCCATGTCCGTCTGTCCGTCCGTCCGTCCGTCCGTCCGTCCGTCCGTCCGTCCGTCCGTCCGTCCGTCCGTATGAACGCAGAGATCTCAGAGATGGTAAGAGATAGAGGTTTGACATGTATGGGACATATATTTCTTATACTTGCAGGCAGATCAAGTTTATTTTCAATTTTTGCCACGCCCCCTCCCGCGCCCGCAGTTTGGAAAAAACGTCATATCTCCTACAGTTTTGATGATAGATCGTTCGTTCCTTCTAGAGATACCTTGTAAACAAAATTATTTATCGATTTGCTGAAGGAATGATAAAGATCGGATGAACGATACTCAAGCTATGAGCAAAAAACGGCCAGTTAACATCCCCGCACCCACCCCACCCATCACCACAGCTTTCCATTGAACGAAGACAATCATAGTGAGCGAGAGAGAGAGAGAGACAGAGAGAGAGAGCGATAGAGAACCTTTGAGCTGAGCGTATAATACAAATCGTGCAGCGATAACCGCGTGACTGCTTGGACGTATTATAATATTATAGTCGGGAGCAAATGAACTGGTTTAGAGTATGTTATAGTCGGGCTTGACCGACTTTCTCTCTTGTTTTTCACAATGATTTGATCAAAAATGACTTTGTCTTCTTTTGAAGGTGTCGCATTAAATTTGCTGCATGCCCGTCGGTCATATTTAGTTTGCATTCGTGACATTCTGATTGATCAGTGCTTACATTGTATGTATATTTTGTGAATTATAAATTTGTCGTCATTGCTTCACACCTTCTCAGTCAAAACTTCTCAAACGTAATGCAATGCGCGTATTTTACTGTTCTGACTTGTGTGCTTTCTGTTTTTCTCAGTTTCGATTCTTCTTTGCTCCCAATTTTTGGCGCGTGGCTAGTGTTGCCAATTTAGCTATTTTTCCCACCATATATCGACTGTTAAAAATGCGAAAACTTAACAGAGATTAATGTAAAATAGCTAAACAATGTCAAATAATTAGCATGAATTGCAGGCTCCAGCAAAGCTGAATTGATTCCGGCTTTCGAGCCTACAAAACAGCTATATCTGGTGGGGAAAAAAAGCTAAATTGGCCACGCTGCGTGTGGCACACACTTCTGTTTGTATTCGGCTGACATGTTTCTGCAGTAGCATGCACCGGGGTGGTTAGATTAGGCGCATATGTATATGTCATAAGAGGAAAAATAAAACATTCAATACATTGTGCAGTGTACATAGGAACATTGAACATAATTTGTAGTATCTTACAAATTAATATCTCTGACTGGAAGTTTTGTGGTCTATGTGTATGTAATATAAATTACGCATACGTATGAGTGTATACATACGTACATACATAGGTAGGCAAAGAAGTACTACATACTATAGCACGCTCTGATTCTTCACGTATTTAAATTGTTTTACATATGTATGCTTGTTTTTATGTTAATAACCATTGGGAGTGCAAAAAAGGTGAAAAGGACAAAAGCTTGGGTTCGGAGCGGGTTTGGTTTCAACTATTTTCGTCCTCGTGGTTCGGTTCATTGTTTGGTTCACAGTAAAAAGAAAGCCGGAATTCCGGGCTCGAGCCGGTTCGATTCAAAACCAGTTTGCAGCCCTGGTTAGTAGACCCTTGTGTAAGATTAATGAATGTGTCCAAGTGTGCAATAGTAAATTAGATAAAATAAGTGATTGAGAAGATAGAAATGGGCTTGGACTAAACCCATGTAAGTCAAAAAGCAGTACGGAATCCTCAGAAACCAATGTCTGATTATGATCTTTCTGCCAGTTAAAATTCGGTTGATAGCCAAGACTTAGCTTACCTCTGTTCTTTTTTATGGAGTTGAAGTTTTTAACAATTGTGATTCAGAAAGTCAATGGAAGCTTTCAGATAGCATTTAATAATATAGCACGTTATATAATATATGCGAACCAACTGACAGAATATCCGATGTTTCCATAAACATATTTAATTTCCCCAGTAAGAAATCTTGTTCTTTGACATAAAATAGTTTAGACCAGTGGTGTCCAAACTCACACAAGCAAGCATTGCATATGTGTGCGTAGCTGCGAAGTAAGCATGTTGACATTTCCACATGAGCAACAAACAAACGAACAAATGTCTTGTGAGAGAACACAAAGCCGAACACGCGCATCGTAAGAGAGCCAGCCGCCGAGCGTGCTATTTATAGAATACACATATTCTCTCTCTCTATATATGTGTCGGCTGCGACGCCGGCAGAATTTGGCTTGCCAACCACGCATGGCTGCCTTTTCAAATTTTGGACATCGCTTTTTTAGACTCATGAACCTTCATACCTGTACCAGAAACTTAATTTCAGTATGTCAAGAAGAACAAACAATCTTTATCTATCTGTTTGAACCGACTAACACATGACATGAAGACTGTAAGAAACGCCAGTTTAGGATTAAATTGGAATCCACCATTAAACCATTAAAACTAAAAGTAAATAAATAAATAAAATAATTTTAACTACTTATCAATGTTAAATTTATGTAAAACTCAGATATGTATTGATTGTTTAGATTTAAGATAATATTTAAGTAGGATCATAAATGTTTCATTACTAAATTTAATAACTTTTTTGACTAGCGCTTTAAATTATAAGTATAATGTACTTGTAGCGTTAGGATGATTAGTCAATACAGAAAGAAAGAAACTATTCTGGATGCTGATGTGGTTGAGTATTGTACTCCTAGATTGGAACTGTGTATTAATGGACAAAAGTCGCTGTTGTGTATCATCTCAGCCCCTTCAACATCAGCATACTCTGACTCTCTTAAAGCCTATTTCCACCAAAGAAATGAAGTTTCATTTTTTGAAATGACAAGAAATGAAGAAAATTATATAATTTTTTCCACACAAATTGTTGTTGCATTTTGCCCTTAATTTCTTTCATTTCTCAATAATGATGGCATTCCCCCCGAAGGATTTTGATATTTTTTTGAAAAAGTACTCGCTACTCTCTGGCACTACTCGTTACTTTCTGGAAATAGAAAGTGTCATCACCAATAAACTGTTGATTTGAATTTAAAAAGTTGGCGAAATTTTGTTTGATTTATAAATTAGTCAAAAAAAGTTGATTTGTAATTTATATGGCGACCTTTCTAATGTTTAATTAGTGAGTTTAGCTTGCTCTAGGTCCGAAAAGTTACGTTTGTTCACAACTGTAAACAACTTAAACATTGTACCACCAAAAAGAGCTGGTTGCCTATACAGAACTGTTTCAGCGTTATCCCTAACGACTCTTCAGTAAGCTTTTCGCTGAAGAAAGCATGATTTGCCAACTGCCTCTCCATGCAATCATTGCTCAGATCAGTTGGGAACTGCTAAAAGCAATGAATTGTCCCTAAAAATTTATTGGATATATTGAAGATTTATAGAAACTTTCTTAAATTCAACCGCCCCTAAGAACAAACAGCACAAACCGTACAAACCGTTAAGCACATACCACCGCGATGTTAACTAGCGCTAACCCAACAATTCAACAACAATTTGAGGCATCAGTATTAATTTGCACTATTCAATGTGCCACTTAATACCAAAGACGTGTCAATTTCATGGCTGACATACTGAAGCGAAGCGATGCTTCAGATGTTGTTGTTGGTGTCTTGGTTGGTCCATTTGGGTGGATGACATGCAGCAGTGGTCGCAACGCTTGTGGGAATTAATTACAGCCATCAAAAGTTATTAGTCGCAATTATCACAGTGTAGGAGCTGCTGATGCTGATGATGATGATGACCACAGACGGTGATGATGATGATGATGATGAGAAGTTAAAGTGGCCCTGCAGAAATATTTCTATCAATGTGGGGCGTGACACCCCCAAAAAGTCAAACGAAACGAAAAGAAAGGAGAACAAATAACAGCGAGAACATAAAGTAAGCAAATGTGCCATAAATTAAAACTAAATGCCGCTGCCTGTCAAAGGCAGAGAAACTGGAGACGTTGACTGCAGTTGTAGATTAACGCGCACACACACACGTACCACGCCCACCTCCCCCCGCCCCCCAAAAAGGGGAAAGACACCCACCCACTCTCACTCATAGATGTCAGGCCAAAACAAAAGTCAGGCATTGGCCAAATGATTTACGGTTCTAAATGGAAAAAATTGCTCATACGCCATGCGAGTGAAAAGAACAACCAATTCCTTTTACTCTCATAAATTTAACACAACCCGAGGCTAGATGCAAATTGTTACACTGGAAAAGTGTTTACCAAACGAAAATGTGTCAACTGATTTTTATTCTTAAATTCTTATGAAATTTTCTTGACATTTTTCCAAGTGTACTCAGGCTTCAACTCCTAGGGCTAAAGGCATGAAATGATCCTGGAACTGTCAACCGGGTGGTCGTCTGACACTTGGCAGACATTTGGTCATTTGTTGGCACAGCTTGTTGCTGTCGCAACGGCAGGCGGTAGCGGCCAACGCAAAAGTTCGCGCCACATCATCTTGTTAGCATTTTGTCAGCCAAGTTGTCACACTCGCTTCAGAGTTTCATCTTCTTTTTTTTTACTGTGCCCCGGCAACAAGTTGACAACACGATATGGAAAGGGGAATGAGCACAGAATTCGTTGTCTGCCCTGCCCCTATCCTTTGCCTTCGCTGCACTTCATGCCTCACTTGACTTACATTTGACGCCGATGCTGACGCTGAAGCTGACGCTGACGCCTCCGCCTTCGTTGATGACTCGCCCTGGCGCTCCACAAAATCTTTAATTGTCGCGCAATTTTCCAGTTACTGCATTTCTCGCTTTTGCGCCCGTATTTCGCAAAAACACCCCCCCACACACAAAAATTGCACCCATTGAATTTGCCCACCCAGCTGCACAGTGGTAAGAAAATGACAGGCAATTAAGTTAGTTTTTTTGAGTTGAAGACATTGCATTCAGATTGGTTTGAAGTTGTGTGGAATAAAGAATTTTGAATTGAAAATTGAATGAAGTTAACAATACAAATACGAAGCCCTTTAAGAAACTTTAATAATAGATTGGAACTAATGCTTATTTCGTTAACCTGAGAACCAAAGTAGCGGTTGTAGAAGAGTATATAACCAGTTAAAGATTTTCAAGTAATAAGCTGAAAACTCCCTTAGTATTTCCAGTTTAGGCAGATGGTAGATTCAATTCAATACAAATATCTGTCTTAGACATGCAACGGCGCAACGAGTTGAAACGGCATTTCAATTGTGTTCAGTCGAACGGCCCCGAATCCAGTTTACAATTTAATATAATTCGTTTTTTTTTAGAGCCCAACTGGTGTTGAGATCTCTTAAGCACTTGAAATTTAATGTGATTTCTGATCTGGATTCAGAACAAAATAATTCATTAAAAAAATTTATTTACGTAAAATTTTATATTTTCATTTTAAACACTTTATTAGTTATGAATTTCATATTTATAAATTTTAGAGATTTTTTCCCTCAGTGAAAGTCGATTCATATATGCAAAAGAAACAAGTAAGAAAGTCGGTCAAGCCTGACTATGGAAAACTCTGTACCAGTTAATGTCATCGAATGCATTTGCTCGCTCGTTATACGTGTTACAAGCGTTATACGCTGATTTACGCGTTCTATGCTTTATACGCTGTTATACGCTCATCTCTAAGTTTCTCTCTCCCTCCCAAAGATTGTGTTTGTTTGAATACAGCAGTGGTTGGCTGGAAGTGGGGTGGTGCGGGATGCCGGTTCAATTTTTTTGCTCATAACTTGTATATCGTTCACCCGATCTTTATCATTTCTTCAGCAAATCGATAAATAATTTTGATTACTAGATTTCTCTAGAAGGTACAAAAAATTTATCATCAAAACTGTGGGAGATATAACACTTTTTCCAAATTGCGGGGGCGGGTCAAATTTAAAATAAGCTTGATCTGCCTGTAAGTATAATGAGTTTTTGTCACATACATGTCAAACCTCCAGCTCTTACCATCTCTGAGATCTCTTCGTTCATACGGACGGACAGACGGACAAGGCTATATCGACTCGGCTGTTAATGCTGATCATGAATATATATACTTTATAGGGTCTGAAATGATTCTTTCTTCCTGTTACTTACATTTGCACCAACTTAACAGAGTATTTGGTGTACCTTTGGTACATAGTATAAAAACCTAAGTTTCGAAACGTATCGGAACCGAAGTCGGAACCCGGCAGTACAGTTTTGAAAGGGTACACTACACTACTTGAGTGGTTGGAAAAGCGACAACTACGAGCCCGCGTTAAAGAAAACTGTTAAAGTTTGTTTGTGTTACCCTACCGAAACTATTAAGCCAGGATTTGTCAAAAAGAGCGAGCCCAAAAAGTGAGTGTGTATTGGTGTGCGAAAATAATGCTACGCAAAGCAGCTCTGACCTTATTCAGAGAGCTGTTTGCTCTTATTTCTCAAGCCTCGGCATGCGTTCGGCTCGTGTCGGTGTGAATTAGGAAATGTGTTCAGCCCCTTCAGGCCATTCGGGACAATCGCTGAAGATTTAAGTTTCTTGATCATAATATTGTGGTACATTTTCATTCCCGTTACTCGTAGAGTAAAATGGGTATACTCAGCTAGGGCAAATGTATGTAACAGGCATAAAGAATCATTTTCGACCCCATAAGGTATATATTGCTAACAAAAATCTAAAAAAATACGATTTTTTGACTTAATAATGCAGAAATATACGCTGTATTGCGTTTTATATTGTGTACAATTTTCAAATCTTTTATATATTCCATGTGTATACGTATACACATACGTATACGTATACACTGCAACTGCATTTCAACTATGTAGCCAAGGTCATGAACATGCCGGAGAAAAGACTGCCTAAGCAAACTGCTTCTTCTTCAACTGCTTCTTGGGAAAACTCAGTTTTTTGACGACTGGTCCACTATTTCAAATAACTGCGGGCTAAACATTAATTGGGACAATATACAAGGATGGCGTCATACACAAGCTGAAGTCATAAGAATGCTTTGCGAAGAAGAGCGTCAAATCTTTATAAACCGAGCTAGACAGAGCACTGAAAGGTCCACTTATAAAAAGCTGACTCACAACCTGGTTCAATCAAACTATTTTCAAGATAGCCTAGGAACAAACTGCATTAGCAATATTTTTAAGGCGAGGTGCGAAATGATTGCATTAAACTTTAGGCTACACAGAAGAGACTTGGATGAAACGTGCAGCCTTTGTAATATATGCTGATAATATTATCGGCACTTGTCCCATCCTTAGAGAGGTGCGATATCTCCACTTCCGTCGCATCACTTTAAACGAGTTTGAACTCCAAAGCATTTTAAACGGAGAAAATTGGCGCATCCTATCAGCCTTTTTAGCAGCAGCCACCAAATATCGGCGACAAATTATAAACGAAGATTTTGAAGTTTTTTTATTTTATTTTGTTTTCTTTTCTAAAACAGTCTGTAGAGCCGTCTTCATTGACGGAAGATCCACTATCTCGTGACGAACGGGGAAGGTGGGTGGAGTAGTCAAATGAAAGGCGACTCTCAGACGTACCTATATTTATAATTGTTTAAATAATACTACATAGCATCAACTGACGGTTTTAAATAAACCATTGTTGTATAACACTTACAGTTTTTATTATTGTAATGCCAGCTATAATCTGTAATCACTATGTTGTCAATATTTTATATTTACACAATAAAAACAACATACTACTACTACTACTACTATATTCCATGTGAGATGAGAATATGTCGCAATCTTATTTTAGAGGTTAATTTTTATGTAAATGCAAGAGCTTCATATCTCAGTTGCCCTTCGCAAAGATCCTTCGGCTTTCTGTTAAAACAACATATTTTTGAATTTTTTAATGAACATTTTAAATTTATAATATTTTACTAGACTAACTCGAAACTTAAAAAACTCTTTTCTGCGTTTTTATCACTGTTATTTTATCACTGTTTAGTCATTATTTAATCACTTTTTGGTCATTGTTTAGTCACTGCCAAGTCACTGTTAAGTCACTGTCAAACAAACATAATTTATCGCACTGAAATCACAACTTGACCTCATGGCAGAAACTCTTCCCAATCCCCACTTTCCTCACACTATACCACACAACCCAACTGCCGCTTCGGCAAATGGTAAAAGCGCTTGATTTGCAAATAAAAAATGCTAAGACAATGTCATTCCCAAAAGAATCGATTGCAAAAACAAAATTATTCTAGTGTTAGTCCTTCAGTCGAACGTCGCTAAAAGAGTTTCGCTCTAAAAAGTTGAATAAATTCTACAATTTTAAAGATATCGTTCTCAAATTCAAAACTCACATTAAAGAGAAAGTAGAAAGTAGAACCAAGGCTTCGTTGGTAAAACTGAAAACGCAGTTCGGTCTATTTTTATATCTAGTTTATGACCTATATGGACTCGATAATGGGTGATGTCAAATGTGGTACCCACTATCGCGGTTTTTCGTTCCATGTTACCATCTCTTAAGGGCACATTTTATTGGTCAGCATCTCAACATAGTTAAAATCTTACAAAATTCTATTGAGTGGTTTTCCATTGATTCCATTTTCTAAGTTAGACCTCTATGGGCGTGGTACTAACCGCTTGTCCATTGGAGGCGGCAATTTGGTATAACAATTGTGGTGACTCCCTTCATAAATGTGCCCATTAAGCGCGAGCTTGACGTGATCAAGAAAAACTGGGTATGAGGTGTTGCTCTCTGATGCCTCTAGTTTCATAATTTATTGGTCCCGTTCCCAGGCATTAAAAAAAGTTGAATTTTGTGGCACTGTGTAATAATAGTTCTTGTATGGTTTTAATAATATTATTGTTTTAGACAATATTAGTATGGTAATTATTATTTGATTATTATTTAACATTTATTAACATTTACATTTTAAAAGTACATTTATTAAAAGTACTAAGAAACGATGTGAGCGAAACGAGACCTTGCAGCAGAATGTCTATTTCGTCATGCTTGCAGCATACACATGGAAAACTGGTATGGCCAACTTGCAGAACTTTTCAAGAGAGACCAAAGTAAAGAGCTAAATCCACTGCGAGTTGTTCTAGAAGGCTTGCTCAGGGGATCCAACATTAATATACGCAATAATTTTGAAATTTTCATAAAGATTGGATAACACTGTGCAACACCAAAAAGTTGATCGAGTCGAGACCAACAAATTCTGAAAGGGTATGATGGTAGTACAAGCACCTTCGCTGGGTTTGGTCTGGTTAGCTGCCGTTTTCTTTCTATTGCACTTTGAAGTTTTCAGCTCCTACTTGGGACTCGCAACTCCATATCTCGAAAAATATTTGGAATTTCGCTTTGACGTCTTAAAGGAAGTCTTTACTTTTGGCTTGGCTTACAAAACATTCTCAAGTAGCAAGTCAAAAAAGTCACATCTTTAAACTCAAAATTACAAAAATGTCTTAAAATCATCATGTTTTCCCCTAATTTTGTACTATTTTTCAACAATGCAGGACAAAAACGTAACTTGGACTTATTAAAACAAACGATTGGAACTTACCAACTTCATTCGATTGGTTCTTCGTCTAGTTATGGGCCCTTAAGCATGTAGAATGGGAACCAAAACTCGAAAAATGGCAATTTTTGGTACCAATTGGCAGACACAGTCAAAAATTTCGATTGTTTTGTATTAAATCAAGAAAATAGTAAGAAAACATAACTTCAAAACTGTAATTAAAAAAATTTAATATTTTTTACTTTTTTACCGAAAATGTTCGTTTTTTCGAGTTTTTATGACAGTTGTACGTGCTTGTGGGCCTACATGAAAGAGTAACTAAGGGCCGTTTTCTCATGTTCATGTTTTTGCTCAAATCGAAATCCATCTAGATTTCGCATCTAGATGGTTTTTGTTCAATTGGTTATCTCATGTAGGTTGATTATAAATTCGGGCATTTGCGCCACGGTCACACCGGGAGGGCTGGAATGGTATAATACTAGGTTGGCAGCACCTCTGCAGTCGGCTGAGTCTTGTCTTTTTTATTGCGCGCCAATTTTAAAAATTAAAGCATGAATTTTACAGAGGAGACGAAGGTTTTTCTTTTGGAACGTCTTGTTACTATGATGGGATATTAAACAGTAGGTCGAAAGCTATGTTCAGACAGGCAAATAATTTGGAAAAATTTTCATGAAAATTGGGCTATATATGCCAAATTGTGGAACTTTCCGGCCATATTTAATCAAATTATTTGCGTATGGAACCACAGTTTAAGTTTTTAATCCTGTAAAATCTTTAATCATGGCTATTTTTATCAAAATTTAGCCAAATTATTTGGATGTGTAAACTTAGCTTAAGCAATGAACTAGGGGAATTAGAATGTGCATCTGTAATTTCAGCAATGTCTGCAGGTGTTCTTATATATTATATTAAAGGCACATCCAATATTTTCCATTTTTGGTTTACTTAATAACAATTCAGACTTTAATGTTTTTAGCAGCAGTTGTTTTTTGTTTTCAAATATTTTCCAGTGTGACCATATGCGCGGATACACAAAAATACTTAATTTGCATAAGAATGTAGATGGTTTTAAAATCAATGAGGGTGAAGTAGATTGCTGCGAATGTCATCTAGATTGTTAGCATTGAACATGAGCAAAGCAAATGCAGCAAATCCACCTAGATTTGCAAAAACACCAACATGAGAAAACGGCCCTAAATGAAGTTGGTTTGTTGTTACTGTTTGTTTATTTTGATCTCAGCTACAAATTTGTGCTGTATTACTTGTCCAAATTTGAAACGGGTTTCAAGATGAAGTTGAAAAACTGTAGAAAAGTGGTCAAAGCTTGGATTTTTTTGGCAACTTTTGTAATTTTGAGTATGAAGATAAAATTTTTTTGATTTGCTACAAAGAAATGATTTGTAGGCCAAGCCAAGAGCAACAACATTGTTGAAGACTTAAAAGCAAAATTCACAATAATTTACGAGATATGGAATCGTTAGTCCTGCTCTGAAGCTGAAAAGTTCAGACTATCAGACCAAACCAAGACAGGATTTTTATACTACCATCACACGCTTTCAGAATTTTTTGGTCTCGACGATATCAACTTTTTAGAGTTCAAAAATGTGTCACAGTGCAATAAATTGTGGAGTTATAAAGAATCGTTGCATACTTTTTGGCTTTCTTTAAGGAACACAACTTTTGTCATATATTTGGGGTCAGCAGATGCAGTCTGCTAACATAAAGTTATACTATGTTAATGCTCTGTTAATTAAGATAAGGGAATTTACAATTTCTTTTCCTGCCTAATGGGTATATCGAAGTAGGGCAGTGCCGACTTTAGCTGACGCTATAGTTTTTAAGTGGTTAAGGTCCCCTGCAAAACTGTCACATACTAAAAAGCATCTATATTTGTCATTAATTTTTGGCAGACGGCAAGTTCCTGTAAATATAATGTTATTTGCATCAATGTCTCTTTTCTATGTTCGAAGTTTTAAGTGTTCAACAGCCTAGTCTTTGAATGAAGTTAAAGGAAATTTTCAGGATATTCTGGTAAGGAGTTAACAAACTTTTAATAGATTTGGCCTTATTCAGAACCTTTTGACTGCCTCGATTTCCCTTCCACCCCGGGACCCATTATTACTTAAAATCAAATTTTGTCTTCTCACGAAAAATTATAGCAAACTTGATCTTACTAAACATACTTAAATCACTTGCTTAATAATTTTTCAAAGCTCTTAACAGCTCCTTAGTTTTATGTGAAAAATAAAAAAATTCTCTTAATAAACTTAATTTTTATGGCGCATTTCTTAAATTAGGTACTAAAAAATATCAAATTATCTTTGACCAAAAATCTCTCACATTCTTTGAATTCAATTAAAAATCTTGTGGAATTTCTTTCACACAAAGTTTCTGTAAGTGGCCACTGTGCCCAGGCGACGTCTGCTTGGCAATTCATTCATTCATACGAATTCATTTTCATTTTACTGCTTTTGATGCCAGCAGCTTCTGGTCGATGCATTCGCTGGGGCCCACCGCCACTTTTGCATGCAAGTGATATGCCGCCTCCACTCCCCACTCCCACTCCGCTAGCCAGGAAAGAGGATGACAATGCGAGCAGAGAGCATAAAGTACAGGGCGAAGGAACAGTAACTACCAATTAGGTGGGTGAGGCGACAGCAATTTCAATTAAAAGAATTAATTGCGTATGCGGCAGGCAGTTTGAAGAGGTCGACAAGTGGAAGTGGAGAACGATAAGCGTCACTTATCTAAATACATATTTATCTAGCCTCCCCTTTTTATTGTTTTTCTTTTTTTTTGTGGAAGAAAGGTGAATCAGGCTATGCAAAGCCCGCATTGTCATCAAAGAGTCAGTGAAATGGAAAATGCAGTAGCTGGCGATTTTTATCACATTTTCAGGCAAATTGACAGGCGCCAGCGCCAACACCTGAGGAGGAAGAAGTTTTCATTCGCCTTTCCGCTCCAAACAGAACACACACAGGCAACAGCAACAACAACAAAAGCGGAAGAGCTGTGGAAAGCGGCTTTTCAACGTAAACTTTCAACATTCACCGGAACAAATTGTGCCATACAATTAGAGACTAAAGATCAAAGCCGCAAGATAATCTAAATAGAACCAAAAGAACACACAAAAACTGTTACCTACTAAAATCTTACAGAAATAATATTAATTACAAAACTATAGAAAATGTTTAATTTTAACAAAGTTTTTCATCATCAACAAATCAATATAAAAGAATTTCAACCAAAAATTCCTTCCATTCCCCGAAACCAAAAAAAAAAATGAGAACACATAAAATATACATTTTACGATCCAAACTGAAAGCCAAAAAAGCTTTCAGCCAGGTGAGTTTTTGAGTTCATTTTCACGTGTAAATGCTCATGTAAAGTTGTCACTTAAACTCACTCAATATTTGATAGCGCAATGGCCAAATTGAGCCACCTACACTCAAACGAATGTACGAGGCAAAAGGCAAGGGGGCAACAATGTGGGCAGCCAACGTACCGGAGCTCTCCCAGCTACAGCTACAGCAGCTTCAGCTTCAGCAGGGTCCAGGTCCAATGTGGATGCATTATAAAAATGTTTTACGATTGCCGCGCATATAAAAAGGAGCCCCGAAAAATAACAAAAACAAGAACGTGGAAGTAGAAAACAAAGAACGTTGAGCAACTGACGCAGCGCACGTTGGGCATAAAGCGAGTTTTATTATGTCGTACTCGCCAGAGATAAGGTTCCCTCCCGGTTAGGTAGGAAGGGGGGGGACAGAGGGCAGCGCTTTGGGTCGCTTTGCATGTCGTCGGCGTTGCATTAAGCGAAACGGCGACAGACCAACGACGTCTGGACATGAGCGTGAACATGAATAGCTGCCGGCAGCTTAATGGATATGGATATATGTATATGCTACAAAACAGCAACAACAACAAAAACAACAAGAACAAAACAAGTAACCAATAGCGAACAAATGGAGCAAATGTGCTTTTACCTATAGAGCAGGCAAGGGTATAGCAAATTTGCTATAAAGTTGGCAGAAGATTGTACCTAAAAGTTATGTAAAGGAATATTTGAAGAACCGTTTTCTAGAATATCAGTCTGGCTGGAGACTACTCGGAGATTATTTTAGAAACAGATTTCAAAGAAAATATGATTAAACTGCTAACCTAATAGGCATCCTTTACCGAAACTAGAACCAGAACAAATTCCCATTAATGCGAATGCGTCGGTACTAAAGCTTATCTTCGAATGTAATACAACTTATTTCTTATGTGATCATGTTTAATTGTGTAGAAAATAGATCCGAAAACAAATCGTCAATCCGAAAACAAATCGTCAATGATTCATTATAAAAGCTTCGTTTACAATGGTTCATCCTACGTTGTTTTAGTCCTCTAAAGTTTTGTTTATACTTTGATAATCTTTATAACATGGATTTTTGGTACTAAAGACTCGTAAAATTGGCCGCTAAGCATTGATATACATACGGAACCAAATACCAAAATAAACTAAAACCTAACGAAACATTTTTGGCGTGTTAAGTTAAGGAAACTTAAAAATTAGTCAAACTTGAAAAAACCTAGATAAGGTAAAAGGTACTTAGAGACCTGTATGAGCAGAATCAAAGTTCTCTTTGATTAGGTTACTGATTTGAACTATCTATGAACTTCTACTTACGGCTGATGACATGAGGCATGATCTATATCAGCTGTGGGCACGAAATTTGATTTTGGGAGCAGTGAAACAACTACAATAGCAACAAAAATAATAGAAGAAAACTAATTTCGGCACGATGGAAGCTTAAATACCCTTGTAGCTTGTACAATTTATATAAATTAAGGTTTTAAATGATTTTCGTCGAACATTTTTAGCTGAGTTACACTACTTTGGCCAGTTTGTTATATGGCAGCTATATGATATATTCCTCCGATTTTGACCAAATTCCCCAAAACTGTGTGGGAACCGATAATATTCACAACTGGAAAGTACAAAGACGCTATCATTGAAAACAAAAAAGTTTTTCTCACTAGAACTACTTTTTCGACCGATCGTTCCTATGGCAGCTATATGCTATAGTCCTCCAATTTGGATCAAACTTGGCAGAATTGTGTGTAGTCATATAATATTGATCAGTAACAAGTTTGGGAGCAATAGCATTGAAAACAAAAAAGTTTTTTCTACTAAGACTTTTTTGCAAAACTATATTTTATATGGCAGCTATACTATATAGTTGACCGATTTTCATCAAACTTGGTGGAATTATGTGAAAGTATAAATACGAGGTTTGTGGACGTTTGCGTTGAAGACAAAAAAGTTTTTCCTACTAAAACTACTTTTTCGACCACTAGTTCCTATGACAGCTATATGCTATACACAGAGAAAAAAATCCGTTCTAAATATACCAAAATCATGACATTTTAGTGACGATAGGTCTGCTAAGCCCGCTTTTTCCAAATTCATGAACATTTTTGTTCACACTATGCCATGAACATTTTATTCTCACTCATGAACGGATTTTGGGCTTGTCTTATAAACATTTTGTGCTCGTTTCACAAACACACCCCACCCGCACCTCTTCTTTCTTTTCTAAACTGTAGCTACAGAATTTATATTTATTACAATTGAAAAACTTATTTTTACTTTACCTTGTCTGGGGATTTGAAGTCAGGACCTTGCAGACTCAACACACTCTCGGACGACGGCAGCTTAGCCCACTCGGCTATTAAGCTCACGCGAGAGATAACGACAAAATCATAGTTAAAAATTAAGCGCTTACGAATGAACAAGTTAGCATTGAGCAACAAGTCCTGTAGTCTAGCGGGTGTCTGCCTCCGCTTACAACGTCGAGGTCGTGGGTTCAAATCCCTGTCAAGGCGTAGTTTTATTTTTTTAATTTTTTTATGTTTTTTTGTATGTTTTTTTAACATTGTCTAAATTTTTTACAATGCACTTTGGAATAAATAAACGTTAATGAGCACTGAAAACATTTAAATGCTAAAACATATATATTTTCATGAACATTTTTTAGTTTTTCATGACCACCGTTCATGTTTTACAAACGGAAAAAACAGACCAAAATCGTGATTTTGGAACGCCATATTTTTCTCTGTGTAGTTATCCGATCCGGCCGGTTCCGAGCGTCTTTGTACCAAAAGACATCGTGCAAAGTTTGGTTAAGATAGCTTTAAAACTAACGGAGGAGATAGCATAGAAACAGACTACATCAACATAGTTCGGAGATGCTTCCTTCTATGCGTTACAAACATCTGAACAATTTTAATATACTTTCTGCAAGGGTTTAATAACCTTTATCAGCCAGTCTTGATCGCGCACACTGCACCAGCTGGCGCTGTGCCCCGATTTGCATGATCTTTGTTACTGTAACACATTTGGAAGCGAGGAAGTTGCGGCTAAATTTTTAATGATTCTCGGAGCAGAGGCGTGCCCACCGCTAATCTATTTGATCAAAGCTTACCTGATCTCCTCTCTATTTTACAAAGTAGAGCTCTTTGAAAAATGTGCTGCTTTTAGTTTCAGCAAATGAATGTCCAGTTTAAAAACATTGCGAGATAAGTCTTCAACAAAAGTCCGAGGAATCCATTTACTAAATTTTCGAACCAATTATTTAACCTCAACTTAAAATCTGTTATATCTGTTAAGAAACCCTCTTACCTTTACTCAAGGTTGAACTTTAGTGCCAAGACCAGGCCAACAAGCTCTAATCCCCAATTCTATATTCATGCCGTACGGCTCTGAAACCAACTTTCTTATATTTTACAAACAATTGCAAGCCTAACTCAACATACTAACTCTACATATAAATATTGTACTGAAATTTGTAATCTATTTTTCAGTCATCAGTTTTAATTGTCGTTTGTACGTTTTGTTTATGTTTCACGTTTATGTTTAAATGTTCAATATTCTGTTTCAATAATGTAAGTCTTTTTAGAGTCCTATTTAATGTATATGGGGCTTAGTGACCTGTTTTGATTTTAGTCAATGTTTTACATTTGGCTGGCTCAAGGTCTATGGTTGAGTATGATTCAATATAAACAGCACAAATCAACAGATATTAATTACAACATTTTGGTATCGCAATTGGGTATGTTTGTTTGAAGTGTGAACAGAAAAACAAGTCCGCTGATGACAGAATTTGGTTATTCTCGAAACAGCGATCGTTGTACGGACATACCCAATTGCTATTACAAAATGTTGTAATTAATTTCTGTTGATTTGTGTTGTTTATATAGGCTTATTTAATGTAGTAATGGTTATACGAAATGTTTTATTAAAGTTACTAGCACAATGTTTATAGGGTATTAACTATTCGTGCAAGGATGCAAAATCTAATATAAACTGTTTGAAACTGTTTGAAATTATTCAATCAAATTATTCAAATCAAGTAGCTCAAAGGGTTGAATGACAAATCAAATCTCTCATAAGTAAGAATTGCCATAGAACAGGCAAATAGGGAAAATTCTTGACAATTTCAATTTCAATTCATATAGCGCACAGTTTCGCAGATAGATGCTTCGAAAATTCTAGACATAATTATCAATCAGCATTATTTATCGATCCGCCAAAGGATTGGTAAAGAAAAACGATAGTCAAGTTGTGAGCAAAAGAAAGTTCGAAACGGCAGCGCAGATTTCGTCTGCTATTGCAGCAGTAAAATACATACTGAACATTAACTTTTGCAAATATAGAGTTTATTGCAATCGTGCTTGCACGACTAACTTGTTTTATGACTTAACATAATCTTAGGAACCTCAGATGTTAAAGCTCTTATAATAAGTTAGTCGGGATTTACACCTTAAAGTTTTCATAGTAGTGCTTGAAAATAAAGTGAATTCTACCAGATTTGTTGAACAAAACGTACTTGTAACTCTCGCCTACTGAGAACACTTCAAGAAGTTTGCTTCATCGTGTAAATCTCGTCTTAGTTACTTCCTAATTCTTCCCTCCTTTCGTCTGACTAAATAAAAAAATTAAATGACCCACTTAGAATTTTTTAGAATAATTTGGAATGCTGAGTTCAAAAATCGATTTCCTAAAGTTTTTTGAGGAAAAGTTTTTAAAAAACGAATTTTTGAAATTTCTTTTTAGTAGGTACACTTACGTTTTAAGCCATATATCAATTCAGAAACGTTAGACTAAGTCAAGGAAGATATGAATCGAAAGGTAATTGAGTTGCCAATAATCGTGTGGAGCATTATTTTCAAATCGGTCAAGTAGTTTGAATACAAGCATCAAAAATATTGAAAAATATACTGATTTTGGTTTCAAATCGGTGAAGTAGTTTGAATACAAGGATCAAAAATAACGATAAAAATAAACTGACTGGCTTGAAAACGCACGAAATTTTATTTTCAAACGCCTAGCAAAAATATTAATAAATGAAAATAAAACTTGGTAATTTAGTTGCCCACCTTTGTAATGTTTAATAAGCGAGTTTAGCTGGCTCGAGGTCCGAAAAAGTTAAGCTTGCTCACAAACATAAACAACTTATGCATTGTACACCAAAAAGAGCTAGTACTGTTTCATGAACCTCCCGATTTTTTATATTTTTCTACTTAAGAATCGCTTTTCTACGAAGAAAACTAGGTATTGGTGAAGAGAATTTAAGCTCGCATTTAAATTGCTAGGAAAATGAAGCACTTAGACAGTCTAGATACTATTCATGAAATCCTATAGTAAATTCCAATTTTAAATTTTTCCCAACCAAGCATACTGTAACATCATTGCAAATAAACTAACCATTTCCTTTCAATATTTAGCATGTCGCATTTTCAATTTCATTATCAAGTTTTATGCTCTGCACATCGGTTGACTTAAGTACATATAAACCGTATGTGTGTTTGTAAATGAAACGGGGCATTTGCGGTGACCTTTGAGGAGACATCATCGGTGAAAAGCCTTTTGAGTATTTTGTTTGGGTCTTTCAATGGAATATTGTGTGGCTGTAGCCACATCGTCATCCTTCGAAGAAGGCGAGGCCTTTCATTGGTCTGACAGCCATATGGAGAATAAATAAAAAGAAAAAAAAAAAATGAATTGAACAATAAACGGGCAAACTTAAACAGTAGCAAATTGAGTTGTTATGGCTGTCATTATGCAGCAGCTGGTCGGTGTTGGTTATTTGTTACATGTTATTGATATGCCAATTGGAATTATGGGTATCCTAAAAATCAATCTACGAGATAAATGCTGACTGAATCAGTTTGGAATGAAAGTGCTTTAACACACGGCACCCAAACACACAAAAGGAGCGATAACAACGATAACATTTTGGCACATAAATTACAAATTCATGAAAAATTTTACGCTCGTGTTGTAGCGTTTTTTGTTTTTTTGTTTTAGTTTCTGTTTTTGGCGGTAAATGCATTGCATGTTGCCGTGGCTGCCATTTATGTATGTTGCAGCCACATGCATGCAGACAGACAGATATCGCCCAGACACACAAACACATGAATAGCGATTGGGATTGGTATGGGGGTTTACCTTACTTGTCCGCAAAAGGTGGCGGCAAAGGTGCAGTTGCGGTCAATGCGTTATTTGCAATTCATTGCTGGCCTGGGATTGGGATTGGGATTCGGAATGGGAACGGGAATGGGAATGGGAATGGCAATGGTGTAGGTACATTTCTGCTGTGAATTGTTGTGTTTCTTTCACTGCCTTCCGCTTTATGGCTTAATTTTTGCGCCACATTGTAAGCAATTTAAATGCTAATCAATTTGCCAACTTTTGCGTTAAAAAGTGAAATTTGCACATTTGTTTGGAAAACGAAATTAAAAACAAACAGCTACAAGAGTTATGTTCCCAAATGCTAAAGAATGACTTCATGTTGCACACACATTTACCAAATGAAACAATAATCACAATCCATGAAAATAAATAATACAGCAGCTGCCAAACTGTGGGTGGGCAGCACATATGTAGGAGAGGAGGATGGATGGGACTTTTCCCTGTTGTAGGTAAACAGTAAAGTAAATGTTTTTTTCGAAATCTGTAGAAGAATTATAGAACTGGAAATTTTCCGAAATGGTTAGGAACAATATGGTAAATATAACATTTTATGTCTTTGGCAAAAAATAGATGTTTTAGCAAGAGAAACAAGATAAAAGTCATTTTAGATCAACAGTGCGTCCCTTTGATACAAACTGCTAGCACTTTTGATTTGTGCTTGGCAAATTTCAATTGCACGTTTTAGTTTAGCTGAGAATGGAATTCAAACTTGAGAATTACAAGCAAGCAATTATGGGTGTATGTATTTTAGACATGTTTAAGTGATTTATGGAGATTTTAGGCAATGGGATTTCAACTTGCTTCAGCCTTTTAAACTGTGAGGTTTGGTTAAAAAATGCGTGAGGGTGGGTGGGGGTAAGTGACTCCGCATCAAGGTCAAAGTTCCCGAAAAATGTTCGAAAATTGATATATAACGTCATAGCCGCCCAGGGGCTGCTTTTAGAGGGGTCAAATGTACCTGTGACCCGCAAGTTATTCCCTCTCCAACATTTTTTTCCTTGACACCTAACCTCTATCTCCCCTCTCTTTGGGGGTCCCCATACAAAAATGACATTTTTATAAAATTGCCTCCTTAAAACACTTCCTAGGAGGGTCAACCCCTATTATTTTTCACTTCCCAACATTTTTGGTCTAGGCACCCAACAACTGTCTCCACTCCCTAGGGGGGCGCCCATACAAACTTGATTAAAAATTCATGTTTTTTTTTTTGATTTTGTACCACTGCTGCTTGAATACCACTCCAAAAGTGAATCCTAGCCAGGGAAAATGTAAGACCAACCCCAACTATTTTTCCCTTTCCGACATTTTTGTCCTAGAAAACCACTAAAAAATGCCTAAAGTATTTGTGCAGATACATACAAATAACATGTAGTCGTTATTTCAATCTTGGTTCTGTTAAAGGACCCCGAGTTCAAATCCCTGCGTAGTGTAAAAATGTTTAATATACCTAGCAATCTTAATTGTTTTGGTACACGTATTGAACACACTCGTTCTCGAGAACCATTAAACGCATCCACTTCAATTTGACGGCTATTTGACAAGTGACATTTATGCTATATTATTGCATCAAAAGTTTTTGGCGTCAGTTGTTTGCAAAAAATTTCATTTTCAAACGCATAGCAAAAATATTAATAAATGAAAATAAAACTTGGTAATTTATTTGGCAGCCTTTGTAATGTTTAAAAAGCGAGTTTAGCTGGCTCGAGGTCCGAAAAAGTTATTTGCAATCATGGAATGGTGCTCTCTCGAAAATAATATTGTTGTAATTGGCCTGCAAAATCACCCGAAACTTTGTGTATCGTACCGTGAAGTTATTTGAGGATACTGATGGAATAAAAGATACCGCGAAATCCAGCCGTCCGCTTACTGTGCGAAGCCGTTAAAGATCAAATTCTTCGAAATTCACTGCGCAAGCAGAAAATCATGTCTCGTTACATGAATATCAGCAGGGACAGCATGTCGCGCATCATAGAACTGGTCTTGGGACTTGGGTGCATACAAGAGACACACCGTCCACTTGCTCACAATAGCATTGCAACAAAAAACGCAAAACAAAATCGAAAGCATTGCGTCGCCAGTACGCAAACAATGCCCTCAGACGAATTCTGTTTACTGACAAGGAAATTTTCACCACAGAGGAATCGTTCAACAAACAGAACGATAGAGTGTAAGCGTTCGAATTCATTCCGAGAGTTCAGAGAGGGCACCATGCGGCTTATGTAATGGTTTGGTAGGAATTCCCTTATAAAGAGGTCACCAAGGTTCATTTTTGTGAAAATGGAGTCAAAACTTCAGCGAAAATGTATCAATCCGACGTTTTGAAAAATGTTGTGAAGCCTCTCAACAGGACATTATTTGCAAACCAGCCGTGGAACGCAAAAACGACTCAAACTGGGCTTAAAAACCATGGACCGACCCTGCAGTTCAACGCCTCAGTACTGAATTTGTCAGTGCTGATTCAAACCTGAGAAGTAGGAATTGCTCCAATTCATGACTGATTTCAGTACTGTTTGAAATGAAACTAACCTATGAGTTCAGTACTGAAATCATGCCTGAAAGAAGAGAAGGTCATGACGTAGTAAGCCCTGTCAGTGTTAAGTTCATGGCTGAAATGCATGTAAAGGCAGCTATGATTTCAGTACCGGCCCTTCCAAATCAGGACTGATTCAGTACTGAGCGGTACTGAAGGGGAACTTCATATCTACGGAAGATAGGCCTGCTGGAAGCCCAGACCTGAATCCATTGGACTACAAACTGTAGTCTGTACTCGACGCTATGGCTTGCTCTACTCGACACCCAAATATTGAGTCTTTGAAGCGCGCCCTTGTTCGAGCAGTTGACAATTTCTCAATGCATGAGATGCGCACTGCGAGCGATGAGTGGCCAGAGACACTTCGAAGTTGCTGGAAGGCACATGGCGACCATTTCGAATAAGTTGTTCTATAATTTGTTTCCATTGAGTGACCAAATAAAAAGAAGAAAAAAGTTTTGAAAAATATTCATTCGTTTTCATTTGATGACCAAAAAACCGTGTACCAAAACAATTGCGAGTACTATAGTAGTGCAAAACGCTCACACATTATTCAACACCCGAATAAACAGGCTTCGCGCTCCATTCATCAAACTTGCATACTAGACTGGCCCTTAGGAATATATTTTTTTTTTTATTTCAAAGCGCCGGTCAGAAATGGTTACTCTTTGGGCCCAAATGAGACCATAAAAAATTTGGGGCCGATCAAATAATGTTTTATGGCCGCCCCATCGACCTAAAGATCCATAAAGTAAAATGTATGAGAAAATCAGGTTTTTGCTCATAAAGTTTTATACACTTGTTTTGTCTGCCATATTTTGGTTGATTTTTATTAAAATATATCTAGACAGTAGTTTTGAAAAGAAAATTGGAAAATTCAAGGACAAAAGAACGAATAAAATGATATAATTGAATTTTTTCCTTTTTGTTCACATATTTTTATAAAAATTCTAATTAAAAATATAACAAAAAACTTTTAAGATTACTTCTTATACATCTGTATACTTTGAGTTCTTACCTAGCATTTGGAAGATCATTTCAACAAGAAACACCTTGTTGATTCTTTTTCGAGCCCTTTTGATGTACAATCAGAGACTTATTTCATGTGCGACTTAAGGAACATTCGAAAATGACTCATGCATTTACTTATAATGTGATTCATTAAAAAACGACTGGAAAAAGACTCGAAAAATACTCCAAAATGCGTTGAAACTGATCAGTGTAGCGGGCTACAAAGGACTATTTATGAAGAGTCGCTGCTAGGGTACCATGTTCTCCTGACAAAAGTATCATTTATGATCCGAAAACGAACGCATTTAGGACTATTTTAATCTGATTGAGGACTCGAAAAGGCTCGTCGTTCATCATCGTCATCTCTTCAAGTTGAGGGATCAAGTCTTAAAAAATCGCTTGGCAGGCCAAACGAATCAAAAAATCCTTTGTTCCATACGAAACAAAGTCGCTTATCGAACTAAACTGTAAGTCTTCTGCGTTATATATTTTTCTATTATAATAGAAATTTATGGAATAAATGTTTTAGTTGAGGAATGACGTTAAGAAGTTCTTAACGTTTAAGAAAGAGCTATCTACAGAAAATAGACGATAGTACTCGTTGTAAGCAAGGTACAAACAACGAAAGGGGTTAGGCGGGAGGAAGATGGGTGTGTAGTGTCGAGTTGCTCTAAATGGCACTGTCGAATTAATAAGGGCAATGGAGTCAATCTCACAAGCCTATAGCTTGTGGACGAAAACAACAGCATGACAGATTCTTCGGGATGAATCAGAAGCAGAAACTGCTTCTGAACTGATTCAATTTGATCCTGGTATGTCACGTAATGCGGAGACCAGAGGCATGAACAATATTCCAGATTTGGTCGCATCAGTGAGGTGTAAAGGAGTTTAGTGGTGTAGGGATCATTAAATTCTTTGGACCATCTTTTGATAAATCTGAGGACGCTTTTAGCCTTGTTGCAGATCACAGATATGTGACTGTGAAAGCTCAGTTTGGGATCAAATAATATACCCAAATCATCCATCAATTCGCATGGTGTAAAAAAAATTGTAAGACTTGCCGTTGGCGGCAATTTGGCACTTAATATTTGATGGGTTATGCGGCCGACCATATCAACTGTGTGCACGGACTACTACATTTCGAGTGACAATCAAACAACTCCTTGCTGATGTTGTGTATGTGATGTACATTTTACTTAATGAAACTTTAGGTAGATGCGGCGGCCATCAAACATTACCCGATCGGCCCCAAATTTTTTTATGGTTTCTTTTGGGACCGAGGAAAAACCGTTTCTGCCCGGCGCTTTAAAATTTATTTTTAAGGGCCAGTCTATTGCATACTCAACATGTTTGCAGCAGAGTTTTATTCGAACCAATTGTTGGCACTCTGATTCGGCTGATTGTTCGTTTGGCTGAACGACGATTGTTTAGAGTGAACGAAAATCACCTCGTATAAATAAACTCTTGCAAAGACGCATAGGCAGTGACGTCGCTGCTGACAGCTATGAAAAAGAGAGAGATGGAAAGAGTGGCCGGTCAACGCTGAGTTTTGTTCGATCGAACACATAAACGTCCGATCAAAAAACTCTAGCTCAACCGCTCGATGCGACTGCCGGTATGAGCTGAATATGTTCAGCACTGAGTTCTGTTCGATGAATAAATATGAACATCCACGTTCGATCGCATAGCGCCGCTCGATGCGATTGCGTTGTGAGTTGAATATATTCAGCTCTGTGTTTTGTTGATTGATTAAATGTAAGTAAGAATTTTTGTGTATGAGCCAATCAAGAAAAAAATGATTTTTGCAGTTCTCTGATGGCTATATCAAATCGGCTATTGATGCTGATCAAGAATATATATACTTTATATGGTCGGAAATGTATCCTTCTGCTGAATACAAACTTTTGCATAGCTTACGTATACCCTGCTACCCTACAACATATTGATTTCCCTACTTCAAATAAACCAGTCGGGTAAGGTGTTGCCAATTCTCGAGTATTGTTGTTGACTTGATCGCTAACAGCTTGAGTTTTTTCCAATATAGTCTTTTTTCTTATCAAAACCTTTAAAAAGTTGAAAGACCAAATTGAAAAAGTAAAAAAAGGTGCTGGCTCAAAGTATCAGAAAAGTTTCTTTCCCATTCTAGACAAAGATGACTTACTTAGTTCAGTTATGTTTTGAGCGTTTTTTTTTCACTTTTTTCACTAAAATTCCATTTAAGCAAAGTTTAAATTGGCCCGCACACTATTGTTCTATCTTTCTTACACAACTTTGCCCAATTCCAATTTACCTCTGAATGCGGCTTCAAACTTTTTGTGCTGAAATGGAATTTAAATCAAAACACATGCAAAAAGTGCGCGTTCCAGAGATTTGTGTTTTTTTGGCGAGCGCCTCGTTGACTGTTTGCTTGTTTTGTACAGTAGCCAGACTAGCGGCTCCTGCTCCTCCCCCGACTTGTCCACGGTGAAAAGTTATGAGCGACGTGCGGGTTTAGAGGCGACGGCGACGAGCCGGAAAAGCAACACGTAGCATTTTAATAAAAGCCCCACGCTGTTGATTTAGACAACATTGAAATTTCACTTTATGCCAGAGAAACAAACTGCTGCATTGGCGTTGATTTATGAGTTTGATTTGTTGTCAGGCTGGAACCAAATCAGTGACGAGTTTCCGCTTTAGTTTTTGCAATAGAAGAAGTTAATTTCCAAACGTATCAAAGAAAAATATTTGCACAAAAGTGGCCACCAAACTACAGGAAAAGGGAAGTAGAGGTAGACAAAAAAAAAAAAAATGGCAACTCTGAAATTGCATTATGTCGATTTTGTGGATTTCCCTTTTGGCCGGCAAAAGGCTCACAAAAAAAAGTGAGCAAAAGAAGACTGCAAGTGCCTTAAAAGGATGCCCTAAGATATGCCAACATTGGTAGACAGTGCATAAAAAGTTACTTCGGTGGAGTACAAAAAGATAACAGATTTTTTTTCTTTCTTTTTTATTGACTAAAGCTGCATGGAAAGATGGAGAGCTGGAAGCGATGGCATTAGCTCAAGCAAAAACCAGATGCTTTCATTAAAATCGCTTATTAAAGGTAAATTGAAAATAATAGTTACAGACAAAGATGAGAAGAATATTGTTAAAAATGGAAACTTTCTTGGTTTGTGGAAAACAAAAACAAAAAATAATCAATTTAAATTGTTGGTGAGCAAAATGGCAAGAGTTTTGCTTTACATAAACAAGGCAGCAGCAGCTCAGCAGCATTTTTGCATGTGTGAATTAACAAATTGCTGCATTTTGTGAGCATTTCACATTCATAAGCTCATAAAAGTTCTTTAAAAAATATAACGGGGCACTTCAAAACCCATTTGCTGCCTCATTAGGTATAACACGCGCTATTTGTGTTGTTTACAGTGAATTGAAAACATCAATTTGGCATTAAAATGGAAATTCCAAGAGACGGTTTTTGTTGTGGTTTATCTCAAGAAGAGTGTGTCGATGAACACAGTTCTTTAAATGGCGATAAAGCACCATCAAAAACCACACCCATCTGACAACACCATAACTTTTGACTGCGATGCCAGATCAACTAATTACATGGCGCGGTCGAAGCGGTCAGTCCAAGTAGATTTTTACCATGGAACAGTACACGCCACGCGAAAGCTTTCAGATTGTTGAAAACAAGTCAATTATGAAAACTCAAAGTGACCAATCATCATGACTGATGAAACTCATTTCACGTTGAACGGAACAGAAAATCCCACTGAAAATGCTCAAGAGATTCAAGAGAGGTACCTCTCTTTCATGATGAAAAAGTCCGTTCTTTTTCGAAGATGAAGATGGCCAAACGGTTGCCGTCAATCAGGAGTGTTATCGCGATATGATCAACAATTTTTTGATGCCAATTGTTCGTCGAAAGCGTATGGTAATAAGATGGCATTCCACCACACACAAGCCGCGACTTTTTTGAGATCATTGTTCCCTGGCCGTTGGATGTCCAAAAATTGTGATTTTGATTGTCTGGTGGCGTCAGACTTCTTTTATGTGGGGCTATTTGAAATCAAAGGTTTACCTCAGAGTTGTCCAAAATGCCAAAAGCCTATCCTATGAGATAGGAACTCATAATTCTGCCGGCGTCGCAGCCGACACACGTATACAGAGAGATTAAGTGTGTTCTACAATTAGCAAGCTCGGCGGCTTGCTCTCTTACGCTGCGCGTGTTTGGCATTTTGTTCTCTCACGAGGCATTTGTTCGTTTGCTTGTTGCTCATGTTAAAATGTCAACTTGTTTACTACGTGTTTCGCTGCTACGCACACAAGCGCAATGCTTGACTGGTTTAAATCAACAAGCCAAGGACCCTGGAAGACTTGAAAAACAAGAAATAGCCGCCATTGTTGCCGAAATGTTGGCCAAAACCGTTGAAAATGCTGCTAAGGCGACCATTTACGAGATATGATATTAAAAAAGTATCTACTTTAACCCATTTAAATGTTTTTTTTATCACGAACAGAGAAAAATAGGGATTTTCTTTGAACTTTTTAAAAAACAAACATGGGTCCGTCGAATATGGCCAACCCTGTATATTGCTGGTATGGTGGATTCAATCGTAGACGTAGTTCGCTCAGCGACTAATTCCATGAAGGTTGTCCAAAATTCAGAATTTTCAAAATAATGGTGGAAAAATTAAGTTAGGAATAAAAACGTGCTTTTTTTGTACTTTCCAATGATCGTCGCAATTGTGTGGCTCATTGCAGAATACAGCTGAAGTTAGACGTCGAAGTGCAAGTTTCTAACCCGATCTTAGTGTACCCTCGAACTTTCATGCGAATCTGTCGGATTATCATCGATCTGGTTTCGATCGGGAACACTTGTCTGCCGCTGGCAATCATTATGGACAGCAGACACATTGCAATGAGACCTTCTATCTAACGAACATAGCTCCACAAATAGGAAAGGGTTTGAAACGAGGGGCTTGGAATAATTTGGAGACTTATTACGGTTCGGTGTACGTACCTACCGGACCCTTATAATATATAAGCCCAAACAACGAAACGGTGGCAAATTGGGTGTGGAATATGAAATGATAGGCTTGAGCATGGTGGCAGTGCCGTCGCATTTCTTCAAGGTGGAATCGAAATTAACTTTGGGTAAACTCTATATGGAGGGTTATGTCTTACCCAATGCACCCATACTAGATGGTTTGGCTTTACGCTCCTTTGTCTGTGACATACGAGAGATTGAACATTATTTGGGCTTAAAATTCTTTGATGGACTGAGACAAAGTGAAATATTTGGTAGTAACTTTCCCAATGAATCCCAGGATTTTCGAGATTTTGGTTGAAAAATTAATAAAATTGTAGTGCATTAAACAAAACTAAAAGATATCGAGAAGTCACAATCCGAAGAAAATAGATCTGAATCGAATATAAATAGTAAGGTCAAGTTCCCCAGCCCTGGGCCGAACACATTCAGCATTTCGCAAGCATGAGAGGCGAATCGCTGAGTGTGACACTACAGGACATGATAAGAAGACTCGAAAGCTACTGCACTATGTGGGGTATATAGGTGAACACATCAAAGTCGGAAATTATGGTGTTGAGAAAAGATGGAAGACTGGCCGCATTAGAAAAGTGGTTCTTTCAGACGGAGACCGTGCAAGTTCTCTCGGAATTTAAGTACCTCGGAGTCGTGTTAATATCCACTATGAGCTTTTGAAAACGTGTAGACACCAGGTTAAAAGAAGCTAAAGAAGCATAAACTCCGTATGGGGAGCCGTTCAACTGCTGAGATATTTCGTCAAACGAATACTTAAATTCCCGGAAAATACGCCAAATTATATATTATGAACTGCAGGGCTGGAAGACAGACATTTTTATAGCTATCATTTCTATTTTCAACACGTCGCGTATAGCTTTTTCATTTCAACACGTTACGTGTAGCTTTTCTGCACGTCGCGTTTAGATATTGAAATCCTCCACGTTTCGTGTAGCTTTTCAACACGTCGCATGTAGCTTTTGTCACTTCAACACGTTACGTGTAGCTTTTCTGCACTTCGCGTTTAGCTTTCTCATTTCTACATGTTCGTCTAGCTTTTGCATTTTTCTTATTATCTGTGTAGATACTCAGTACTCAATACACAGTAATCGATACTCAAAACTTGATACTAAGTACTCGATTTTGAGTCCCCCATTCTCACAGCTCGATACTCACTACTCCTTACACAGTATTTGGTACTCAATACTCGATACTCAGTTCTTGGTAATCAGCGCGGACAGATTTCTGTTCAGTACACGAAAATCATATAAAATTACCACCAACCCTTCAATATACTAGACCTTGTTGTCTAGTGTTATTGTTCTACATTTAAAAAATATGTCCCTAAATCGAAAAACGCCCTAAAATTTTGAAAATCGCACTAAAATTTAGATAAAATATCAGCGTTTAAGTATTATTTTTCTGAAATTAAGTAAACACATGAAGGAAATTAAACAAAATACTCTTTTCGCAGACACTTATTGTGTTGTGAGATAGTTGTTTCGTGAGAGCTCGCTCAAAAGTGTTTGCAGACAGACTCGTGTGTTTTGTTCAACCGAAAATACGCAACAGAGAGCCTAAGAGGACTCAGTGAGAGATCGCGTGTTGACAACTATTCGCAGGATAAGATTATGATACGAAACCGAAATCACAGGTTAGCCATACAAATAATCTATGAATCCAGCGGAAGCTCCAAAATGATTATTCAATTTACTGCCGATTTCTCTTCTTCCAAATAAACTGACAATTTGCTCTCTTATTTGTTAGCTTATGTGACAGATAGCCTATGTAGAAGATGAGAAATCGACTCTTAGGATTGGTATTTTTTTCTTATACTATTTCTTTATAAATAAGTGCTAACATTTCTTCCTTCTTACACTCTGTGGCACTTAAATATCGCAATAAAGTAATGTTTCAGTCCTCGGCGGTTTTCTACTTCAATACAATTCTTAATTAAAGTTTTCTCGAGTCCATTTATTAGCCGCATTAAGTATTGGAGCATACCGACAACTCCTGAAATATATATTTAAATCGGATTGCTGTCATGGTAATTTAATTTTTACTACAACTCATCTAAGCGTAAAGCCACAAATGTCGCCCGCAAAAAAACTTTACCAATAAAATACTCAACAATTTAATACTCAAGCAAAACCTCAGCAAACATGAAAAGCATTTGAACTGTGGAAACTGTGGAACTGTTGCTGACATTTCTCCCCCAGACTGAGCGAAAACGAAAAAAGAAGAAAAAAAATACTCACAACATTAATCATTTAATTTGATAAGCAATAAACGAAGTTTCTGATAATCTTTTTACGTGCTTGAATACATATATATATTTTTTTTTTTTCTTGTGGGGTAAGACGCAAACTAATGATGCCCGAGCGCTGAGAGGGGGTTGCATGCAATTTCAATTGATTATGCCACGCTCGAAAGGGTTCCACACAGTGTCGAGGGGGACAAAGATGAAAGACAGCTTTGAAAAGAAAAACTACTTTTTTGGCTTTCACTTGCAGTGATGGTGTCAAGGGGCATTCGGGGGGTTGGTTTGGCCAAAGTTGTCGCATGAAAATGCAATTCAATTGATTTATGTGTTCAATGCAATTACCCCAAAAGCAACGACAGCGAGAGGGGAAAGCCCTTCAAGTGCGTGCCTGGTGCCAATAAAAATCCCAAGCTGGATTGCATTTGACAGCCGCATAAATTGCCCCACCCCGACCAGACACCTTGTCACTAGGTGTGAAAATGGCTGCCAAGCCAAAGAAGAAAAGCCAAAAGCCAAGCTAAAGCAAACACCCAGACAAAAGTCGAAATGGGCGTCTTCCATTTGGGGCGTCACTTCGAGGCCAATTAAATTTATTGCCAAAGTAGAGAGAGAGAAAGCGAGCCTGCAAAATTGTTTTTAATTGCCGAGGACAATTAAAAACACGCCCAGCCGCCGTGTGCCGAGATAAATATATAAAATTAAAGCAGATAAAGTAAATGTTGGGTTATTTTGGTTCAACCCGTCTATGAATAGGCAGGCACGTGGCCCTGCCAAAGATAAATTGTGATCAACAAATTTGATAAACATTTGGAGAATTAATTTTGTGGAACCCATGAAATTAAATAATTTTTTAGAGTAAAGTTCTTTTACGGACTAAAGCTGAAAAATTATGCTCTTTGCTGGACAGATGCTTTTTGGGTACGCCTTTGTTTTTGTAAATTGTCAATTGCCGTTGCAACAAAAGACTACTGAGCTGCGATTTCTGAGTATCGAGAACTGAGTGATGATTAAAGAGAACTGAGTATAGAGTACTGATAACCGAGAACTAAGTATTGAGTACTGACGAACTCCATTTCCACGTCAAGATTTTTGGTAATTTATGCTTAAAGTAGCTTTAAATACCTAATTATAACCGTTTTAGGGCTGTTTTGTGAAGGACCTTTAATATCAGGCCTGTTCCCGTTTTCGATTCCGATTAAATACTGCGGAATCGGAATTGTTAAATATACTCGCTTCCAAAAACCGACTGTGTTCTTCGGCTTTTAACTTTAAACCCCCATTTACCTTCATTCGACCCTCTTGATGACAATAAGATTCGTCCGAATTCTTTAAACGTTTCTTAGAAATCACATCTCTTACCAAATCCGCCAATTCCGATCAATCGAATTTGGAAACGGGAACAGGCCTAGGGAACAGGTTATAATACTATTTCATAGCTTAGAAATAAATAGTCCCCAAAAATTCTACGATTTTCTTAGGCGTAGATAACACACTTCTACTTCCCCAATTCAGTGATGGAGACATCACCACAGTCGCCGTGACACTGGGGGAAAAAACGTTAAGGATAGCTTCCTATTACATGGCTCACGACACGGAGGGTCCACCACCACCGGAAAAACCTAACAGAACACAGCAGGAACAGTCGCAATAGGCGACTCATCCTAGGAGGCGATGCGAACGCCCATCATACACAATGGGTCAGCTCAGATATTAATGAACGTGGTGAGTCACTCTTTAATTATCTACTAAGTACGAATATGGTCCTCGCCAACAAAGGTAACGACCCCACCTTTATTATAAAAAACCGAAAGGAGGTTTTAGACATTACCCTCATTTAGGTGGACCTCTGTGACCAAATCGTGTCTTAGAAGGTTCTAACACAGCACTCTTTCTCGGACCATCGGTATTTAGAGTAAAAATTCAGCAATAATCGCCCCCCTCCCATTAAAATTCAAAATTCCCAGAAGAACCAACTGGGAAACATACTGTAAATATCTAACAGAAAATATTGAATTTACACCAACCACCGGGGAACAGATAGATAAACTAGTCGACACGTTTACCACAGTGTGTTCTAAGTCTTTCAATAGGGCCTGCCCCCCTAGAAAACAAAAATCCACACATAAACCTCCATGGTGGAATACGGAGCTGGACAAGCTCAGGAAGGAATGTAGGCATACCTTCAATGTAGCCAAATGTAATGACCAAACCACCTCATGGAAATTATACAAGGAAAAACTAAACACATATAAAAACGAGAAAGCCAAGCTAACTTCGTCTGTGCCGAATTTTTTATACCCTTCCAAATGCAAACGTCACAGTTTATGAACGCTTAAATAATAATCAAAAATTTTTGTAACTAAAACCCATTTCGACCGAATTTCGCGAATCTTTTTGAAAACATATCAAATTAACAATCGCGGAGTTTAAGAAAGATAAAATTGAAAACAAAATAGTTATTCTCACTAAGACTCATTTTTCGACCGATCGGTCCTATGGCAGCCTTAAGAAATAGTCATCCGTTTTTGACCAAATTTTGCGAATATATTTGAAAGCATATACAATTAGTAATCAGTGAGTTTAACGACGCTAGCATAAAAAACAAAACAAATTTCTTACTAAGACTCATTTTCGACCGATCGGTCCTATGGCAACCATAAGATATAGTCACCCGATAACGATCAACTTTTTCAAATTAGTTTGAAAGCGTCTAATAATAATAGTCCCCGTCCTTAAGAACGATTTAATTGAAAACAAAAAAGTTTTTCTCACTAAGACCCATTTTCCGACCGATGGTTCCTATGACAGCTATAAGATATAGTCATCCGATCTTGACCAAAATTTGCAAATCTGTTGGAAAGCATATAATATTAATAATGACCGAATTTAAGGACGCTAACATTGAAAACAAAAAAGTTTTTCTCAATAAGACCCATTTTTTGACCGATGGTTCCTATGGCAGCTATAAGATATAGTCATCCGATCCGGTCCGTTCCGACATATTAGCAGCGTGCAGTAAAAAGAAGACTCTGTGCAAAATTTCAGAATATATATTATAATATAATATATATGAATATTTCTGAATATTCTGGGCAAAATTATAATACCCTTTGCAAGGGTATAAAAAGCCCTAAGAAAAGCTAAACGCACCTCTTGGTCGTATTTCTGTAGCAATATAGAATCCACATCTGACGCATCGCGCCTTAGAAAGATCTTGGCAAAATCACCTATTTCCCCAGGTCTCTTACAAAATTAAAATGGAACCTGGACCGACTCCAGCGAGGAATCCTTGGATCTCCTGCTGACCATACACTTTTCAGCATGTTCTAATATCACAATTGACATTAAGGCAACCAAAACATTTTAAGACAACACAATAGTGATATTGTCACTAAGGCCAAAATTAAATGGGCAATCGACACATTCGAATGTCGAATATCATTTTGGTTAAAAGGTGCAAGAGGGAAAAGCAATGAAGCTAACTATCTCTCAGCGGCCCAAAAGCATAATGTTGGTTTGCTGGTTCAAGCAGCAGGCATAGCTGCTCGAAGACATAGGCTCAACGATCTTGCTGTTATATTGAAGTTACTAGCGTTAAATCCAGCAAAAGGTAAAATGTTCAGGAAACTGATAAGCAAGCCCGTTGAGCAGCCTGTGCGTTCTTCGACAGAGGAGGCTTTGGCTTTAATACTTGATCAAGGCTTCACCAATCAGCAGCATTGTGCAATTTGAGAGGACGCAAAGTGCAGAAAGGCAGATATTTATCCAAATTATAAAGAAGTAGCCGAAAAAGAAGGATTGCCGACCCGCCAATATTGATATAACGGAAACCGTAGCGAAAGTTTCCCTACAAGATCTTTTGGATCGTACCGTAGCTTGGATAGTAGCTTATCAAGCGACAATGAATGATCAGCACACAAATTTCCTATCTGTAGAATTGATTTTAAGCTATAGTTTTGATGGAAGCACGGGACAAGCGAGTTTCAATCAGGCATACACTGACTGCCAGTCATATCAAGCTGATTCGTCACTCTTCGCTACGACAGTTATGCCTCTTCATCAGGCAATGTTTTATGGAATAATAATACTCCTCAGAGTATACGATTTTGTCGTCCGTTAAAAGAATTTAAAAGAATCAATTGAAGTTATTAAGAGAGAGCATTTACAGATGCAAGCTGAAATACAAAATTTAATATCATCCAAAGTAATCCTAAAAAACAATCAATGCTTGTATGTAAAGTTCAGTCTGCACTTAACTGTAATTGATGGCAAAGTACTTAATGCCTTGACAGAAACAAAATCATTCCAAGCTTGCCCCATATGCAAAGCAACGCCAAAGGATTTTTTTGGAAACAAAAATTTTAAGTGTCTTCAGTTTGTTGCTATTATGGACAATTGCCACTACATTGCTGGATTAGATTTTTTGAATTTATACTCCATGCCGCATACAAAATTGATATAAAAAAGTGGAAAATTATGAATCAAGGCGACAAATTCATGGTTTCGGAAAAAAAGAAACACAGAAGCTGGCGCTAAAGGTTGATTAACCAAAACATAGTGGATTCGGAAGCTCAATCGTCGGAAATACTGCGCGCCGTGCATTTAGCAGCTATATAGAATTCTCGAATATAACTGGCATTGATATCCAAGTCATTTTAAATATGAGAACCATATCAATATGCTTATCATGTCAATTACCAATAAACCTGAACAAATATGAGCAACTTTGCCAAGAAACTGGGCACCTTATTGTGGACAAATATCCATGGCTTCCCATGACACCGACTGTCCACAAGATTTTGGTTCACTCCAGACTCATCTTAGAACAAATCGTTCTTCCAGTCGGCTATTTTGGCGAAGAGGGTGCAGAGTCCAGGAATAAGTATTATAAATCCGACAGACTCCACCATGCGAGAAAGCACAGTCGAATCTCCAACTTTACAGATGTTTTGCAGAGAGCCATGGATACTTCGGACCCCATCATTTCATCAATGAATTTAAAGCAGCGCGTCCGAAAACATAAGCGGCTTTCTCTTCCACCAGAAGACATTCAATTGTTATTATGCGAATATGAACCTGGAGACGAGTCTTTAGATGTTGATAATTATGAAGAGGAAAACGACTATGATTTTTTGTATAACATTGATAAGAAGATAAGCTATATCCCTACAAAATGGAGGGAATCAAAAGTGGTATTTATACCCAAAGCTAGCAAAGCCTCACATGCTAAAACCCAGCGACTATAGGCCAATAAGCCTATCCTTATTTCTTCTCAAAACTCTTGAAAGACTAATTGACGCCCACCTAAGGCAGACCATTTACCCTTCTCTCTTAGCAAATACGCAACACGCATACTGCAAAGCCAGATCCACAGAAACTGCCTTACATTCCCTAGTTTCAAGGATTGAAAAATTGCTTGAAATAAAAGAATACTCTCTGATAGCATTTGTGGACATACAGGGTGCCTTCAAGTGCTGAAATATGTATGAGTGGCGCCTTCCGAACCACCCCAACGGAAGCACTAAACACCATATTTCATCTTCTTCCTCTAGACTTGAAGTCTTAACAGTTAGCGGGCATTACAGCCTGGAGTTTAAGAGAGTTTTAAGTCTAGAACGCGGGTACCTCAAGACACTCAACTATACTAAATCGTCAAAACGCGGTTTCCGCCATTACAGACTATTGTATACCCACCACTTCATACCAGAAACTTTATGCCGTCACTATCCCTAGTAGATGCGACTGAGATAACTTGCCCCACAGTAGAGCAGATGCCATCAATAACTACACGGATGGATCTAAGCTCGATGACAAAGTAGGATGGGGAGTTTTCTCCACCGACTTAAATATGGAAATTTCATTCCGTCGCCCTGATCATTGCAGTGTGTACCAAGCAGAATTGGTGGCCATCCAGAAGGCCGCCAAATACCTTAGCACACTTATGATCGAAGAAGGACATATACATTTACTCAGATAGTCAAGCCGCTCTAAGGGCTCTTGACTCCTACAATGCGATCCTCCTTAAATGCGATCGCTCAGCATCTCCGTATCCACCTTTTCTGGGTACCAGGGCACCGCAACATTGAAGGTAACGAGTCAGCCAATTTCAAATTTTCATTAGAGCTCAATACAAAATACTAGCCTACTGCCTAAAGTCGGGTGTGGCTCAGCGGTTAGTGTGTCGGCCCTCCTCGGACCATCTAATAAAAAAAAGTTAATCATCGATCAGTTTTCGCTTTCCATTTGATGTGGTTTTTGCTATTCCACAAATATTTTCTTCACTTGTATGGATGTCTACGCGGCCGTAAGCTGATTCTGCTTAGAATAAGTGCGTTTTATTGCTTATTGCGTCGAATAATTCCACGACAATGCGTTTTGAAGAGTCAAATAGAGATGGAAAATTGAAAAAAACTTTCTAAACCCCAACATGTCTTCAATTTTCCACACTCAAAAACCTATAAAGCAATGCATATTGTGCACTCGAGCATCCATTCAACTCAGGATCCACATCACATTAATCAGAAAACACACACACACGCACTCAAAAACTATAACTCATCAAGTCACAAATTACAAAGACAAACGATAACTGACAACCGCAAGGCTTTTGGAAAGCTGCAAACGTCAAGCCAAGTCATGGCCCACCACTTAGCACCCACAATCCACACACACACACACACACACACACTCATGGGCCAAGCGTTTTTGTTAATTAAACAAATGCCGCAGTGACATGTGCACATCATCATGATGTTGCCGTTTATTTTTTGGTGGCATGAAAACTTGCAGCACAGTTTTGCGGTTGATGCCATGGAAATGGAAATTTTTGGGAGGGATTTGCTAAATGTGGATGCCAAGCGCACACACACACACACAAATAACGGAAACTGGCGGCTCCGCATGCAATTTAATTTATTTCAATTGCAGCTGAAATTATTACGACAGACGACAAAGTGCCCGCTGCAGAGCAATTTGCTGTTCGCTTCAATTTTTATTCTCGTGTTTTTTTGTTTTTTAGGGCAAATTGTTTCATAAACACACACACACACACACATACATAAGACAAAAGTAAACTCAGTAAGCGTCAATTTCAATTAAACAGACGCGTGTCCATGCCCAGTTGAGCTGATAATGCCCCCAACTAGATGGGTTCAGAGTGTGGTCCAGCGTTGAGCAGTGGGGCGCCTTGTTGTTTTTGCCGCAGCTAAAGCCACTGCGCCAAAATACGCGCTGAACTTGCATGCGGTCAGATAACAAAGAGGTGGGAGGAGGGGCTGGTATGGCAAAAGTGTGATGAAGCGAATGGGTATGGTAAAATGGATGGCACATTTGGCTTAGACACGAAAGATGGACGACTAAAAAGGGATTTCTTATGGATTTCTTATAGAGCAAAGTGAAGCTAGGCTAATGGTAGAAAAGTCATGAAAATAAAAAAAGTATAAAGAATATCAGGTGGAGTTATTAAAAATAGTAATTTACATAATATTAACATGATATTTCTTCATCTCAAGCAGTCATAACCAGAGCTGTTAACTGCAATTACAATTACCATTCCGATTTTTGTATATTTAAAAACTTTAATTACAATTATTTCAATAATTATTTCAATAATTTTTTCAATTACTTCAATTTTTTTGGTAATTGTTGTAATTTATGTTGATAAATGAAATATATTACATCTACAAAATTTATTAACCTAACCTAGTTTGTAAAACATATCAATATATTAACAACTATCTTCATTACATTTGTTCTTCTTTATGTTAAAATTTGTATTTTTCACTCACAATGGTAAAGGTAACTAAAATTGTTTTAAAATTTATTATGTAATTAAAACTTGCAAGAGAAATTACTACAATTATTTCAATTACCAAAAAAAATTAAAGTAATTGAAATAGTTGTAATTGTAACTAAATTTTTAATTATGAAATAATTGTAATTGTAATTGTAATTAAA
The DNA here is from genome assembly GCA_037044535.1 of Lordiphosa magnipectinata. Taxonomy (NCBI): domain Eukaryota; kingdom Metazoa; phylum Arthropoda; class Insecta; order Diptera; family Drosophilidae; genus Lordiphosa; species Lordiphosa magnipectinata. The sequence continues at coordinate 3,266 of JBAMBO010001734.1, read as the reverse complement.
GTTTTTAAATATACAAAAATTGTAATGGTAATTGTAATCGCAGCTTACAGCTCTGGTCATAACACAATGATAAACTTGTTTTTGTGTTATAGTGTCTCGTTTGTAAAGCTCTGCGAGCATCTTCGCGATCGGTCCTATGGCAGACATAAGATGTAGTCATCCGACTTCGACCAAATTTTAGAAATCAGTTTGAAAGCATTAAATTATAATAATGGAAAGTTTTAGGAGCGCTAAGATTGAAAACAAAAAAGTTTTTCTAACTAATACCCATTTTCCGACCTATCGGTCGTATAGAAGCTATAAGATATAGTCATCCGATTTTGATTAAATTTTGCAAAATCTGTTTGCAACCTTTAAGGGCTAAAACACTTTAAAATTTGTAACCAAAACCGTTACCGCAATCGAAAAAAGATTGAGAAGGTAAAGATTTTAGTTAGCTGCGTTGCCTCTTTTTCATTCCACATTTTTCCCTTTATTTGTTGTGCCAATTTGTTTGTATGAACAACATACTTACATACTTATATTCACACATATTGTAGTTGTTTAAGCGATTGCCTTTTTCAAGTGACTCCCTTCCCCTGAATGTGAATGCAAAAAAAACCTGAAACATACTCATTTATGCATATATGTAAAATTGGCTCAAACAGCACCTCCAAAGGAGGGCCAGGGCCAAGCTTCTCTCGAAGCTTATTGGTGAGCTTGCGAAATCACCCAACTAACATTGTTCAAAGTAAAAATGAAATTTTTCTATGCAAATCATTCTAAACCTTTCGAGCTGCAAGGGTAAATAAACTTCGGTCGAGCCGTTGTTAGTTTTCCGCTTTCGAATTCTCGTAAATGTAAAATTGGCTCAAACAGCACCTCCAGCTAGTTACTTCACAGCAGGCGCCAGTAGCTGGTGAAGGTGTGTACAAGCATTTTTCTAAAGAAAGAGAAAACTTTTTCTATTAAATGGACCGAGGCGAAATCGAACCAACAACCTCCCGCACCATCAGCCACACATACTACTGATGCGCCACACCCGGCGACAGTATATATATGTGAGTGAAAAATGTTTCTGGCACATTCTTTTTGTTTCGTGTGCCTTTATGCTGGGACCACATTGCGTCGAAAAGTGTCGCATTCAGTGTCACAGAGCAAGTTTCCCCAAATCATTTAGTACTTTTACTGAATAAATGAGATTCCAAATGCAGCCGCATTTGTCTGCATGATTGTCAAAGGGATATTTTATACCAATAACCGTAACCGTAGCCGTAACCGAAACCGAACCCCTAAACAGATTACTGTACAGACGGCCAAAACAGTAACCGTAACCCTAAGCGTTATTCGTTTCGGTTCTAATCTCTGGTTTGAAAGAATATGCAAATAATAATCACTTTAACTCTTAAGAGCGAAAAATTTAATTAAAAAAAGTTTTTCTCACTGAGACACATTTTCCAACCTATCGGTTCTATGTCAGCCATAAGATATAGATATAGAAATTTTACTATAATTAATCAATTTTCGGACTATTTTAAACCAAAATAACAGGTACCCGGCGTGCGTTGCTACGCCCCTTTAGTGTTTTAAACACAAAACTAAGAAGTGCGGTTTACTTTTCTATTGGCATCTATCAAATCTTCATGATTATCTAAACTCATTATAAAATTCAGCAAATCTCGCGTTTTTTTTAACCTTTCGATCTTTACTATCAATTTACACGTTTTCATGACAAGCTGAACTCATAATATTTTAAAATTTGGTAAATTTTTGCAATTTTTTGCACCGAAGCCTGTGAGCCATTGAAATTAAAGTTATTAATAGTTATTGTGCTATTCGGGGCGACGACGAATCCATCAAATCTTCATCAAATCTTTTTTTTTTTGACGATTGCTCGCAGAATTAATGTTACGCTTAACTGCACATTTGTGGAGTCTGAGCTAACTTCGTCTGTGCTACGAACCTTATGAGCTATTGGAGTTTAGTCGCCCCCTGTGGGGCAAAGACATTTCGCTATTTACACATATACGAGCCGAACGCATGCCGAAGCTGAGGAGAAGAGAGCATAAAGCCTTTCAGTCGCTGGCTAGCCTTTGATGATGTCAAGTCGAGGCAAATTCACGACGTTTTTTTTTCGAACACCAATACACTCTTACTTTTTGGCTGCGCTCTCGTTGCCCAACGCTGACCTAATTGCTTTGTTGAGCTGAACTGAGCTGAACCATTTCAAAGAGATCAATTAGATTATGGCTCATGTCATGAGCTATAATTCAATAAGTCAATGGCCGTGTTCAGCAGAACAGCTTGCTCCCTGATCAAGTATAAATTTTCAATTATCTTAGTATTGAACTCGAGAGATGCGGCATCATAATAGCCAATTTGAGGTATCATGATACAGGAGCATGTATCAAAGAAATAGTACGCTACTTTAAAGTGATACTGCTCCCTCCAACAGCAGAAACTACTCGATACAACACTTTTTTCTGATACCTGCTCAGGGATCAATTTTTCTGCTGAACACGCCCAATAATTTTGTGAGCTATGAGTAGAAGTTCATAGTTCATTATAGATTCATTCAAATCAGAAACAAAGTCAAGGGGAACTTTGATTCAATTCATTCAGGGCTCTACTCTGTACCCTCCAAAGTTTGCATATATTTGATCAAAATAAGTTAGAAGCCACACAAAATGGAGAAGAAGCCATAAAGTGTGTGTTCTAGTTCCTACACTCAAAAAACAGCACAAAGGTCCAAAGGCGACTCGCCTTATTTTTAAGAAAAAACCTTTCTAACAAATATAAAATGTGTTCTGAATTCGGGCCAATTTTTCTAAAAAAAAACTTAGACGGTTTTTGCTGTTTTGTCGCCTTGGAATTCTCAAGCTGTTGTAGAAGCGCAGGTATGAGGAGGCAGCTGCTGGCTGGCAGAAGAGAAGCAAAGACCGTTGAAGATTGAACAGGGATGTTTAGAGTGTGCAGACAAATGCTCTCACATAGACGCCGTTAAAACGGAACGACAATGTAGCACAACGCAATTTCGCAAACATTTTATGAAAGGAGTAAGGATTTAGAAAAGCTTTCTTAAAAGAAGGTTTAATTTTCTTAGTTTTAGGGCAAAATACGCTAAATTTTTAACAAATATTTTGTAAAATCAAAGGCAAAATTACCCTAAGCATTAGAAAAGGTAATAAAGCAAATTGAACCTAAAATTTAGAAAAAAAATTTCAATATAAGAAAATTTTTTCTAAAAAAAAATGAGTTTTTAGGGCAACTTAACTATATTTCAAAAA
>JBAMBO010001733.1:0-52969 GCA_037044535.1 Lordiphosa magnipectinata | reverse complement strand
ACATTTTCCTTCTCACGCATATTACAAAGGCTGCAGATTTCATTCAAGTCCCTTCTGTGTGGCCTAAAGTTTAATGCAATCATTTCGCACAACGCCTTAAAAATATTGCTAATGCAGTTTGTTTCTAGGCTATCTTGAAAATAGTTTGATTGACCCAGGTTGTGAGTCAGCTTTTTATAAGTGGACCTTTCAGTGCTCTGTCTAGCTGGGTTTATAAAGATTTGACGCTCTTCTTCGCAAAGCATTCTTATGACTTCAGCTTGTGTGTGACGCCAGCCTTGTATATTGTCCCAATCAAAATTTATCCCGCAGTTGCTTGAAATGGTGGTCCAGTCATCATAAAACTGAGTTTTCCCAAGAAGCAGTTGACTCATTATTTGCTTAGGCAGTCCTTTCTCTGGCATGTTCATGACCTTGGCTACATAGTTGAAATGCAGTTGCAGTGTGAAGGCCAGTTTCTATATAAATCGCGTAATTTGGCGTATTCTGCGGTAACTTGAAAACTTTTTTGATGAAAAACGTCAACAAGCGTTCAACATTGTCGAATCTAAGAAATCCCCAAATTTCAGCAGCATAACACATGATGCTTTTTACAGTTGCCTGGAACACCTTATATTTGCAACTTGGCTTCACGTTGTCTCTACTCAGCAATGTCCTCCATGTAGCGTTTATAGCAATTTTTGCTTCTCCAAGTTTCCCTTTTATATGATCTGAGATATGCATATTATCGGATACTGTGACGCCTAAATATTTGTAGGACCGCACATTCTCTAGCGTTTTTCCATTTATACTATACTATACCATAGTCCGGCTTGAATTACTTTCTTACTTGTTCTTGTAGGTTTCGTTTCTCTAAAGTGTAAACAACATAGTTTTCGTGTGCTCCGAATTTGTCAGCTTTTATCCCAACAAAACACAATTTGTGGGAAAGTTTACTTTTCTGCTTACATTTGATGAAAAATGCAGCTGAATGCCATCGAATAGTGCAAGTAGCTTACGGTGAAGCGCTAAAAATCATACGGACCAAGGGCAAAAATTCACGGTGGCAAGGTCATGCTCTGTATTTGGTAGGACCAATAGGGCGTGGTGTATTATAAGCTGCTACAACGGAGGGAAACCATCACAGGGCAACTCTACCAAACTCAATTGATAAGTTTGAGTCGAGTATTGAAGCAAAAACGGCCAGGAAACGAGCAACGGCACGAGTAGGTAATTTTGCAACAGGACAATGCTCGAAACGCTGTATAAAAACTTATACTCTGTACCGAAGGTACATAGCGTATATTAAGTTTGTGCAAAAGTATGTAACAGGGAGAAGGAATCATTTCCGACTCTATAAGGCATATATATTTTTGATCAGCATCACAGCCGAGTCAATACAGCCGGACATGTCTGTCTGTCAGTCCGTCTGTATGAACGTACAGATCTCAGAGATGGTAAAAGATAGAGTTTTGACATGTATGGGACATATACTTCTTGTATTTGCAGACAGATCACGCTTATTTTCAATTTTTGCCACGCCCCCTTAATTTGCAAAAAACGTAATATCTCCCACAGTTTTGTAGGTCGATGGTTCGTACTTTCTTAAGATATTCAGTAATCAAAATTATTTATCGATTTGCCCAAGGAATGATAAAGATCGGATGAATGATAGTTAAGTTTTAAGGAAAAAGCAATTATGATGCGTAGCACCGGCCACAACAGCGATGGGTAGCACTTCACACACTTTATGGCTGTTTTGCCACTTTATGTGGCTTCTAACTTAAATTGATCAGATATATACAAACTTTGGGGGGCACAGAGTATGTTATAGTCGGGCTTGACCGACTTTCTTTTTTGTTTTTCCCTTTTTTTGGCATAAACTCTATTTGTTGAGATATTGAGTGCGTTCAGCAGCATAAATCGATGACAAAAAATCGACTATTTTTGTTAGATTGTGCTGGCATGATGTTCAATCATGATTGCTAATTTTCGTGATTGTGTTAGATGTGAATACATCAAAGAAATAGTTTGTTAGAATTGCTTGATTGTGATTTGTTATCGATAGCACACAGCTGTCAGTTGTAAACAAACAAGTAATTTTGTCAAGGCAAATGCAAAATGAATGTGGAAACCATTTTGTTATTAATAAATGAATTGGAGGACGTCAATATGCAAGTAGCTCACGGAAATTTGTGCAAGGCCCTTAAGTCTTTACTTTACTCTCCACAAAGAAGCAGCCCCCGCGTACTCAATTGTTGTGAAAATACAAAAATATAGAATGGACAAATTCAAGGATTATTTCATGATGTCCCGTGCATCGTTAAGGACTCTCAGCTCATTGCCCATTAAATACTTTAATAAAATGAACATTTGCAGACCCTTTGCGTTGCCCTGGATGAACTAATAGCGAAAAATCCAGCGTTATATAATTTGGCTGCTGGCAAAACACAGGAGTTCTTCATATTATTAAATGACCGTTTTGAAATAGGCAAAAGAACTGGCCATCAGATATTCGAGTTTGTTGTGCACATTCTCACCGGGATTACAAAAAATTTTAAATGGCTAACAAAGTTTTGAGGAAAATTCAAGGGGATTCTAGGAGCGGTTGCTGCTATTGATGACGGTCATATAAATTTAACATTCTGTTCTAAATTTTATTTAGCTATTAGTTGCCAAAAATTCAAAACTTCCGCCTACAAAAATATATCGATGACTCTGTTGCCTTAAAATTCTATCAAACACATTCACCAGCAGCCAAACACTTTTTTGTTGATTGATGATTTATGTTAGATGATTGGTGTGTGCTGGTGAACGCGCTCATTGAGATTGACCCCAAATTTGGTTTGTACACAAATTTTGGACCCCAAAGACGACTTACAAAGATTCGTTCAATTTAGACTAATATTTTATATAGCTGCCATATAACAGATAACAGAAAATGCTACACCATACTATGTACAGCTTCATACTAACGTATATAATAGAATTTTTTATACGGGAAATGCACCAGAAAACTACAGACGAAATGTTATATACCCGATCTTTAAAAAAGGAGAGGCAAGCGAACCAGCGAACTACAGAGGTATTTCCATTTTAAAACGAAACCATGAAGACCTTTGCTTCAATACTGCTGAATCGTCTTTCTAACTGGGTCAAAAAGCACGATATTTTAAGCGAATACCAATCTGGATTCAGAGAAGGCTACTCCACTGTTGACAGCATCTTTACCTTCATCGCCGTTGCAAAACAGTACTTGGAAATGAAAAAAAAAGATGTTTGCGTTCTTTGTCGATTTCAAAGCTGCATTCGACACCATTGACAGACAAAGCCTTTACCTAAAACTCAGCAACATTGGAGTATCTACTTAGGTGATTCAAATGATCCAAAGCTTGTACATCTGCAACAAGACCACAGTTTGGGACGGCCACAACCTATCTAGATGGTTTAAGACAAACCTTGGAGTGCAACAAGGTTGCCTACTGAGCCCGTTACTTTTCGCACTGTACGTCGACGACATATCCTCCATTCTGTCAGGTGGTGTTCAACTGGGATCGCAACGAATCAAAGCTCTAATGTATGCTGATGACATGGTGCTTCTGGCCGATGACGCCCGGGAGTTACAGCAAATGATAGACGCATTGCACTCATACTGCCAAACCTGGAGCCTTCAAATTAACTGCGAAAAATCTAAGATAATGGTGATACAAGGGGTTGAAAAGCAAGGACAGATGCTTGGTCTATAAACGGAGGGAATTTGGATCGGAGTGATTTGGAGTCTTACACCAAACATGCCATTTCGCAAGCATTTAATCAAAAAACTAAGCGACTCGAAAACTGCAATCAATACCACGTGGAACAAATTGCTTTAAAAAAGGAAACGTTAGTCACAGCACTAAGTACAAATTGTTCTTAGCCACAGCCAGAGCAATTATGTGCTATGCTGCCCAAGTATGGGGATTTGGTCAATACGAAGAAGTCGAATAAAGAGGGTGTTCCACTTACCTCTATGCACGCCTAACTATGCTATACACTTGGAAACGGGTCTCCCAACTATGTTTCTCTACACACTCCAACTTCACTTCGATTATATTAATAAAACTATGCAAATGCCATCCACGCGTCTTTCAAGAATTGTCACAGAACACCTATTAGAAGCAAAATCACAGTTTGTCGGAAGCTGGGAAGCCATGGCGTTGGAACACAATATTGGGTGCAACACGGCTCTTGGAACCTTTGGCAGACAAAACTGCTGCAGAGCATAGACAGCACGAAAAGGATTGGCTTTGAATCACAAGCCCGTGAAAGTCAGTTTCGGTACACTTACAGCAAGCTGGAGTATAACTTAAAAGATAAAAATTATTTCACTGACAATTTAGACGTGGCAGCAATATCAGTCATTTTCCGAACGATAACGGAAGTGCTCAACCTTAAGTACACACCTGATCATATTAATAGGTACACACATCAACTCTGACTTTAAGGTAACAGAAAACAGTTTTATTCATTGTTTCAAACTTAAAATTTGTTCTCATTGGTTCTTAAACTATTTGTTTTTAATAAAATAATCTTAATAAACTTAACATATAAGAAATCATTTTGTGTTTCAGATACGTTTTCAGTGTGATCATAATAATAGGTACAATTCATGTGTTGGTAAGAAAACAAATTTTTATTTCCATTTTGTGTTCTTTTTTTAGGTAAATTAGTATTTCCTAACTTAGTATCCAGAGTATCCACCTCTATTTTTGGCCACTACTGCTATTCTTTTTGGCATACTTTTAATAAGAGCCTGGCAGGTCTCTACTGGTGTCTCATACCACAGTTTTTGGACACCTTCCCATAATTTTTGTTTATTTGAATGAATGAAAATGAATGCTTTGCCAATTTCTTTTTTAAGTCTCCCCACAAGTTTTCAATGGGGTTAAGGTCGGGGGATTGGCTTGGCCACTTCGGAACGTCAATTTTTTGGTCCTCGAAAAATTTAGATAACAGCCTTGATGTGTGTTTAGGATCATTTTCTTGCTGAAATACCCAACGTAATGGCATATTTTCCTCAGCAAACGGTACCATAACTGTTTCCAATATGGATTTGTACTCTTCAGCATTCATTTTGTTCGTAGTCTGATAAATTGGACCTACGCCGTACCAGGAGAAGCAACCCCATACCATTATATTGCCACCTCCATGTTTGACTGTTTTTTTTTGTAAACCGTGGATGGAATTCCTTTCCATTAGGGCGTCGAACATTCCTTTCACAGTCATTCCCAAACAAATTAATCTTGGTTTCATCGCTTCATAATATGTTTCTACATTTTTTCTCCCCGGTGCATTCTACCCAGTCTTTGTGGTCCCTTGCAAAAGTTTGCCTCATGGTGATCGTGGTTCTTCCTGGTAGGTTGGCATCTTGTAGTCGTCTTCGGATAGGTGGAGCACTAACTGAATTCCCAATTTCGGCTGCAATAGCCTTCGATGACTTAAATGGGTCCTTTTTGCTCAAAGTTACTATGTAGTGGTCAAGGGTTTCTGTTGTTTTTTGTGGCCTTCCACGGGTTTCCTGTCTTGATTTTCTTTCTAATGCATTTTTAACAAAATTATGAGACATGTTCATTAATTTGGCGATGGCTCGTAAAGATTTGCCTTCTTTTCTCAGACTAAGAACCAATTGAGCTTCTTCTTTAGTACAATGAGAATTCCGACCCATTTTTTCAAAAAAAAAATAATTATTTAATTCTCTGTATTGACAGGAGCTATACTTAATTTACCTTTAGTTACCAAAAGATCACTGATTACAAAACTATTCACTTGATACATGTGAAAAACGGAGACTGTACCTATTATTATGATCAGGAGAAATGTGTGGTGGACTCGCAGTTTATAGAAAAGCTTTGATATACGGGGCAGCCCCTCTTTCAACTCTTTGTCACAGTGTGGCCAGACATTGACAACAAAAAACCAAAAATTAAAAAGTTGTCAACACTAAAAGTATGAAAGAACCATCTATAATTAAAAAATTCCGGTGTGTACCTATTAATATGATCAGGTGTGTATATGCCACATATCTCAAACCCCAGTCATTGCACTCTATCGACGCGATTTCTTAATGGACTAATGGAGACATGTAACCAGACATCGGAATCGGGGAATAGGAGTCTAGGAAAATGTCACCTACATTTGGCTAACGGCAAACATGCCACAGCCAAAATTTATAATAATCATTGTAAATCCTTTTGTTTGAAACTTTTCGTCAATATAAGATTTTTGTACCTATATATTATATACACGTATTAATGGAAATCAATGAAAATAAATTTCAACTACTACTATAACAGATCTGGCCGATTTGCTCCAACCTTGTTGTTTCTACTGAAATTTGGTTATTTCTCGTATTTTTAGCTTTTAATAAGACTTACAAAATCGGGTTCGATTTGAAGCATTATTTCATATAGCTCCCATATAGCCAATTTAGCCGAATTCAACAAACTTTGTTGGGTTTTACGCTATTGAATCGAATTTTAGCAACTCATAGAATTTAGTTCAATTCGACACACTATTTCATATAGCTGCCATATAACCGATTTGAACGATTTGCACCAACTTTGTTGGTTTCAAAGATATTAAACTGAAATTCGGTTTGAAAAACGTGTTATTAACTTCTAATCTTAAATATGTAGACTAGCAATTTGTGTTTTTACATTTTGTATGTTGATTCCAACTTTTTAAGCAGACGCACTAAAAGTTGGAAAATATTTGCCGACAATTTTACAGAAAACCCAGTTGGACATTGCAGAACGTGGTTGCCAAAGTAATGACACTTTTCATACCGATTTTTATACGGAAAAATTCACTACATATGTTTTTTTTAGAATGATAGATGATGTTTAAAATTCTGTTTGAAATTTGATCTACAATCTTTCCTTAAGAGCTTGGAAGGTTAGAATTCGCAATAACATGAAACCGTCCCTTCTCTGGGTTGTACTTTTGATACGAGTAAATAACAAGAAAGAACGCAAAGAAAAATCCGAACGATTTCCGACATCAAAATTGCCAGAAATATGAAAAAAATTACAATACTTTGAAAAATGAATTAACAAATTTTTCACAATAATAACAATAACTTCAACAAAAAACTCTTTTGAACCTTTTTTGTACGGGTAAATAGGAAGTAAAGGCTAATCGGTCCGAAAAATTGAGAAAATTTTTATAATTAGTTTAAGAGTTTTGTATAAATCCAGACTTTAGCTACCAACATGACTGCATAGATATTCATGGAATACGAGGAATAAAAAAGAAGAAACAAAAATAATTTAATTCCTGCCAAAAAAAAACGCCCAAGCGTAAGCTTGTAGTAATAAAGTAACAAATTAAAAAAAAAAAGAATAAAAAAATACATCTGCATCAGCCGAGTGCTTGGAACTGAATGAAACTTTAGTGAAGGAATTAACTTTATAAGCAATATGATTGACATTTCACAAATTCCAAGCCTACTATTCCAAAAAAAAGTCGGCAGTTAGAATATTCTCATTTTAATCCTAGTACTGAGGGCGTTCAAATTTTCCTTTCGTCACAGTATTTCACATAAATAGAAACACTTTCTAACAGCACATGAGCAACATCAAAGCAAAGCCAAGGTATTTCTAATTATATGAAATACTGTGACGAAAGGAAAATTCTCGAACGCCCTCAGTACTAGGCTTAAGTTTAAATTATCTTCAAACAAGGGTAAATGAAAAGCGAAATTTGATCAATTTTAAAATGAGTTTAGATTATCATGAAGATTTAATAGATGGCAACAGTGTTGCCAAATCAGCTTTTTTCCCGTCATTTCTAGCGGGATTTCTGCGGGATTTCTGGCTTTTTTATAAATGATTTCCGCTTTTTTTCAGCTTCATTTTTATTTTCGAGTCAATTGCAAAACTTATAAGCAAATCGATAGTTTGTCACCTCTGTCAGTCACTTATCGACCCTAATTGCCACTTCTAACGTTCAGGAAACAGTTATCTCAAAGTGCTAGCCAAGTTTACAGATCCTTTGACAAAAATGCCAAAAGTTTTTAAACTAAAAAGTCGTAAAGTCTGGCGGAGTTTAAGGCTTGGCTTAGCAAAAATGAATGTGATACCTCTTGAGTTTACTGCAGTTATTGCAAATGCACAATATGACAATGTAAACTTCATTAACTTTAACTTAAACAAAAAATGGATTATATCATCAGATACTAATATTAATATAATAAAGCAGACAATTTGGAGAAATTTGTTTTCAAAGATTTATGCTTCATATGGATAGCGAATTGGAGAAATCTATTCGATACTGCTGCACAAATTTCTAAGTTAAACTTATGATGCTCGGGCAATGATCTACTTTTTGGACTTTCGCAAAATACATTCTATAAAGCAATTTAATTGATTGCAGTTGTGAAGAAATGAACAGTAACGAGAAGTAAAGTAAAAACCTCATACAAAAATTTTCGTACCTGACAATCTTAGCATTCTTCAACAAATTGACATATTTTCGGTTGACAACATTCTTCGACTAAAAAAACAAAGCAATGTTACCATTTTTAAAGTATTTAACAACGATGAAACTAAAGTTTTGGCGTAAAGTAATCGCTTACAAAGCAAAAAGTTTTTGAGTTAGCCATGTTTGCGATTCAGATCATGGTTCAACGCTGAATATTGGGCGTGTCTTCAGTCAGGTTAATTTTACAATGAATCAAAACTCAGCAATCTAATGAAGGTGAGCACTCTCAACTGAATATTGTCATCGTGTTGTTAATGCTTTTTGCGGCTTTGCGCACACTATCTTGATATTTGCAGTTAAGTTTGAGTTCAACCATGCAACGCTGTTTGATGTATGGGTTGAAAACAACCGAAATGCCCGTGCAATTTCAAGCTGGATTTTTGAGCAGCTTAAGGAGCATGCAGTGAGCACAGACAAGAGAAACGAAATTGGCACAAAAATTAAAAACTTTAAGATTTACTTGAAGAAAAGGTTGGCAAAAAGCGCTCGAAATGTTCTCATGAGCTGAAAAAACATTGTTCTATACCAGTACCTTTAACTCCGGATGAGGCGGTAGCATTTTTACTCAAAAATTCTTTGACTAAAAGTCAATATAACAACATTCGGGAGTTAAATAAAAGTCGATCTTGCGATTTGTATCCGAGTTACAACAAAGTTAGAGAGGCAAAACATAAATGCAGGCCCCATGGAGTCACTATAAACGAAACATCAGCTGAAGTCTCTATACAAAACCTGTTGGATCACACTATTGGCCGCATCATCCTTTTCCAAGAAGAAGTATTCAATCGCAAGTTATGGATTCGACGGGACGACTGCACAAAGTATATATAAACAGAGATTTATAGATGGCGAACCACATTCCATTGATCAATCCTTATTCGTCACAACCATAATACCACTAAAACTAATTGATGATCCTAAAACTGTTTTGTGGCTTAATCCAACCCCTCAGTCTATCAGGTTTTGTAGGCCCCTTAAGCTAGAATTTGTTAAGGAAACCAAGGAACATATTCTTTCAGAGAAAAAAAACGGACGCTCAAATACAAAATTTGTCCCCTTTTTTTATGTACAATTTTAGGTGAGAGAAATATCGTGGTAACTTATGATCTATATATGACCTTGATAGACGGTAAGGTTTTAAGCATAATAACAGGAACAAAATCTTGCCAATTGTGTCCAATTTGTGGTGCCAGCCTGGATACTTTTATGGAGACTACCAATATTTGTTCACCTTTATTCAAGCCAAAAACTGGAAGCTTACAATATGGCATAAGTCCACTCCACGCGTGGATACGGTTTTTCGAGTTTGTACTCAAAATCTCTTACAGAATCGGTTTAAAAAAATTGCAAATCAGAGATACACAAGAAAAGGCGGAATTAATAGTTTGGAAGGAAATGGGCCTACATGTGGATAAGCCAAAGCAGAATGGAAATGGAAACTCCAACGATGGCAACACTATTAGAAGGCCATTTTCAAATGTGAAGTTATTTGCAGAAATCCTAGAATGTGATTTGTCTCTTCTAGAAAATTTCAACGTCGTTTTAATTGCAATTTCATGCGAACTTCCAATTAGTGCTAACAGGTTCCAGCAATTTTGTCAGAAAACGGTCTCCTCATACTTGTCCAAATACCCATGGTATCCGATGTCAGCAACTGTACATAAAATTTTGATCCACGGTTTCCAAATAATAGAATCGTCGGAAATGCCAATAGGTTGTCTTGGCGAAAATGCTTCTGAAGCACGCAACAAGTTTTATAAACGGGACAGACGATCACATGCTCGACAAAACTCTAGGCCCAACACTATGACAGATGTTTTCAAAAGAGCAATGGATTCCTCGGATCCTCTTTTATCCAGCATCTTTCTTAAAAAAAGGTTAACTGAAATAAAAAAAAAACAATCGCCAAGTTTTAAAATAAACTGCACTAACATTTCCTCAGATATAGACAGCGACTCTGATGCTGAAGTCGACTGTGGTCCGATTTCTATTGAACTAGATGTTGAGCTAGATTAAATTTACTATAACTATAATTTACTCTATTTTTGTAAGCTCAGAAGAATAAGTTTAAGTGTGACATTTAATTTGTTTATGCCAAGAAAAAATATGATTTCTACTGGTTTTATTTTAATAAAATTAAATTTAAATTAAATGTTAAATTTAACACATTATTAAAATCACATAAAACTAAAAAAAACAAGAAAGAAAGTCGGTCAAGCCCGACTATAACATACTCTGTACCCTTAACGTCGCAGCTCGCACTTGCTCACGAGTTATACGCGCTCATCTCTAAGTTTCACTCTCTCTCTCTCTCTCTCTCTCTCTCTCTCTCTCTCTCTCTCACTAAGATTGCCGTTCAATAGAATGCTGCGGTGGTGGGTGGGATGGTGTTGGGTGTTAACTGACCGTTTTTTGCACATAACTTGAGTATCGTTCATCCGATCTTTATCATTCCTTCAGCAAATCGATAAATAATTTTGTTTACAAGGTATCTCTAGAAGAAACGAACGATTTATCTTTAAAACTGTAGGAGATATGACGTTTTTTCCAAATTGCGGGGGCGGGAGGGGGCGTGGCAAAAATTGAAAATAAACTTGATCTGCCTGCAAGTATAAGAAATATATGCCCCATACATGTCAAACCTCTATCTCTTACCATCTCTGAGATCTCTTCGTTCATACGGACGGACGGACGGACGGACGGACGGACGGACAGACGGACATGGCTATATCGACTCGGCTGTTGATGCTGATCAAGAATATATATACTTTATAGGGTCGGAAACGATTCCTTCTCCCTGTTACATACTTTTGCACAAACTTAATATACTCTATGTACCTTCGGTACAGAGTATAAAAAATTTATTTAGAAGACCCTACTTTGGAGGCCGAGAACTTCTGAAACAGCCCTCGTATTGACACAATTTAAATTTTTTTAATAAATAGTACAAGCACATACAAAAAACAGAATTAAAAAATCTTTTCACGATTGATTTCCATTAGTTTAAAAACAGGCCAAATTCAGCCGCCTACACCAGATTAGGGCCTTTATCTAATGTGGGCGGTAAGAGTGGGCGTGGTCGGAATGTTGTACAACTTTGCCCAATTATTACACACTTGTTGTCTATCAAATTTGCCAAGTTGCAATTGTCTAACTACATTTTTCGAATTTATGCCGCCTAAACTGAAATCTGGCCCAGTGTGCACTGGAGAGTGTTACTTAAACTAGTTTCATTTAAGAAAGAGCTAAACCTAACCTTCTTTCCCTCAATGTAAAACCTATCCTTTTTCCAAATTATGAAAGGATAATGAATTAATTATATGAATTTACTTTATTTTTATTTCATTTTGCAAGAAAATTTTAGCTCGTCACCTCTTTTTAAAATTTTACAAAGCCATACACTGTATCTATGCAAATATGCATATTCGCTTTAAAAATACAATTTCCCACGTTGACTCTCATGAACCCACAACTTCAGAGGGTTCATTGCGCCAGCAAAGAGAACAACTTAAGTTTGTAACATTAAAAATTATTGTTTATATTAATATAAATGGTTGCGTATTAACGCACACACATACAAACACTCAGCACACACATTGTGGTGTACGGGCAGAGATATAAAAGAAGAAAAAAAATAATAATAAAAAAAAATTATTCCATTCAACGTCATAAACTTCAATTTTCGAAAATCATTTCCTTAGCAGCTGCGCATTAAACAACAAAACAGAAAGAAATACAACAATAAAAAAGAATAAAATGAATTAAGGTTAACTGTGGGCATGATTTGCAAAACTTTCGGCTGATATACTTGTAAATCAGTCATAAGCATTTAGTTAAGAAAACTGTTGAAAGTGATTACAAATGATTAATTGAGATAACAGGAAAGAAATAAACCAATTTTTTTTGTTTTTTTTTTGTTGTAAATAATTACATTAACAAGCACTTGATGGCA
Organism: Lordiphosa magnipectinata; assembly: GCA_037044535.1. Lineage (NCBI taxonomy): Eukaryota > Metazoa > Arthropoda > Insecta > Diptera > Drosophilidae > Lordiphosa > Lordiphosa magnipectinata. The sequence continues at coordinate 40,518 of JBAMBO010001733.1, read as the reverse complement.
GTTGAAGGTTTGTAGTTCTTAATAACAAAGGTCAACTGGTTTTAAGCGAGATTAATTTGAAAGAAATTTTCATAATTATAGATTCATTTGTCAAGGCACTGCATAAGTTTGCAAATTCTTTAACAAAGAAGATGAAAAAGAGAGAATTATTTGTGTGTTTCACATTGGTTAGTGTCTGAATAAGGAGTGGCAAAGCGATGAAGCGCTCTCTTCTCAGTGAACAGCTGTTTAGTAAGGCGGACTCTGGTGAGGCGGTCAGCCCAAAATTGTCAGCTAAAGTTACTGCTAAGAGCTTGAGAGAGAGCATAAAAGTGAGCATGAGAGTAAAACAAAAGTGAAAGCAAGAGTGGAAGCAAGAGGGAGCATGAGAATGAATCGAGAGTGAGCACTATAACAGCGATTTTCTCAAGAGCGAGGCCAATAAGTGAGAGTGTATTGGTGGGCGAAAATAAAGCGCCGTTAACCAGCTTCGATCTGACCGCATCGAAGGCATAGAAAAACTAACATAGAAGCACACTTTGAAACGCCTCTCTTTTTTGAGTGATGTCAACTCCATTGTGACAAGTAGATACTTCATAGAGACAACAAAATCTGTTACTCAAGATTACGGTCGACGTAGGAAAACTCGGTGGTTAGAAGGAGACGGACATAAATAAAAAAAAAACTCAGAGAGTCAAAAAATAACTCAAAGAGCCAAAATGACAGCGAACAGCTGACAAATATCTGAGTGAAACGTTGTCGACGCAGCAAAGTGTGCTTCTATGTTAGTTCTTCTATGTCGAAGGCTAGACAGCGATTAAAGGCCTGTTTACTCCCTTGACCTCAGCTTCGGCATGCGTTCGCCTCTTGTATGTGTAAATAGCGAAATGTCTTCGGCCCCTGGGGGTATCCGGTGACAATCACTGCACTAGAAAGAGCATAAGAGCATGAGAGTGAGCACGAGAGTGAGCGCAAGAGTAGGCATGAACGTGAGCTTGAGAGTGAAAGCGAGAGAAAAACGAGTGAGAATTAGAAAAAGCACGAGAGTGAGCATGAGAGAGAGCACGTGAGTGGTCACGAACGTGAGCACAAGATTAACAAGAAAGAAAGTCGGTCAAGCCCGACTATAACATACTCGGCACCCTTAATGTCGCAGCTCGCATTTGGTCACGAGTCAAACGGCCAGTTAACACACAACGAAGTGCGCTCTCTAAGTTTCTCTCTCTCTGTCTCTCTCACTAAGATTGCTTCTGCTGAACGCAATGCTTAGGTTATGGATGGGGTGGGTGGGGGGTGTTAACTGACCGTTTTTTGCTCATAACTTGAGTATCGTTCATCCGATCTTTATCATTCCTTCAGCAAATCGATAAATAATTTTGAGTACTAGATATTTCTAGAAAGTACGAACCATCTATCATCCAAACTGTAGGAGATATGACGTTTTTTCCAAATTGCGGGGGCGCGAGGAGGCGTGGCAAAAATTGAAAATAAATTTGATCTGCCTGCAAGTATAAGAAATATATGTCCCATACATGTCAAACCTCTATCTCTTACCATCTCTGAGATCTCTTCGTTCATACGGACGGACAGACAGACAGACGGACATGGCTATATCGACTCGGCTGTTGATGCTGATGAAGAATAAATATACTTTATAGGGTCGAAAACGATTCCTTCTCCCTGTTACATACTTTTGCACAAACTTAATATACTCAATGTACCTTCGGTACAGAGTATAAAAATAGAGGAAAGCTAACTTCGGCTCTACCGAAGTTTATATACCCTTGTAGCTTGACGGCGACAGTACTTTGAGCATTTGCTTCCCAGTTTGTTATATGGCAGCTATACGATGTGTTCATCCGATTTGAACCGAACTCCCCAAAATTGTGTGGAAACTGATAATATTCATAACTGTAAGGTATAAAAACTCTACCATTGAAAACAAAAAAGTTTTTCTCACTAGAACTACATTTTCGACCGATAGTTGCTATGGCAGCTATATGCTATAGTCATCCGATTTGGATCAAACTTGGTAGAATTGTGCAGTACCATATAATATTAATAAGTGACTAGCTTGGAAGTGATAGCATTGAAAACAAAAAAGTTTTTCCTACTAAGACTTTTTCTCAGACATATCTTTTGTATGGCAGCTATACTATATAGTTGTCCGATTTTCATAAAACTTGGTAGAGTTATGTAAAAGCATAGAAAACTTAGAAATACGAGGTTTGGGCACGTTTGCTTTGAAGACAAAAAAGTTTTTCTAACTAAAACTACTTTTTCGTCCGATGGTTCCTATGGCAGCTATATGATATAGTTATCCGATCCGGCCGATTCCGACAAATGTGCAGCGTATTTGTACCAAAAGGCTTCGTGCAAAGTTTGGTTAAGATAGCTTTAAAACTGACGGAGGAGATAGCATAGAAACAGACGGACAGACGGACATGGCTATATCAACTCAGCTCGTCATGCTGATCAAGAATATATATACTTTGTGTCGTCGGAAATGCTTCCTTCTATGCGTTTCAAACATCTGGACAATTTTAATACACCCACTATAAGGGTATAAAAACGAGAGTAAATACGAGAGTGAGCACTAGTGTGAGTACTAGGAAGAACAAGAGTGAGCACGAGAGAGGCCACAAGAGAAAGCACAAGCCTAAGTACGAGAGCAAGCATAAAAGTGAGAACCAGAATAAACACGTTAGTGAAAACGAGAGTAACAACGAAAGTAACAACGAGAGTAAAAACGAATGTAACAACGAAAGAGAGTAACAGCGAGAGTGAGAACGAGAGAATAAACGAGAGTGAGCAAGTAGAGCAGCGATTGTCAACGAGAGAGAGAGACGAAAAACTGAAAGTGTATTGGTGGGCGAAATTAAAGCGCCGTAAATCCAACTATAAGGAAGTTTCCAAGGCCGAGGTGCGAGTCTCAGTCTCTCCAAGGTCTCCCATAGCAAAATTTATTTGTTGCTGGGACTTCGGGACAGAGAAAACCTAGCCCTCCCTTCACGGCCACTGCCACACAACGGCCGAATAAATCCCAGCCCCCCTTTCTTCTATGCCACAGCCACCCCGCCAGCCTTCCCCCCCCTGTTGCCGCCAACCACCCGAATCCACGCGGTCTTCGCCAGTGAGCCGTCGCGGAAAACCCAAGGACGGTGCACTGGAAAGACCCGAAAGTGTCCAATACCCACGCCGCACACGCAGAGTTCCTTCTCGAAAACGTGTACGGGCAGTCGTTGGTCGCCCGCATCGAAGGCTAGACAGCGACTGAAGGCCGTTTACTCTCTTGACCTCAGTTTCGGCATGCGTTCGGCTCGTGTATGTGTAAATAGCGAAATGTCTTCTGGCTGAAGTAGAGTGAGCACAAGAATGAATCGAGAGTGAGCACTAGAAAGAGCATGAGAGTGAGCACATGAGTGAAAACGAGGGTAAAAACGAGAGTTAGAATTAGAAAGAGCATGAGAGTGAACATGAAACTGGGCACGAATGTAAGCACGAGATTGAAAATGAAGTTATATACGAGAGTGAGCAGGAGTGTGAGTACTAGGAAGGGCACGAGAGTGAGCAAAAGAGTAAGAGAGTTTGAACCAGAAAGAGCACTAGAGTGTAAAGTGAGTAATAGCGAGAGTGAGTACAAGGCTAGGCACGAATGTGAGCAAGTCAGTGAGCATGAGAATAAGAACGAAGTTGAGTATGAGTGTTGGCTCACGTCGCTTGAGTGCGATCAGGTTCCAGTTAAAGCGTTTTTCACATTTGTTAATACTTCGTTTATTTCACGATTTCATACAGTTCGATATAGAGTATAGAGTAGTTTGAAGGTAGAAGTTTAAAGTAAAGTAAAGTATTAAAAAACACGTGTTAAACGTGGCTTGACAACAACTGCACGCGTCTAGATTTTTCTGCTAACTCTTCTCTGGCGCCTCCCCTGCCGCCGGTTAAATAATCTCGCCATGTCCCCGTTATTTGTGTTTAACGGCTCTTCTTCCAATTCGCTTCTATGCTGATTTTCAAGTCATTGTCGCCCGCCGCACAACAGCTGTTCGGTTTGCTGCTTACGTAGGCGGCTGCTGTTACGCCGCGGGGTTGCCACTTTGGTTCACGCGGCAACAATGAGAGTGAGCACGAGCGTGAAAACTAAAGTAAGCACGAGAATCATACGTTTAATCCAGAGTTTTCTAGCGATAGCCCCTGGGGCACGAACATACTCGCCAATTCACACCGAATGCTTGCCGAAGTCCTGCAACAATGTGTGTTAGAGAGAGACACAGCCACATTTTCACGCTCTCTGCTTGGGGATCATACGCACATCCTCTGCCTTAAGTCTTTACAAAAACCACTGGGCAGTCAGTGTATAGCAGGGCTGAACAGGCCCTAGGTGCACGCCGCGCATTCGTTATGGTTTTTCAGCATTGGGATAAAGCCCTCACGCATAGCTAAAGGCTAAGCGTAGTGCAACAACAACTTTATAAGTATTCTCTGTGCTCTTTCTCTACTTAAGCTCTCGCAAATTCGAAAGCTACAACAAAGATGTGTTTGAGTCGTCTTCAATGTAGATTTCGTGTATTTTCCAAGAGTATCCACACACATTAGCAGGCAATAGTCGGGTTTCTCTTTCTATTTCTTCCGATTGTGGTTGCTTGGAACATATTTTTTTCATTTGTATGGGTGTCTACGCGGCCGTAAGCTGGCTATGGGCACAAAATCCAAAGTTTTAGCATGAATACAACGTGTGGGTGTCCCCAAGTTACCCGACTTAAGGAATACAAAAGTAATTTTTCTCACAATTTCAAACAGTTTGTTAGTTTTTCTCACAATTTCCAATTGATCTACCCCACTGTGCCCGCAGCAGCATGTTCAGTTTTTGCCCTTTGCACATCGTTAAGGAATATTATAAATTACTACAACAACAACCGCCGTCTCAGCAGCAAACAGCAACAACAACAACAACAACAACAGCAGCAACAAAGTTGAGTTTCTTGAAATATTTATTTTATATTACGTTCTTCGCTTTATTTTTATTTCGTCTTCCTTTTCATACTAAGAGGGGTGCGGTCTAAATTAAAGAATATTTTTTTTTGTTCAGCCAGCGGTCTTTTGGCTTCAGTTGGAGTTTTTTTTTTCTTTTTCTGTATTATTTTATTCATTTATTTGTTATGATTTTGTTTTTGTTGTTCTGTAGCCGCGTCTTCATTTAAAGTGCGGTTTCTTGTCTTTCTCCATATATATTCATTATTATGGCCGCGGCGACTGCGAAGCTGCCACACATAACTTCAACTTTGTATCTGTATCTTTCCTTACCCCAACTGTGTGTGTGTGTGTGTGTGTGTGTGTCTTGTATTTAAGGAAAAAGAATGATGCAAAGACGATAAAATATAATTTCGGCTTTATATTTTATTTTAATGATGAAAAATGTTGAAACTTTATTACGAACTCGTAAAAAATTTAAACGTAGGTACACAAACCAAAAGAGAGCTGCTGCTTCCTCTGCTCACTCTCATAAATAACACTCACACACACACAGACCAAAATGCTTTTGTGAACAATGTTAAATGTTATAAAAATCCAAAACGTATTTATTTTTATTGCACAATGCAACCAAGTTTGTGGCCTGAGCATAAGGTACGAGTATCTTACAGATACCCCACACACTCACACACGCGGCATGCAGGCAGGCAGCCAGGCAGGCAGCTGAGGTAAACGCAAAAGGTGTGAAAATACATGTCATAAGATACAAATGTATCTAATTGAATGAAAGCAACACAGCAAGCGATTTGCTCTAAACACGCAGCCGACCCCTCCCCGTCCCAGTACGCTCCAACTGTTAGTGGAGCGTGCGAATGACTGTCCATTTGGCGGCGCACACGAAAGCGTGCGGCAAACGCATCAAAGTCAAAGTCGAAGCCGTGGCGAATTTTTTGTTTGCCTTTTTCACACCGAGAGTTGGTGGTATCATGGCTATGTCAGGCAGTTGGATGAAAAATTTCCATATAATATGAGTACCAGATGTAACATTGACATACAGTTTATTCAAGCACAAACGAGAAAACCAAAAATTTAACAATCACTGGAACACCCCAATAGCAATTATCATGGATCCCATCCCATATTTCTATGTTGTTTTAACTTTTAATTCCTAAACCTTGTGTTTGAATTCAGTTCAGTATCAAAGATGTATATAACAGGCAGAAGGAAACATTTCCGTCCATATAAAGTTGTGACGTAAAGAATCCCACCGTTAAAATTCAAACTGGTAACGGACATTGTTATTTCAAGTAAGACGCTTTATTCCAAAATATCGATAACGATATTATTATATTATTCCTAAGTATCGAACAAAATGAGCAAACGCGTTAGGATATTGCTCGGCATGGCGTGAGCCAAAAGACAGAGCGAGCGCTATGTAAGACGAACTTAAACTCCAGAGAGCTCACTTCTCGATCAGAGCTCATAGCGTGCAGGTAAGCCATTCAAGACCGTAGTACCATAGATCCGTTTGGAGTGCGCCTTGCATCCAACCTCGTGGCTCAGAGTGCGCCCTACATCTGTCCATACTCCTCACCTCTTCCCAGAACACCCTCATCCGCGCCGGGAATACGCCTTATACCCAATATCGGGGCTCAGAGTACGCACGCTTTGGTGTATACCATTAATCGGTTCCCGGAGTATCATAGTTCTCGCGTGGAGAATACCCCATCTACCGCCTTTAGATCATCATAGGTGGCAGCACCACGAGAATCCCCCAGGCCACCAAGCCCCTGGAAAAACGGCTCATCGACGGCGGATATCGTCACGAAGACCAACGAACGCCGAAACCCTTCTGGAACTTATTTTACTCTTACAGGCAGCCCCTTCGAGGACAGCACGAGAGCCCCACGGCTCCCCACCGCTCCGAGGAACAAGTAATATAAGTTAGAGCTAAGTCAAGAAAAGATTAACCCCACTGAATACATTGAAGATTCGAACGATCCGATACTCGTGTTCTTTTTGGGAGGACTCAAGGGAAATTCGAGTACAGCAACCACCGATGAAATTTCTGTGACCCCTGCCCCCGGCGAGCTACACCCCGGCCCAAAAGAAGCGTTACAAAGTATAAACATTTTTGATCAACAGCTGGCTGTCCGTCCGTTCGTCTATATGAACACCTATGTAGATGTCAGAGACTAGAAGAGCTAGAGCAACCAAATTTTGAAATCTAGACTCCTATTGCCTGCACGCAGATCGGGTTTCAAATTCGTTTGACATAAAAAATGTTGTTTACTTTTCGGCTTTCTTTCGCAGAAACACAGTAACGCTATTTCACATTTCTTCCCCTGTGTATGATGACAGTCGGGCAGGGTCGATTTTAACCTTACCTCACGAAATTTGCTTTCAAACCGCTTCGCAGGCTTGTGATATAGCCTATGTATGACTCTTTCCTGATCGATATGAAAACACTGTGAAAGTGTGGTAGAGTTGGCGCGAGCAATTCAAAAAAAATGCGTCTTAACTCTTTCGAATCTCGCTTAAGACTGTTCTTTATTCTCAATTTGCGCTTAGCTTATGTATGTACATTCGTTTTGTGTCTGTGTGTGTCAGACATTCTTTTTAGTTTGACCAATCTTCGAAAACATGTATATCATTCTTTAACGCTTAATAATAGAATATATAGGGTACTCCGTGCCTACTACAAAAGTTTCGTAAATATCGTTTCAGCGGTTTCGCAGGAGCAAACAGACACACATTCACTTTTATATAACCAACCAAATTCGTTTTGAAGCCTCAACGTAAGGCTTTCTTTTTCAGTATGTATCGTTTCGCTTAAGTGTAAACAACATAGTTTTTATGTAATCCGAATATGTCAGCTTTTGTGCTTACAAAACACAATTTGCGTGAAAGTTTACTTTTCGGCATAAAAGTTCGAGATTGTTGCATCGTTGCATAACTCGAAGTGCAATCAAAATCACAGTGGCTAGCGATGGACAACACAGTTCGACAAAATCTAACCGTTTTTTTAAAAACCCTGCACCATTAAAATATGATAAAAGGGACCTCTGGACGCATCACCTCATACCCAGTTTTTCACATAAAGCCTTGGTTCGCGTTCAATGGACACTTTTGTACTTGCAACACACAGCGCAAAAATGTTGTTCTAAGGCAATAGCTAGTACAAAAATGCCTATAAATAGCGAACCAAGGTCTACCTTATGGCTTATATGAAGTGTTTTGTGGGTGAATCTGAAAATGGTACTCAACATCACGGTTTTTTGGCTGTCGAGTATGTTCTCTTAGGGACATGAAATAGCCCATTTAAACATCATAAATATCGATTTTTATTAAAAGCTACCGTGCACTTTTGAGGATATTCAAGAATTAAGGCTTAACTCCTTCTGGAGGTACCTTAAGTAATTGAACGATCGTATTTCTGTACCGGTTCCGGTTCTGGTACGTACCGAAACTTATGTTTCGGTAAAAGGTTCTGTTTTGGTACTAACACTATTTCGGTATTCGGTTCTGTATTGGTACCTGGATTTGTATTTCGGTATACCGGTACGTATCGGAATAAACCGGTAAAATATAAAGAAAGATCGGTCATTGGATTTCCGATGGAATTTCTTAGCGCAGACATAATAATTACACCCTGGAAAATAAACGTTCAACGCTTACTGTCACCTCTCAAAGGCATTCATACAATTGTGGAAACTTTGTCTAATTTTCTGTCCACCTTTTAAGGACATCTTTATTTTTTAAGCTCTGAAAAATTGATAATGATTCATGCCATTAAACTTTTTTTGTGAAAATTTGTTAAGCGCTGGTCGAAGATATTTGACGATCCCTGTACGACGAAGATTCTGTACACTTCTCTTGTCCGTCCGATTCTTGATTACGGATCAACTCCGCAATATAAGACCCATCAAGATAGAATTGAATGTGTGCAAAACCAACAATTCTTATTGTTCGCTCTTCGTGGTTTACTGGAATTCTGAGGTCCGTTTACCATCCGGTACTCCGGTAGACTTCTTTTAATAGTAATTAGTCTGTTAGAGTTATGCTTGGGGTTATCTTTCTAGATAGACTAATTAATGGTGAAATCGACTCTTCTGAGTTGGTTGCCCAAATTAAGCTCAACGTTCCTATTAGACTGACTCGTAATTATATCGCCTTATCACTGAATCGTTGTACTACTAACTACGCTTAACTAGGCCTTGCATAAACCGTTTCGTGTCTTTTGTGCTGATTACAATTAACTACCGACTCTAAAACTTCTCTTCCTGCTTTAAAAACCTACTATTTTAACTTTTTTGGCCCATAGTTAAGATTACTTTAAGTTTTTCCTTCGCGTTTTCGTGTCGCACGTTAGCCGGCTGCGCCTCTCGGTCGGGAGGTGGGCTGCTATTTTGCCTGGGTTTTATCTGGTCTACCGCTTTTATTATTTCACAATACAAAAGTTTTGCTAAGCCAGACTCTAAGTAAAAGCAAACTGCGTAAAAGTCCGCAAAAACTAAGTGGCAGCTATGCAGTCTAGTTATTGCACTCAAAACCGAAATAGTACCGGTACAATGTTTAGGTTCTTTTTGGTCTTTTCAGTCCCAAGAATATCGGTTCTCGGATACCGGTATAGGTTTTGAGTTTTAATCGGTTCTTTTCGGTATACGGTTCCGGTTCTGGTTCCGGTTTGATTCTCTGCTTGAAACATTAAAAAATAAGTTAACATTTTTGTCGATGTGTGTTGCAAGTACAAAAGTACCATGGAATCGCGAGCCTACGCTTTATTCAACTAACTCGGTATGAGGGAATGTTTACAGAAGTTCCTTGGATACGATTTTAAGTGTCTAATGCTGGGTTTTTTTTAGTGCCATACTTTGAAAAATGAATGTGTTGCAGATGTTTCACAATAAAGCGTCAAACTTGAAAAAAAAAAAATATTTTAAAACATTTTTGTACAGATTATACAAACGATAAATACTATACATAAAGTTTTGCAACTAATGTTCTGGATAGGGGAGAGTTCATTATACTCAAAAGGAGATTAGAATATTTCAACTACCAAAGCGATCAACATCTTATGGAGCCACTTTTTTGAAAAGTCACATGCAATAGCATTAAAAAGATAAGCAGTACGGGAGATAAACAGGAACACTGAGGCATGTACTCAATTCCACTACTTTTTGAAAAGTAAATCGAACGCAATTCCGCATCGGTTTCGTGTTCTCAATTCCGAATGAAATTGCTCTCCTTTTACTTTTTACAAGTCACCGGTCCAGACGAGTTCAGCACTAGATACATAATCGAGAATCCACAACTCCAAGTGAAACGATCGAAAATGGAACAGTCGAAGATGGGAGAGACTGACTTAGGACCGATTAAACAAAAACCGAGAAAGGAAAGCTTACTTCGTCTGTGCTGAAGTTTTTATGCACTTGCAAATGCTGTTTTTAAAACGTCAGAGTTTAAGAGAGTTTACATAAAAATCAAAAATTTAAACTAAAATCTATTTTCCGACAGATAAACATCTGATTTCGACCAAATTTCGCGAATCTTTTTGAAAACATATCAAATTAACAATCGCCGAGTTTAAGAAAGATACAATTTAAAACAGAAAAGTTTTTCTCACTAAGACTCATTTTCAGACCGATCGGTGCTATGGCAACCATAAGATATAGTACCCCGATGTCGATCAACTTATTCAAATTAGTTTTAAAGCGTTTAATATTAAGAATCACTGACTTTAAGAACGATTTACTTGAAAACAAAAAAGTTTTTTTCATTAAGACTCATTTTCCGACCGATCGGTCCTATGGCAGCTATATGTTATAGTCATCCGATTTTGACCAAAATTTGCAAATCTGTTTGAATACATATAATATTAATAATGGCCGAGTTTTATGACGCTAGCATTAAAAACAAAAAAGTTTTTCTTACTAAGACCCATTTTCCGACCAATCGGTCCTATGGCAGCTATATGTTATAGTCATCCGATCTTGACCCAAATTTTCAAATATGTTTGAAAGCATATAATATTAATAATGGCCGAGTTTAAGGCCGCTAACTTTGAAAACAAAAAAGTTTTTCTCACTAAGACCCATTTTCCTAACGACCGTTTCTATGGAAGCTACATAAAGGAGTCATTCGATCTGGGCGATTCCGACATATTATCAGCGTGCAGCCAAAAGAAGCCTCTGTGCGAAAATTTCAGATCGATAGCTTCAAAAAAGTTCGCGGAGAAAGACATGGCTATATCGACTCGGCTGTTGATGCTGATCAAGAATATATAAACTTTATAGGGTCGGAGATGATTCCTTCAGGCTGTTACATACTTTTGCACAAACTTAATATACTCTGTGTACCTTTGGTACAGTGTATAAAAATTCCTTGTAAATCAATTAAAGACTTAAATGCAAATAAAATTTCACAAACAATTTCCAAATTAATCACAGAATTAGGGAAAATGCATTTAATGTACAACTAGCAACTGTACGGCGGCGTAATTTGGCAATTACTTTACATTCCAACGACCAATAAGCATTACTTTTCAAAACGAAAAACTTGTTCGTTTTGTTATTGCGAGAACACGAATCAATTAAACTTTCGAAAAGTTACCGTGGAAGTGGAATTGAGAACATGCCTGAATATATCTATTTAAAAACGTTTGTTTAAAGACATGTACTTCGTATCCTAAAAAATTAAGAGCTTGCTAGAGAAATTGAAAAGATATTTCCTGATTTTTTTTAAAGATTCGATTTCTCGATAATCATTGAGCACATTCAGCAGATAAGTTTGATTAGCGCTTGCCAATGAGTCTCTGCTGAATGGCAGAGGCCAAGCCAGGCTGATCCAGCAATCGGTAACTAATCATACTTTTTGTACGATTCCCTTTCAGCGATCATGAAGGTCAAATGCGCCAATCGCAATCGGCAATCACTGCATTCAGCTGGTAAAAACGGCAGTCAAAATCACTAATCCGCAAATCGAAACTATCTGTTGTATGGGTCCATAGTTATGTTTGTACAGTGTCAAAACCATGATTGATATAAAATTTTCATTAGTTTCTCAGAATGTTATGGAGTTTCCAGATGTATTGATGGCACCTACATGAAAACATCAAGGAAATGCAAAATATGTCGTTTTTCTTAATCCTTTATAATTAATAGAACAAATTTTAGTACAATCAGTCTAGTGGTTTCTTAGAAAACTTATTTAGTACATTGATCTAGCGGTCGAATTCGCTGATACCTTCATATAAGCGTATGTCCACAATTACCAAATACTTCCTAAAGCGACAGAGAGAGAGAGAGAGTATTTGATTTTCGCTTTTCTGTCCCAAATAGATTCTCATTCCTTTGCGGTTGCTGTTAGTGAGCTTTTCATGTTGTGGCAGGTTATGGCTGCGACTTGCCTTGCGCACACACCACACACACAACACATACTTACTTATACAGACATACAATAGCCAAAAGCGCGTCGCGATGTCGACAACAGCTGTTGAGGCTCATGACGACGACTGAATGAGAATGATGACGACAACCGCAAGTGAGAAGTATCTTGCCTGTGAGTTTTTAAGTATCTTTAGCTTGGTTGTGGCTAATCGCTGAAGCAGTTGCTGCTTTCTAATCTTTGGAAATTATTTCAAGACAAGTGGAGGGCTGCTGCTAATGACAAAAAAAAAACAAAGAAAATAAACACAAAATCTATAATAAATGAATGAAATTAAATAAATACAATTACAAAAATTGCCCGTATGCTGTTTGGTTTCTCTCGCTCGACTGCATTTTTAATTAATTTATTTTTCTCCGATATGCACAAAGACAGTCGGGGAGGCAGGCAGGCAGGCAGACCGACAGTCGGACAGGCGCAGCAAAGACAAAAGCCAAGACAAAAACTTGTATCTTCAAGATACACATAATTTCTGCTTCGTTTTTTTTTTTCTTATACTTGTTGCTGTGGCACTGCCTGCCATTCATTTATTTATTTATTTAATACTTTTTCCTTTGCCTCTCGCTTTGCCTGTGCGTGTGATTAATCGGCCGCTCATTGTAAATATTTGTCTTTAGTTTGTTGCACTCTCAGAGTCTCAGAGTCTGTGGAGCTCTGGGCAACTCCTTCAACAGATTTGTTCTTCGTATTCATAAAAAGGCAGCCGTGGTGATTGTGTCAAGCTGACTTTGGTTTTTTAGTTCTTTTGTAGGGGTGGGGGTAAGAAGAGCGAAACGCTTGACATTAACCGCAAAATGAATTTTCTTTTATAGAAATCGTTAAAGAAATAAGTGGGATTTAAGGTTGGGTTTTCGTCACGTTTTTTTTTTGGCTGTTGTTGTTGTCTGACAATTGATTTTCTTCATTTATATTCATCACTTGACATTGGTCCTTCGAGCCGGATCGTTCATACTTGGATTAAAGTTTGGAGTTTCTGTATGAAAGTGTTGTACTTGTGGTTGTTGTTGTCTGGCAATTGATTTTCTTCATTTATATTCAACATTCTACATTGGTTCTTTGAGTCGGATCGTTTTTACTTGGATTTTAGGTTCGAATTTCTTTATAAATTTGTTTTGGTTGTGGTTTTTGTGGTTTGACAATTCATTTTCTTCATTAACATTCGTCATTTTACATTGGTCCTTCGAGCCGGATCGTAGTTATCGTATGTTAGGTTGGGTTTTCATCATGTCTTTATTGTGGCGGTGGCTGTTGTTGTCGGACAATTGCTTTTCTCCATTTCTATTCAACATTTTACATTGGTCCTTCGAGTCGGATCGTTCATACTTGGATTAAAATTTGGAGTTTCTGTATGAAAGTGTTGTAGTTGTGGTTGTTGTTGTCTGACAATTGATTTTCTTCATTTATATTCATAATTTTACATTGGTCCTTCAAGCCGGATCGATAATACTTGGATTTTAGGTTCGAATTTCTTTATAAATTTGTTTTGGTTGTGGTTTTTGTGGTTTGACAATTCATTTTCTTCATTAACATTCGTCATTTTACATTGGTCCTTCGAGCCGGATCGTAGTTATCGTATGTTAGGTTGGGTTTTCATCATGTCTTTATTGTGGCGGTGGCTGTTGTTGTCGGACAATTGCTTTTCTCCATTTCTATTGAATATTTTACATTGGCCCTTCGAGCCGGATCGTTTACTTTCATTTTAAGTTGGGTTTTCTTCATGTAGTTATTATGGTTGTGGTTGTTGTTATCTGACAATTGATTTTCTTCAAATAAATTCATTATTTTACATTGGTCCTTCGAGCCGGATCGTTTAAACTTGGATTTTAGATTGCAGTTTCTTTGTGAATTTGTTGTAGTTGTGGTTTTTGTGGTTTGACGATTGATTTTCTTCATTTATATTCATCATTTAACATTGGTCCTTCGAGCCGGATCGTTCATACTTGGATGTTAGTTTCGAATTTCTGCATGTCTTTATTGTGGTTGAGGCTGTTGTAGTCTGGCAATTGAATTTCTTCATTTACATTCCTAATTTGGCATTGGTCCTTTTAGCCGGATCATTAATACTTGTATTTAAGGTTGGGTTTTCTTTATTTCTATGTTGTGATCGTGTGAGACAAATGATTTCTTCATTAACATTCATAATTTCACATTGGTCCTTCGAGCCGGATCGTTGGATCAAGCATATCAAGCATTTTCCTTCCTCCTAAGTAGTCATATTTGTATTTTAAGTGCTCAATCATTCATTTTGTATGCAAACCAATTCTCGACATTCGCTAATTTGATATACATTTTCAGCTACTTCTTTGAGCCTGCTGCTGTTCTCAGGTCCACAAATAACAGCTTCATTCGCTTCCTCACTCATACACACACACCCACTAAACCTAACCCCGCGCAGCCACACACTCAATCAAGTATCTCTCTTTTGGTTTTTGTGGCCGCTCCTTAAGTCTCTGTCTGAGTCTGCAGTCTTAACTTTTCTTTGATACTTTGTTATATTTTATACGGTAATTTATAATAAGTTAGTTTTTTTTTTTTTTTTTACGCACCCCCCGTACGGCCCACGCACATGAATGAAGGTAAGACCCAAGCCCAGACACTCAGCAGGCCACAAAATTCCTAAAGTGGAGAGAGGGCAGCCCAGCCTGCCTGGGCTGACTTACAACTAATGCAATATAATAAATTTATACAAAGTTACAAATAAATGCGAGTGTGTCTGTGTGTGTGTGGGTTGAGCTCTTGGAAAATAAATAAATAAATATTTTTAGAAGGATTTATATAGAGGTATGTATGCATGTGAAAAGAAAAAACCCTTCTGAGTGAGGAGGCCCCAGTCGGACTGTTTCTTACTTTGTCAGTTTGTTGTTTTGCTTGATGATGGCTTTGCCAGGGACCAGGGACGACTCGGACGCCCCTTGGTTTTGGGTTATTTATCTGCATAAATTATTTATGCCGCATTACAAGCATAAAAATAAATAAAATAAATGAAGCCTGGCAACTAAATCCGATTAGAAAACGCCGAAGAGGCCACAGATACAAAAGATACGCAAGATACACTCGTACACACGGCGGCACACGCAGTGCATAGATACAAATTTATTTTTATAGATTAATCAACGTTTTTACTTTGTGCAGCTGCTTGCCCCAATCCCATTTTCCATTTCCACATCGTATACAATTTATTTTGCGCTTAGCCATAAAAATGAAATTTTCCGCCAAAGTATTTGAAAATATAAACATTAAAAATTTTTATTACACATTTTTTTTGGTTTTTTTTTTGTTGTGTTTTGTTATTTTTCTTAATTAAAAGAATTAAAGCGGGAACACACAACTGCTACGAATCTGTTTTCCATCTATGAAATGTAACATTTAATTTGAAAAACTATTTAGGGGCAGAGAGGAGTACACTTCAAAATGTTGCTGCCATCTGTTGGCGCTCAGCGGCATATACGAGGGTGGTTAATGAAGTAGTAGTGTAAGAGCATATTCTTGAGAAAACTGTGCTCCAGATGATGGGTGCCGCAATCACTCACACAGTAAGGAGTACAGCGTGTGATTTGGGTGATAAAATCAAAACTACAGTGCGAAAAATATGAATATGATCAAAAGTGGGTAAGCGAACAGACATTATTCATTTGTATACCCTAATAAGGGTAGGGTTTACATATCTTCACAGATCCATTTGATGATCAGATATGGCATTTTAGTGTTGATAATGATGTAATGAGTGACCATATATCAATGATGCTGTAATTCTGAAAATATCAATGTTACTAACTGGTGCGACATTAAGGAAAGTTAAAAGCCCAAAACTATAACCAAAGTGGGATAAAATATATATAAAACAAAGGTACTATAAAACGATAATAAAACTGGATAATTTTTTAGCTCCAGTGGTCGAGTATATGACCGCCTGTTTAGAAGTTATGCATTCAGCATTCAAGACTAGCGAAATTGAAATTTTGAAATTTTTCGTATATATTAAGCTCTACTCTCAAGTCTCAGCCTCTCAAAAGCAGCTGGTATACTACCACAATTACTACGGGTAGTCACAAAGAATAATTTAAAGGCTAATTTTAGGTACCCTCAAAAAATTTCTTAAAACCGACTGCTTTCCAGCACTAATTCGTCAATCGATTGTATTTCATTAAAATATATTTCTCAATATATTTGCTTCAGCTAAATTCGTTGCTCGAAATTTTTCAAAACTTCAATTTATAATACACAAAACGCATATCGTAATATTATGGTTTAGTCGATGACATTGTGGTGTTTGCAGAGTCGCCAAAAAAAAAATGCAAAATATGATAAATGCACTGCAAGAATATTGTAAGACCTGGGGCCTCAAAATAAATACCACAAAGTCAAATTTTCTAGCCTTCAAAAAACACTGGAGAAGACTTGCTCTAGAAGAGAAATGGTACTTGGGAAGTATATCTTTTCTTATTCAATTTACGCTCCAGAATTCTCGTATCCTGGGCCCATTACCTGTTAAATTTCAGTAAATGTCGAAAAACTGTCTTATAACTTGAATAAGAAATACGACTTGTTTATTCAAGTTTGGTTTTAGAAATGAATATCTCTACGAACTCTTATGACACAAAGTTGTTTTTTATAGAAGATTTAAAATTGCTTTGTTATTATATATTATATTTAAGCAAGTTTTAAAGAAATTTTCTTGAAATCAAGTTAAAATTGATCTCATTCTGCATCTTATAGGCAAGGGAGAGATGATAAGTAGTGGAACATTAGTTAAGTTAAGCGTTCAAAACTCATGGATCAAGAAGTTCGGAATTAAAAGTTCATTCTTGCAACAAGAAACTCGCTCTTGGATGAAAAAGTTTCTATTTGAAGTCTGCATTTACACGACGAAGTTTCCTTCGTGAAGTTTTTGTTTAAAGGAAAGATGTATGGAGGCTTCATAGGCAAGTTTTTCGATAGTTTTCTTTTGTCTCATACCGATAGATTCAATGCAGGGTTGATCTGTGGATCGTTTTTTTTTATTACCGATACCTCTTGTTGTATGTGACAGGTATCTGAGGTTGAATTAAAACTTCACGAGTCAAACTTCGTCATGTAAATGTGCGTGCAGTATTGAAGATGCTTCAAAACGAAATTGAAGAGAGCTTTTGGAAGCAAACTTGACCGCTTAAACACGGACTTAGCGTACTTCTGACAACGAACATACTTGATCCAAATACGAAGTACCCCATTTTTCTGTGTGTAGATCATAGTTCCGCGTGTCGTTATCTACTGTGTATACAAAAGTGCTCAGCGGCATCGCAGTCACACACCGATACACGTGTATACAACGACAGTATAAGCTCGTTGCTGCGCTACTTTCGCTAATAACCAGGCCGTGCACGGACTAGTCTTCAAAAAACATTGGAGAAGTCTTGCTCTAGAAGAGTAAATGGTACTTGGGAGAGACCGAGCTTGAAGTGGTGAAAACCTATAAATACCTGGGAGTATGGATCTACCATAATGCGCAATTTAAATACCATTTGCAATAAAAACTGAAAGACGCGAAGGTGGCGATAAACTGCACCTGGTAATCTCTCCTGAGCAGGAAAGATGTACCAACGAGCACCAAATACAAACTTTTCGGAGCAGCTGTGAGGTCCATTATGTGCTACGGTGCACAAGTCTGGGGGATTATGCAGTACGATGAAGTTGAGAACCTGCTCAGATACTTTCTGATAAAGCTATACCGACTATCCAGAAACACTCCAAACGGGATTATCACCTCTCCACATATTTAACTTAGACATGCACTTCTCCTATATGCAGAAGCTTTTTTGCATGCCCGAAAATAGACTACCTAAAATATTGGCTCAGTTTCTGCTAAACGGACGTCAGCACTTAATTCGGGAATGGGAACTTCTATCAGCCACTCACTGCGAAAGACTTAACCTCGAAGAAAGTTCAGAGTGGGATTCATGGGCTACAGAAATTCTTAAAAAGATGGATGCTTCATATAGATCATCTTTTATGATCGACTCAGAGCGGAGCTCTCATAGGCTAATATACAAAGAATTGAACTACGACCTAGGAGAAGAGAATTATTTCAACGACGCGTTTTCAGTGGAGCAAATTCGCACAATTTTTATGGCCAGAGGTGAATTGCTCAAACTCAACTTTGTCCCAAACATAGCAAGCAACAACACAGCAAGTTCTCTACTATCCACTATTCATTTTGGTAAGGCAAGACTACATTTGCACGAAGTTCACCAGCTATTAAATGGATCAAATTGGAGGATCCTATATAACTTTATAAGTCAGGAAACTAAATATCGAAAACAAATATTGAAAGGGGACTTTTAAAACAGAGTAATACGGCCAACCGAATCTCGCGCTTTGCAGTTGAACGATCTGGGATCTGGGGAAGACCCGGAAAGCCAGGTGTATTAGACTGAATAGCAAAGAATTTGGAAGGCATTGATCGACTGACGGTTTCATACCATGTCGATTTATTTATTTTAGTATTTTATATACGAAACAAAACTTCTTGTTTCTATCATCTATGTATTATCTGTATTATAAATTAGATGTACGGTTTCCGGCTTGACCCGGTCAGAATGATCAGAAAATCCTAAACCAGATTCTGTCCCTCTGCGCTGACCTCAAGCCGGAAACATACCATGGCTAGCAGATCCTAGAACAGGTCGCTGAACTGCACATCTTGTTTCGTTTTATAAATTTAAATAAAGGTGTTCTTCTTTACTACTACTAATTATGGATTAGCTGATGAAGTTATGGTCTGCTCATAAGTATCAATAAGACTTGCGAAATATTTAGCTAAAATTTCAAGCTAACTTCGTCTGTGCCGAAGTTTTTATGGATAAACACCTGATTTCGACCAAATTTCGCGAATCTTTTTGAAAACGAATCAAATTTACTCACTTCAAATCAGTTTTTCTCACTAAGACTCATTTTCCGACCGATCGGTCCTATGGCAGCCTTAAGAAATAGTCATCCGATTTCGACCAAATTTTGCGAATATATTTGAAAGCATATAGAATTAGTAATCAGTGAGTTTAAGGACGCTAACATTAAAAACAAACAAAATTTCTTACTAAGAACCATTTTCGACCGATCGGTTTTATGGCAACCATAGTAAGTTAGCATTAAGAATCACCGACCTTAAGAACGATTTACTTGAAAACAAAAAAGTTTTTCTAACTAAAACCCATTTTTCGACCGATGGTTCCTATGGCAGCTATAAGAATAGAGTCATCCGATTTTGACCAAAGTTTGCAAATCTGTTTGAAAGCATATAATATTAATAACAGCCGAGTTTTAGGACGCTAACATTGAAAACAAAAAAGTTTTTCTCAGTAAGAACCATTTTTCGACCGATGGTTCCTATGACAGCTATAAGATATAGTCATCCGATCTTGACCAAAATATGCAAATCTGTTTGAAAGCATATAATATTATTAACGACCGAGTTTAATCACGTTACCATAGAAAACAAAAAAGTTTTTCTCACTAAAACTCATTTTCCGAACTATGGTTTCTATGGCAGCTATAAGATATAGTCATCCGATTTTGACCAAAACTTGCAAATGTGTTTAAAAGCATTTAATATTAATAATGGTCGAGTTTAAGAAGGCTAACATTGAAAACAAAAAAGTTTTTCTCACTAAAACCCATTTTTCGACCGATGGTTCCTATGGCAGCTATAAGATATAGTCATCCGATCCGGTTGGTTCCTACATATTAGCAGCGTGCAGTAAAAAGAAGACTCTGTGCAAAATTTCAGCTCGATAGCTTTAAAACTGAGAGACTAGTTTGCGTAGAAACCGACTGACAGACAGACGGACGGACAAAGCTCAATGAACTCAATTCGTCCCCCTGATCAAGAATATATATAGTTTATGGGGTCGGAAATGAATATTTCTATGCGTTGCAAACTTCTGGGCAAAATTATAATACCCTTTGCAAGGGTACAAAAATTTCTACATCGATATTTGTTCGATATTGGAAAAGTATCATTTCGATATTTAGATTTTGTTGTAAAAAATCGATATTCAAATAGACGCTTGTTTAAGATAATTAAGGTGTCATCTGACGACTTTTAAAAACTACATTCTAAGTACGATCTAGTGATCGGAGCTCCAAAATACTAAAAAAAAATTGACTAGATTATGATTGTGACTGATTTAACAACCTTTTTGATAATCAACCAAAGTAAGTTAAAGTCGTCTCCAGGTGGCACACACCCAAAAACCTACCGGTTCGATCATCAATATATTTACCCATAGACTGCAAATCATTTATAACAAAAAAACGAGAATGCTAAGCAAACTTCGTCCTAGCGGAAGTTTTGGAACCTTGCAAATGCTGATTTTGAAATATCAGAGGTTATAGGGCGGTTTCCACGGGTCGCGAAATGAAACTACTGTTAATTTTTTCGTGTAGCCGTTTCATATTCGGTTTCCACTCATCACGTCAAAAGCTTACGTTGGCCACTACGCTATGTTAAAAAATAACGTTGCTTTAAGTGCTGTTAACGCCTCTTTTTTGCGGTGACGTGAAAAACAGGTTTCGATTCTTATTTGTGCGGTAAAGAGGAAGGACAAAAAGGAAGGAAAGCGTCACCTAATGACATTTTCTAGAGCATTTCATAGGAGACTCTCACAGAAAATGTCAGAAGAGGCAATTACCGGCGTTCAATGGGAGGTTACTGCGATCATACTGCAATTTGTAAAAAGGCAAAATGATAAGAACAATTAATGTGTGATTCATTTCGTTCAATAATAATAATTTATTAAAATAGCACACAAAATATGTTATATAAAGTGTTGTTGTATGTACCTATAAGTTAGCGGGCTCATTTAACAGCACAAGAATAAGCACAATGTTTCTTTGAAACGCTTATTGATAGAAAATAAATGTGTTATCCTGTTAAAAGCAGCGGCTTAGCAGATTCTGTTAAGGATTTGCGGAATATCAACTTTTTCATGAGAAATTTTTCGCGTCCTTAAGAAAGCTAACACTAAAAAAACTAAATTCTGTTTGAATCTGTTTGAAAGCATATAAAATAAACAATCTGAGAGTTAAGAGACGCTAACATTAAAATCAAAAAAAATATTCTTACTTAGACCCATTTTCCAATCTATCAGTCTTATGTCAGCCCAAAGATATACATCCATGCTCCCATTTTCACTTTCGAAAAACTTTTGCGATTTAAAACCGGTTTTGGGAACAAAATTTGACTCAAAATTGCAAAATTTTTGCGAAAGCGAAAATGGGAGCATGGCTGATAGTCATCCGATATCGAGCAATTTTTGCAAATCCGTTTGAAATCATTTAATATTAATAATCAACGAGCTTGGGAGCTATAACATTGAAAACAAAAAGTTTTTTTAAAACCCATTTTCTGACCGATCCATAAGATATAATCATTCTATTTTGCGACCGATGGTTCCCAAAGCAGCTATAAGATATAAGATAGTCATATACGGTGCAGAAAAAAAAAGAATTTATAAAAAGCAGACAGAAGGACGGACAAAGCTCAATCGACTCAGCTCTTCGCGCTGATCAAGAATATATACAGTTTGTGGGGTCGGAAATGCATATTTCTAAGCGTTGCAAACTGCTGGGCAAAAATATAATACCCTTTGGCAGTGTATAAAATGTTGTGAAAGCTTTTTCATGAATTTATATTGATGGGATTGAGAGAATATGCTTTATTTAAATTGTACCCAGATTCTTATTTCTTAAATGAAGAGTTTAAATTTCTCTTTTTTTGTAAATTTGTAAATTCTTACTTTAGCAGATTCTTTCAAGTTCGATTTTTACCGTTTCTATATGGTTTACCAAGCTATCCGACATTTCGTTTCTACATTATGGCGGGGAATCCGATTGAAATTCATCTTATCTGTCCCCGTTTTGTGTATACCTTTTAGACCAGTGGTGTCCAAACTCACACAATAAAGTAAGCAACACGAAGTAAACGATTTGACATTTTAACATGAGCAACTCACAAACGAACAAATGCCTCGTGCGAGAACAAAAAGTCGAACAGGCGCATTGTAAAAGAATAAGCCGCCGAGCGTAAATAGAACACACGTCGGCTGCGACGCCGGCAGAATTAAGAGTTCCTATCCCTTGGGATAGACTTTGGCATTTTGGACACCTCACTTTTAGACTTACTTAGGTACAAAGCTGGGCCGATTTTCTTACTTGTTTTTATGGTTGAAATAAGAGCTTGGAGTTTTCCGAATTTCTTTTTGGTACAAAATATTAACATAAATTGAAACTACTCTCCAAAACGGGATTTTCATGATGAAGTAAACTTCATAAAGTTTTCTCAGTAGGTGAGTGACTCAAGTGTGATTCTAAATATGTTGCTCAAAAAATCTAGTAAAACTCCCTTAATTTTCAAGCATACCATAGTGTAAGTCCCGACTAAGTTTTAGTTTCTAGGGTTCGGCTGTGAATCATTGATCATACATGCAATCATCATATACTTATAATAGTTAAATAAAACTGAAGTCCATTTCGACCGTCACGAAACCATGAGTACTATCCCCTGCCAATACCTCTGATCTTTTTAGTTTCCATTTCTAAATCAAAGCTGAATACAAATATGAAGTTAAGCATTTATTTTCTTAATTACGTTCAAGTGGCCCCAAGGTAAACCAAGTCGAAACTTGGTGTGCGCGCGAATTTCAGGCAAATAAGTAGTAATTTTCGCCATATTTTTGTACTTTCTTCTGCTACTGCCCTCGCGTATAAAATATGCCCCAATAATATAAAACAGAAGGCGATACATCAAAGGGGATTATACAATTTATTTTAGCTTGCCGATGAATATTTTTTTTGTTTTTTTTTTTTGCTTTTACCCATTTTTGTTTGTTCTTCATTTTTATTTTATTTATTTACTTGCTGAAGATTGAGAAGATGTATACAATCTGAAAAGAAACCATGCAGATGCAACAGCTGCACAAGCATGCAGATACAAATGTATCTTTACTAATAAATTATAAAAAAATATATATATATATACAATATATATTATTTTATTCCTCGAAGCGGACGAAAGAAAGACGGCGACGGCACTTGAGGCCAATTTACTCAGCGTGCAGCGGAAGCATCGTCGATTTTGCTGGGAGGGTCGGACGGGGTCTGAGAGTGACGAGTGTAATGACTTTTGTCGATTGGGTTAAGTGGCTTGTTGGCTTCCTTTGCTCACCTACACACACACACACACACACACACACACAGGGAGACTCTTCAAATGCAGCGTGCGAGATTCCTTTTTTTGAGTTGCACACATTCTGTTCGTCTCTCTGTCATCCCTGCCTGCCATACTTATGATTGTTGGCCTTTTTTTTTTGTCTGTTTTCTGGTTGCCGTTGAAGTAGTTTGAATGTGGCACGTTTGGCTGTTCTTATACCTATATGTAGAGTCTTCCTCGTTTCCTTTATTTTTTCTTTTTTTTTTTTCCTTGCTGCATTTTGTGTCCGTCTGTCTGTGTGGCTTCTTGGTTCTTGCCCCCCTATCGAGATGCGGTAATTTGTCTGCACTTTTTTTTTGTGGGTTAGAGGTAAGCGACACATGCTAATTATGAGTGTGAGAAGAGGAAACGAAAAAGAAGTCTCTGGACCCAACCAGCCGAAAATGTGCGAGCAGTTTTTGTGGCTATTCCACGGATTGATTAATTGAGAGGCACATAAATGGTGAAATAGGAGCCAAAAGGAAATCGAAAGGGTTAGGAAATTGAAAGTGGTCAGGTATTGTGTGATTAATGAAAATGCAATAGCAAAATAACCAAATTTTAGTTAATATATAATATGACGCAACGAAAGATAGTGTAAAGTATATTTCGGTCCACAGAAATTTATATACTCTTTGAGGATTTGTTTAGGTAGCCGATTTTAAAGACAAATTACAAATCTAATGATCTTCATGTTGTCTCAACTCAAAACTGAAACTAGTATCATTTTTGTTGTATCAATATAAACCTAGAGAATATCGAATTGATATTTTGGGTATTGGTTTGATACTTAGAATATTAATTTGATATTCTAAAGTATTAATTTGAAATAAAAAAAGCTTCAATGTCAACGAATGTTAGTTCAAAAATTCTAAGTCATGTTCTTATGTGAAACGAAGCTTGCCGAATGATCCAGCTGGCACATTTAGTGGTTTGATTTCAGTGCAAACACATCAGTAATTAGTTAAGATACCTTCCCAGATGACGTGCTGAAGATAATTTAATGGATTTCAATAAGGAACACGAACTCCTTTATAAACAAGGTAAGTTTAAGCAGCTAAGCATACATATATATGTTGCTTTTGTCGTTTTTAGGAGCATATGAAAATAATAAATGTAACTCTTTAGACTAGACATATTGGTATATGTGTGCCGCTATGACTGTTGTTGCGCTTTACAAGATGACGCTCAAAGCGAGAGATTTGAATCGAAGACAGCTGCTCTGCGAAAGCGTAAAGATCTGCACTTATGGGTTTCACCATTATAGTGACATCTCCGCATATAGACACGGAGCTCGCAGACTGAGAGAACAATGTTTCCCATAGTGAGGTAACCAAACCTGAAGATTTTAATTCATTCATGTAAATAAAATACATTTTTTAAGAGTTCAAAATAAAAGTAAAAAGTTTTTAAACTGTTAAGTTTTAATTTAAATGGAATTTTATAGAGATTCAGTTCTGACACTGCAAACTTGATAAGAACAAATATTAAATTGATAAAAGCTAGTATCAAAATGATACCAAGAGTTTGACAATTGAAATGTCACATTGATAAGACCGAGTATCAAATAGATATTACTAAATTAATTGCCGATTTCTCTTCTTCCAGATAGCTGCTATGTGTCAGATAAGCTCACAATTTACTCTGCTATTTGTAAGTTTATGTGTCATATAGCTCTATGTAGAAGATGAGAAATCGGCCCTTATACAAAAAAGTGTCATCCTGATAAAAGAAACTATCAAATTGATATCCTCGAAATATATTTTAAAACATTCGATAATATAAATTTGATACTTGGAGTATTAATGGCAGTTTGTAAATAACTGAATTGATACTACAAACTTGATAAGAACAAATATTAAATTGATAATAGCTAGTATCAAAATGATACCAAGAGTTTGTCAATTGAAATATTAAATTGATAAGATCTAGCATCAAATTGACACTAAAAAATGAATACTTAAAAGTGTTTATACAAGTTAGGTTTAATACATTCGAAAATATCAACTTGATACTTGGATTATTAAAGAGAATTTGATACTCAATAGTTTCAAATTAATGTCTAAATAGTGTCATGATGATTACTTTTTTTTTTGGGTAAAGTATTTCTTTGACGAGTTAATTACGTTATTGATTTGTTTAAAATTTTGTATGCGGGCATGCGATGGGATTAAATGTAATTTGAACTGGAGCAGCTTGGTCTTAACATTCCCATTTACCCAAGTCTTAAATTTCATCTCTTATTATGAGTAGCCTGAGAGTTTTCGGAAAAGGTTTATTTTAATTTTTTATTTTATTTTATTTATTTAGAGTCGACAAACAAATGCTGTCAACAAAAGTATAAATACGTTACAAAAAAAATTTTATGAGCTAAGGAAGCCTATCAAAGAAAATCTAATAAAATTACAATCTCTTCATATTCTCATGCCCTTTTGTCTTTGACATTAGCAAACACCAATAAGAGAGCAGAACTCCAATTCACAGTGTCATAACTTTGGCTCGCGTCTGTGTGAAATAAACACGAGTCAATTCTTCGTCCACCATTGGCTATGGGTTAGTCTGATCTGATCTAAAGACAAACGCCTTCTAATACTCTCTCTTTTTCACTGGCTCTCTCCGCTCATGCTACACTAGAACAATAAAAAGAACACATACTCCTGCCAGTTCATGCATTGTGTCCTGGAAAAGTGATCTGTATTTGGGTTACTGCCGTAAAGATGATGCATTTCAATCAATAGAAGCTACACTTCAATGAGGTAGAGCTCAGTACTGAATTTATTAGTGATCCCTTTAGGCCTGAAGAGTAGAAATAGCTCCAATTCATGACTTTAAGTACTAGCATAATAGCCTAATTACACTGAGCACATCTAACATATAACATCCCACATCATGAGTTAAAATGCTTAATGACTACATATGGGCATTTCCACAGAAAAGTCCACCGAGACCAAAAAATGAAAATCCAACCCTACACAAAGAGAGCGTCCTGAAATAGTAGCCGCACCCTGTGCAAAAAGCTAGTTCAAGCAAGCAGTTTCAAATCACTCTTTGCTGCTTCATAAACTGTTTAAACCTTCTTAGATGGATCTCTGATTACTTAAGCACTAGTTCCAAAATAAGTTTTATTTCGAAATTCAAATTTTTATCGCATCTGGTTTACCTCTGGAGTAGCCCTAGATAGTCACTTGGGTGCATTGCATTTTACTCTCTTCATCTATGATATTCTTGATAGTTCAGCACTATTGTGTGCTTATGCACGCCGATGATGTGAAACTTTGTTAAGCATATAGAGATTTGGTTTCTCGCAGAGTTCGCAAAAAGAGGTCACTTTTTACAGGCTGTCAACTTCGAGTCACGATGAAAAAGTGAAACGAAGTCATATTTAACCTCTGTCTTTTCTTAACGAGCTCTTTGCTTAATCGACGAGAGTTTTTTTTCGCTCTCTTTGTTAAATCTAATAATCTACACCCAATAAAATGTGTATCAATATCAATTTGTAACACGTTGTCAAATTGAAACTGAAACTAGTATTATTTTTGTTGTTTCAATATAAACCTAGAGAGTAGCAAATTGATATTTTGGGTATTAATTTGATACTTAGAAAATAGAATGGAATAGAATAGAATATTTGATAAATAATAAATGTAACTCTTTAGACAGGACATATACCACGCCACAATGCCGCTGTGACTGTTTCTGCGCTTTACAATATGACGCTCAAAGCGAAAGGTTCGAAACGAAGACAGCTGCAGAAGAGACGTTTTTCACTCAGGTTCTCTGCACGTGTGGGTTTTAGTATGAGGCACACCATTACAGTCCGCGGACACGTTTCATGCAGAGAGAAACGAAATCACATTTAACCTCTGTCTTTTCCTAACGACCTCTTTGCTTAATCAACGAGAGTTTTTTTTTCGCTCTCATTGTTAAGTTTGTTTCCACGAGACAAAGCATGTGTATTCGCAAAACCATCGACAAATTTGACCACATCCAGACCGTACTGAGGAGAATATGGCGATTGTAGCGGAGAATGCGGCTGCAGACCTTGAACTATAGATTCGACGCCGATCTCACCATTTGGGTTTAACGTATTCGACTACTTGGCGATTTTTACGCAAGAATCTTGGTAAAAGCAGGGTCCGGCATAACACAAAAGTCGGCCAGCCATAGCTACCGGGAGCCGAAGTTAGTCGTGTGTTTACGCAAACGCGAGCCGATCTAACGATTGTGTGAATAAGTGAACACTGAATTACAATTAAAACGGCTGTAGTCCGGAGAGAGCTCTCTTGGTCACCAACACAAGCACACTTTTTTGTCCTCTCTATTTGGCCGGTACTGCTTTAGATCTTACAAAATCCTACTCGTTCAAGAATTGAAGCCGCCAGACTTGAATTTGCGCTTGAATTTCAGTCAATGGGCTCTGTAACAGCTTAATGAAGATGCGTTGGCTAAATGGATACGTCAACAAACAAAATTGTCGCATTTGGGCTGATGAACAATTCGAAGAGACTCTCGAACTACCGTTACATCCAAAAAAAAAAGCACTGTTTGGTGTGGTTTAGGTGCTGCTGGAGTCTTCGGTCTGTATTTCTTTAAAAATGAAGGCGGACAGAACATAACTCAAACTACTTTTTGTTACCTGAAAATGAAGCCCTTGATGTCGGCAACATTTGGTTTCAGCAAGACGGTGCTACGACACACACAGCGCGTGAAACAATGACCGTGTTCAGCAGAACAACTTGCTCCCTAATCAAGTATAAATTTGCAATAATCTTCCTACTGAACTCAAGTGAAGCGGCATCATAATAGCCAATTTGAGGTATTAATATACAGGAGCATGTATCAAATAAATAGTACGCTACTTTAAAATCATTCTGCTACGTCCAACAGCGATGCATAATTCTTTTCTGATACCTGCTCAGGGATCAATTATTCTGCTGAACACGCCGAATGGCTTTATTGAGAAATAATTTCAGTGGGCAGCTTATTTCGCGTTTCAAACCTGTCAACTGGCCGCCTAGATCATGTGATATCACACCAATGGACTTTTTTTTGTGGGGTAATGTAAAGTCAAAAGTTTTCGTCGATAAGCCAAATAACGATTCAAGACTTGGAAGCCAACATTACTTGCGTAATTCGCGAAATACCCGTAGCAATGCTGGAAAGAGTGATCCAAAATTGGACCATCTAAAAGGACCATTTACCGCGTGGTCAACATTTGAATGAAATTATCTTTAAAAAGTAAATGTCAGAGATTATTCTTTCAGCCCATAATAAAGATTTTACCATCCAAATCCATGTTTTGTGTTCTATTTGATGGATCAACTTTTACTTGTTGTCACAAAATGGAGGAAGATGAAACGTTTTCTATTCGTTTTCGAATCTTTTATTGATCGATCAGGAGTTGTGTAGGGGACAAGGCCTGATACTGAAAATCAGCAAAACCTGGGTTCAAATCTCTCAAAATTTGTATTAAAGAGGTGCCAATTACTGTTTTATAAATAAAGTTAAACAGTTTTGAGCAGTTTGAGTTTGAGCAGCTTGTACTTTTATAAAAAATATTTAAATTAATAAAGAATTGATAGCAAAAAAAAGTCCATTAAATATATGCTTAGAAGCCCTGCCTTTTTTGCTTTCTTTAAACAAAAAAAAACTGTATAGTATTTATCCTCCAATTTCCTTTCCTTCTCCTTTGATCCCTACATAAAGTTCACTGAACTGATCACGCAAAGAAAGAGCGAGAGAGAGAGAGATACAAAAAAGTAATATACAACCTCTAATGATGCACTCGCATTAAAAACAAAAATCCCTCGGCAATAAAATATGAAAAACAAAAAAAAAAACAATTCAAAAATTATTTTTAACAAAGGCAAAACTCAGACAAATAAAAGTGCAATTAATCACCAGAAACCGAACCGAGGACCCAAAGAATGAACGAGCGACCGAGGCCAAGAACTGACACTTATCGGCTTTATCTGCTTATGTGGCATGAAGAGCAAAGAGAACATATAAATAAATGGAAAAGAATTATAAATATTAAAGAAGCTGCAAAGAAGAGGCAGGGGTTGAGCAGGGGCTGGGGGAGACGATTGATTTTTATATATGTATGTATGTATATGGCCATTGCCTTGACAGACTGAGACCAGCGACTGATCGGCAGGCAGGCAGCCAACGAAAAATGCATCAATTTTTAATAAATGAAATGTGTGAATGAAGGCGGGAGAACAACAATCGGAAAGGCAAACAGCAGGAAAGCATAAACATGGCCAACACACACACACACACACACAACACTAATACCTAGGCAAACAAACAGATGCAGATGCATTTTCCAAAGAATTTCTAAAACGCACATAAAAAGCAAAGCAAACGGCCAGTAGAAAAAATATTTAAAAAACCATAAAAACAAAATATTTATTGAAAAGAGACGCTAACGAGCCAGCAAGAGATGGGGAAAACAAAAAGCCAAGGAAAAAAAATTGAACATATGAACACGCTAATGTGCCCCATTCCCCATTCCCCCCCGTCCACTTATTTGATTAATGCACTCAAATGCGACAATAAACACGGACAAACGCACGGAGAAGGTACGAACAGATCTGGACAAACAAATATGGCATTCCAATGAAGATGCGAGTAGTCGTCGTCGTCGCTGTCGATGTCTATTGGATAAATAAATAAAAAAGAAAAAAAAAACTAAAAAATTTTTATTAAAGTGCGAATTCTGCGGTGCGCCTTAATGTTGATGGAGAGGCTTCGTTGAATGTATGAATGGAAAACCGGTTGGTTATGAAGTGACACTTCAAGAGCTTGAGAAAGATTGCTGCAGCATGGGTTCTATGCAGAAAGTCAAAATCATAAGAGGGGAAACTATTTTAAAAGTAAGTCTGCAACCAAATTGATTCCGCAACAATAAAAGATAATGGAGTTTTGGTTATTAAAAAATTTTCAATTTCAATTATGTTTACGTTTTTAATTACAAATTCTCAATACCTACTCTACATATAAAACAGTTGCTCCTGACTGATTCACTGATTCAGCGAAATAATTCGACACGTATTTTCCCGATTTTGGAAAATCCGCCCATATGGAACATGGCCGGGAAATTGTGCATGCAAAAAACTATATTTCATCCGATTGAGTTGAAACTCGGTTTGTAAGAATAGAATACGAAATAATTTGAAATATGATTTTCCAAATGTCGCAAAATCCGCAAACAAACGCAAACGCAAAACTATTTTTTATCCGATTGGCTTGAAACTCGGTTTGCAAGGATAGAACACGAAATAATTTGAAATGAGGCGGTAACGATAACGATAATGAAAGCGATAGACTATACTGAAGGTGACGCAGCGAAGCGCGACGGGTTATATGCTAGTCGCTTAATAAATGTCTTTACTTTTTTGGAAATCCCAAGTTTTTAAAAATCTGGAAATCGGTAACTATTTTGGAAGATTAAATTATATATAAAACAGCTGCCAATAGTATTTCCATTAGTTTAGCTCAAAAATATTCACCAAATTCTATCTAAAAATTATTATTTGGAGAATAATATTCAGAATAAGAAGTTTATCAATCAGCGGTTTATAAGCGGAAAATTATCAAATGTTGATGTGCTGTTCTGCTATATTATCTCTTATATACAATGTTGAGGACCCCCACTTATCCACCTATTTTGTTTCATTTAATAACAAACTAGAAAACGAAGCTAACATCGTCTGTGCCGAAGTTATAATACACTTGAACTCCATACACTCGCTCCAATGGTTAACAATTTCGAACTAATTATGCAGATCAGTTTGAAAGTATATAATATTAATAAAAACCGAGCTAACATTAAAAACAAAAAAGTTTTCCCCACTAACACCCATTTTTCGACCGATGGTTCCTATGGCAGTTACCTGATATAGTCATCCGATTTTGACCAAAGGTTGCAAATCTGTTTGAAAGCATATAATATTAATAATAGCTGAGTTTGGGAACGCTAACATTGAAAACAAAAAAGTTTTTCTTACAAGGACCCATTTTCCGACCGATGGTTCCTATAGCAGCTACCTGATATAGTCATCCGATTTTAACCAAATTTTGCAAATCTGTTTGAAAGCATAAATTATTAATAATGACCGAGTTTAAGAACGCTAACATTGAAAACAAAAAAGTTTTCCTCACTAACACCCATTTTTAGACCGTTGGTTTCTATGGCAGCTTCCTGATATAGTCATCCGATTTTGACCAAATTTTGCAAATCTGTTTGAAAGCGTATAATATTAGTAATGGATGAGTTTAAAAACGCTAACATTGAAAACAAAAAAGTTTTTCTTACAAGGACCCATTTTCCGACCGATAATTCATATGACAGCTACCTGATATAGTCATCCGATTTTAACCAAATTTTGCAAATCTGTTTGATAGCATATAATATTAATAATAGCTGAGTTTGGGAACGCTAACATTGAAAACAAAAAAGTTTTTCTCACTGAGACCCGTTTTTCGACCGATGGTTCCTATGGCAGCTACCTGATATAGTCATCCGATTTTGATCAAATTTCGCAAATCTTTTTAAAAGCATATAATATTATTAATAACTGAGTTTGGGGACGCTAACATTAAATAACAAAAAAGTTTTCTTACAAGGACCCATTTTCCGACCGATCATTCCTATGGCAGCTACATGATATAGTCATCCGATTTTGACAAAATTTTGCAAATCTGTTTGAAAGCATATAATATTAATAATAGCTGAGTTTGGGGACGCTAACATTGAAAGCAAAAAAGTTTTTCTCACTGAGACCCGTTTTTCGACCGATAATTCGTATGACAGCTATATGATATAGTCATCCGATTTGGATTAAACTAAACAGAATTATGTGGCAGCATATAATATTAGGTAATATCAAGTTTGGGAGCAATATCCCTAAAAACAAAAAGGTTTTTTTTACTGAGACTTCGGAACTATCTTTTCTTTAGCAGCTATACCATATAGTTGTCCGAATTTCGTCAAGCTTACTGGTATTATGAAAAGCAAAAAAAAAAGCTTATACAGCGGTGTCACAGAAATCTCTTCCAGCCAAATTCCAACCCAAAACCAATTCTTGGTGTCATAGAAATCTCTTTCGGCTGGTTTCAAATCTCTCGTTTTTTTTAGGAGATTTCGAAAAATTCACCACCCACACAATTTTGACAAGTAAAATTAGTTTTGGAAATGTAAACATTATTTTTCTGGATATGTTGCATCAAATTAATAAATTATGAAATTAGTTTAAGCATTGAAATTTGCATTTTAATTATTATTCGCACAACCAACCAAAGTCTTTCATATTAGTCAAAAGCAACCACCTCACGTGGCGCCATCTACAGGTTGCGCCGCCTTCTATGTGATAGCCAGCTAACTAAGGGCTGGCAAGTTATACTTCAAGAGTGGTGCGAACACATTTTTAAAATTCGCATTTTATTTTTGGAGAATATGAAATGAATAAATAATATGAATAATAATTTAAAAAAGCATCATAAAACATATAACATAATCAATTAATATAACTTAAACATCAAATTACCCCTTAACTAAAAGAAGTGAAATTTTTTTGCGAGAGATGCAGCCCTGTTTTTAGAGATGAAACTTCAATTGGAACAGCTTCTGCTCTAACTAGATTTTCAAATAAGAAAATTAAACCACTTGAAGTTCTGTGACACCGACGAATTTTTCGAGCGATTTGCAAACCAACCGTAGATGAAATCTCTAGTGATTTCTGAGAAACCGCTGATAAATACGAAGTTTGGGGGCGTTTTCACTGAAAACAACAAATTTTTTCTCACTAAAAAAGTTTTTGACGGGTCTTTCCTATGACAACTATATGCTTTCGTCATCCGATCCGAACGGTTCCGACAAATGTGCAGCTTATTTGTACCTAAAGACTTCGTAAAAAGTTTGGTTAATATACACAGAGGGAAAAAACTGAGAACATTGGACTCAAGATGAGCACAAACGCTACCAAAAATCAGTGCATGAACGGTTTTTCTCATTTGTAGTACAATGTTATCACTTCAAGAACAATTTTTTGAGATCGAAAAAAATCTCAAATCGAATTGATATTATTACGTTTTTAAGAACAGGATTTGAGTTCAGATTGTTCCCAATTTTTGAGAACAATTTCAATTGTTTCGGCACGTATGTCAGCAATAGCAACTCGAATCTCGTTCTTCAACTCATCAATTGTTTCAGGATTGTTTGCATAACATTTGTCCTTGACCGCTCCCCAAAGATAATAGTCTAACGGTGTCAGATCACAGCTTCTTGGCGGCCAATTCACATCTCCATATTTGCTGATAATTCGATTTTCGAAGATAGGGCGCAGACGATCGATTGCGGCGTGCCAAGTCCAAGTCTTCCGCTTTAATTTCCTCGAAGAACCAATCACTTAACATTCACCATTCACGCTCACGGTGGCTCCTTCTTCATTTTCGAAGAAAAATGGACCAATGATGCCTCGAGACCAAAATCCGCACCAAACAGTGATACGTGGTGGGTGCATTGGCTTCTCGACGACGATATGCGGATTTTTTGTGCCCCAGATGCGACAATTTTGTTTATTAACATAACCACCGAGGTGAAAATGTGCTTCATCCGAAAAGAAGAGTTTTCAGTAAAATTCACCATTTTCGGCCAAACGATCTTCCGCCCAATTTGCGAACTGTAGACGATTCGGATGGTCAATTGGGTTTAGCTGCTGCACCAATTGAACTTTGTATGGCTTCATGGCAAGGTCTTTATGCAAAATTCGCATCAAAGATGCGCGCGAAATGTTCAATTGTTGAGATCGATGGAGAGTTGACGTCGATAGTTGTTCACGCTCATTTTCAGCAATGTTTTCGGTCGAGCGCACCGGACAACCAACACTCCACTTTTACGAACTCGCTTTACGAATTGATCCACAAATTTAGTTTTCGGAACATTTTTTTTTGTTAAATGTTTTTTTCAAATTTCGCACAGTTTGAGTCGAGGAGTCACCACTTTGGAAATATGTTTTTAATATTTCCCAGCTTTCTTCAAGCGAATAAGGATCCATTTCGTAAATGTCAAAGTTTTTACCAAATATTAGTCGCTTTCGGAATGACATTTGACGTTTTTAAAGTCAAATTATGAATAGTTCAAATTCCAAACACTAGATGGACCACCCTGTAATTGACAGTTGGTGTCAAGCAAGATATGAATCGAAAGGTAATTAAATTGTCAATAATTGCGTAACACATTGTTTTCAAATCGGTTTAGTTGTTTGAATACAATGACCTAAAATATTTTAAAATAATCGATTTTTTGCTCGAAAGTGCAAGAAATTTCATTTTTAATCGCCTCCGAAATATATAAAAAAAATCAAAAAAAAATGTTTTCATTTTTTCGAGTTAAGAATCGCACTTCTACAAATATTAATAAGGTATTGATGAAGAAATAGCAAAAGCTTAAATGGGAAGCGTTTTTATTACCTTTTCTAAACGTTTTTAAAACGGTTTTAGTATTAGATTTGGACACTAAATCCGAAAACTTTTGTGAAAGTGAAATTGAGAATATTCCTAAAAAGGTTGGTTTCGAAACAGATTCAGGTTCAGCCTCAAAAGAGTAAAAGAAAGAATATTTACAAACCAAATTCCAAGTACAACACCAAAAGAAACATTTAATACAATTTTACCAAAAGTGGCGACCGTGATTTAAAACAAACATAAGATTCTGCCATATACATATAAATAATTAACTAGTTATACCCTTGCAAAGGGTATTATAATTTTGCCCAGAAGTTTGCAACGCATAGAAATATTCATTTCCGACCCCATAAACTATATATATTCTTGATCAGGGCGATGAGCTGAGTCGATTGAGCTTTGTCCGTCCGTCTGTCTGTCCGTCTGTCTGTCCGTCTGTCTGTCCGTCTGTCTGTCCGTCTGTCCGTCTGTTTCTACGCAAACTAGTCTCTCAGTTTTAAAGCTATCGAGCTGAAATTTTGCACAGAGTCTTCTTTTTATTGCACGCTGCTAATATGTCGGAACCAACCGGATCGGATGACTATATCTTATAGCTGCCATAGGAACCATCGGTCAAAAAACGGGTCTTAGTGAGAAAAACTTTTTTGTTTTCAATGCTATCGTCATAAAACTCGGCCATAATTAATAATTTATGCTTTTAAACAGATTTGCAAATTTTGGTCAAAGTCAGATGACTATAACATATAGCTGCCATAGGACCGATCGGTCGGAAAATGGGTCTTAGTGAAAAAAACTTTTTTGTTTGCAATGCTAGCGTCATAAAACTCGGCCATAATTAGTATTATATGCTTTCAAACAGATTTGCAAATTTTGGTCAAAGTCGGATGACTATAACATATAGCTGCCATAGGACCGATCGGTCGGAAAATGGGTCTTAGTGAAAAAAACTTTTTTGTTTGCAATGCTAGCGTCATAAAACTCGGCCATAATTAGTATTATATGCTTTCAAACAGATTTGCAAATTTTGGTCAAAGTCGGATGACTATAACATATAGCTGCCATAGGACCGATCGGTCAGAAAATGGGTCTTAGTGAAAAAAACTTTTTTGTTTGCAATGCTAGCGTCATAAAACTCGGCCATAATTAGTATTATATGCTTTCAAACAGATTTGCAAATTTTGGTCAAAGTCGGATGACTATAACATATAGCTGCCATAGGACCGATCGGTCGGAAAATGGGTCTTAGTGAAAAAAACTTTTTTGTTTTCAAGTAAATCGTTCTTTAAGTCGGTGATTCTAAATATTAAAAGCATTCAAACTAATTTGAAAAAGTTGATCGACATCGGGTGACTATATCTTATGGTTGCCATAGGACCGATCGGTCGAAAATAGTTCTTAGTAAGAAATTTTTTTTGTTTTGAGTGTTAGCGTCTTTAAACTCACTGATTACTAATTCTGTATGCTTTCAAATATATTCGCAAAATTTGGTCGAAATCGGCTAACTATCGGCTGACTATATCAAAAGGCTGCCATAGGACCGATCGGTCGGAAAATGAGTCTTAGTGAGATTAACTTTTTTGTTTTAAATTTTATCGTTCTTAAACTCGGCGATTTTTATATTTTGATATGTTTTCAAAAAGATTCGCGAAATTTGGTCGAAATCAGATGATTATCTGTCGGAAAATGGGTTTTAGTTAAAATTTTTTTAGATTTTTTATGTAAGCGTTCTTAAACTCTGACATTTCAAAAACAGCATTTGCAAGGGTATAAAAACTTCGGCACAGACGAAGTTAGCTTGGCCTTCTCGTTGAGTCTCCCTTCAAAAAGAGTTCAAAAAACTTTCAATCCGAAAAATTCTTAATCAACCGCTAAAACCACAAAAATGCCAATACAACAATTGAATTGAATAATGCCGGACCGGAACCTATGACAAGACAAAAAAAAAAAAAAGAAACAAAATGTGGAACACTCCACCAAAGTGGACATGGTCGGTCAACAACAGCAACAACCACAACGTCGTCATCGTCGTCGACGACGTGAAGCACGTGAATGCTGTCAATCATGAGAAGGCGCAGCCAAAAGCTGAACATTCCACGGAACAACATCATGACAAGCGCAAAGCAATTTATGACGTCACGTGGGGAGGCGAAATGCCGCCGGCGAAGATCAGATCACCAAAGACGAAAACGCGCGAACATGAATCAAAACAAAGACCAGAGAAAGATTACTCTTACGAGTAAGAGCAAGAGAGAGAGAGAGAGAGCGGAGCAAAGAGAGCATTAAAGAGCGAGATCTCGACTCTTGTTTTATGAATGAGACTGAACTGGACGACTACTCACCCGCTCTTCTTCGCGTATCATTTCGGCTATGCCGGGTTTGATCTCCATATCATCGGCCAGAGATGCAGCACTGGTGGCGGCTCCTACTACTGAGCCATGATGTGTATGTGTGGGTGGAGGCGGTAGGCGTGATTCGTTCAGTTCCATGGCCATGGCTGCGGCTGGGCCCAAAGGAAAGCGATTATCGCCTAACGGCGAGCCAGTGGAGGAGTTGGCGGATGAAGGTGGAGCTGGTGGTAGTGGTGGTGGTGGCGGTGGTGGTGGATGGTTAAGATGCAGTGGACTTCGACCGGAGCGACTTAAGGGTGCTGGCGTAGTGGCGGGTGACGGCATATCCAGACTGTGAATGGCTGTTTCCGAGGGTGTAAGTCTTCTGGGTGTGGTAGCCACAGGTGGCAGCTGCACCGGCGCTGATGGTTTGGGCGGGGGCGTCATCAGTGAGCAATCTCTTTGACGTTCGCGCTCTTTTTGCTCCTGCTCCAAGCGTTCGGCGGCAATGAGACTACTCAAGGGACTGGCGGGCGTATGGAATATCGTGTCGGCCGAGGGCCAACGACGTTTGCGTACATTTCGACGCTGTTCGAGGGGGGAGAGACGCAACTCGGAGCTGGTGTCTGCCCATTCACTGCTCAGGCGTAACTTTTTCTCCGGCTGCATAAAAGCCAAAAGCTCCTCCGCCTCTCTTTCCGCCTGCTCGCGACTCGAATCCTTCGGTGAGGACACCTGCTGGGCAGCCGCGGCAGCTGCACTGGCCGCCTCCATGTGGGTAACATCCGCCAGACCGCGTACCTTCAACATTTCGGCTATTCTCAGCAAAGGACCAATTTGATCTTGACTCACATTGATCTCTCCGCGATACATAAACTCCACAATGGCCTTGAGATCACACCAATTGACATCCCGCATAATGACAATGGGATGTTGACAGGGTGTTTCGGCTAGCAGGGTTTGGAAATAGGGTGAGCAGGCGGAAAGGACCATTTTGTGTGCCTTGAGGGAGCGTCCATCGCAGGCCAGGGTCACATCCACAAAGCATTCGTTTTGCAGCAGCTGATCAAAGATGGTGGTGAGATTCGTTTGATAGTTGTTCCAGCGTAGGCAAAACTGTTGTGAGCTGGATGAGGGTGAAGCGGCCGAGGAGCTGCGCGCTTGGGGTGAACCCACAGGTGATCGACTTTCCTCCTTGGTCTCTTTTGGCTTCAAAGAGCCGGACAGAGATGTGGGGGAGTGCGATGGTGGTGGTGGTGGACTTTTGTCGGGTGTGCCGCCACTACGTTGTCTTTGGGCCGCTTGAGCGGGTTCCACTTGGGTTTCCGTTTCGCAATGATCCACAGAGGCCATGGCTTAACTAAACGGTTATCGGTTAACGGTTAACGCTTAACGGTTTATTACAAACTATCGTTTATCGCGACGCATTCTTACTAATTACGAGAGTGGGCATATGTGTGTCTGTGTGTGTGTGTGTGTGTGCGAGTGTTACGTATGTTTTTTGTTAGTGAATTGGCCAAAAAGTCTTCTCAGCACGAGCGTCTGAATTAGACTGAAATCGTTTTGCACATTTTGATACGGAAAACTCAAAACAAACTTAACACAGGCCAGGCCAACACACACGATGACGACGACGACGACGACGACGACGACGGCGGCGACGACGATGTGGAAAACTCTTGTCTGTTGCAGTTGTTGTTGTTGCTGTTGTTGTTGGGGTACCCGCAGCAACTTGCGAGTTGCGAATGCGAATTCGCTGAGCCCGCGACGAAGTTGCAAATAGTTCGCGCTGATTCTGCCCGCTTCTCTGCCTCTGCTTGCATTTCATACAGTTCAAGGCAAAGGAGACGACGACGCGTGCGTTGATTAGTCGTCGTAGCGCGCGCTGCCTTCAAAAATTATGCGGAGAGCAGCAGCAGCAGTAGCAGCAGCAGGCGCCAAAAACGCCGGCACACCGGCCGTCGCCGCCGCCACACGAAATTCCTTTGCTCGGAAAACGAGCCACGAACAACGCCGTTTGGCTCTCCCACACACAACAACTGCCGCACGACGACGACGAGTCGCTTTGCTGCTGCCAACCCCCAAAAAAGGGGCACCGGCTGGTAACAACGCTGCACTTTCAAGTGCAACTGTGTGTGTGTGTGTGTGTGAGGAAATCCAAGTTGACTGCGTAAAGAGAGAGAGTTGGCTTAGGCCTAATATTTTTTGTAGGTGCTTTAGGTAAAGAGAATGAGTGAGTGAGTGAGTGAAGGAGAGAGGGGGACTGGCGGCACCTTTCGCCTTTGATTGACTT
The DNA here is from genome assembly GCA_037044535.1 of Lordiphosa magnipectinata. Classification (NCBI taxonomy): domain Eukaryota; kingdom Metazoa; phylum Arthropoda; class Insecta; order Diptera; family Drosophilidae; genus Lordiphosa; species Lordiphosa magnipectinata. Next base: position 809 of record JBAMBO010001733.1, on the reverse strand, counting down.
CAAAAAAATCAACAAAAAAAATATACAAAATTATTTAAAAATATTCATTTAGTTTTTGTATATTTTTTTGGTTTCAATAATGGACGATTTTAAATTTCAAAATTAGTTAGAAATAAGTGATTTAATAAGTACTTTAATTGAAAAGTTTTGGTTTGGAAAACTAAAAATTTTAAAAATTTTATTCGTAACCTAATTTTCTCACTCTCGTCCCTAATTTTCGAATTTTTTGTGAAATAGTTTGGTGTACAATAAGCCCTCGTTAAGTTAGTGTACTAATAAGACTTAGGAAAAGTCTAGTAAAGCCGCGGAGTAGATAGGTACGGTAACAAATGACGGTGCTGTCACACACAGATATCATTTCTTGAGGCTTCTTCCGCGTTTTTCGGGAAACTAAATTTTTTTTTATTATTTATTTTGTTTCTAAATTTTCTGTCACCTTCTGTAAACTTGGCAACTTAATTTAGATTGTGTAAATATTCTCTTAACTTATCTGTTTATGTAAGTTAGATTGTTTATTATTCAAGGCTGCAAACCTGTAAAATTTTGGTTAAGGTATAAGGATCGATTCGCTAACCGAATCCTGTTCCCAAAGCTTTGGTTCGACTCTGGGTTCGTAGATTGTTAAATAGTTGACAGATTTTTTGCCTCAACATGCGGTCACAATATAGACATATGTATATTTGATCAGAAGAACGCGTCCAGCTTACCAAGCTATGTACATATGTGAGTCGTCAAGTCGACTGGACCACATTTCTTATTGTTATCTTTCAGAGGTGTGTCTTTCAAAAGTGCTTGGTCTTTGAATTTTG
>JBAMBO010001732.1:0-218618 GCA_037044535.1 Lordiphosa magnipectinata | reverse complement strand
AAAGTCTCAACTTCTATCATCACATTTGAGTTTTTTCTTGGGTCCTCTGTCTGTTTAAAATAGTCATAAATGATAATATTGTCAGGAGAATATGGTGCCCAAGTCGAGAATCTTCTTGTCGTTTATAGACCGTTTTTCTCTTCAGTATCGAGTCATATTTCCCATCATTTGCGAGTCTTTTTCTAGTCGTATTCATATACAGAAGTCATTATCGAGTCTTTTTTAAATCGGACATGAGTTCAATCTCTTCCCACCTGGCATTTGGAAGATCATTGGGTGATTCCTCAACTTGGTGAGTATTTTTCGAGCCCATTTTATGATTAAAAAGAGATTAGTTTCTTGTGCAATTTAAGGAAGTCTCGAAAATGACTCATGCATTTGCTAAAAATGTGATTCATTAAAAAAAGACTCGCAAATGACTCGAAAATGAGTCGAAACTGATCAGAAAAACGGGTTAAAAACGACTCTTCATGAAGAGTCGCGGCTAAGGTACCATTTTCTAACGACAAAAGTATCATTTATGATCATAAAACGAGCGCATTAATGACTATTTTAATCCGACTGAGGAATCGAAAAAGACTCGAATGTGACGTGGCCTCTTTCAGTTCATTGAAGATAGGCAAAGATGAAAAAGCTATACGATCAACCAGTCTCCTTTGTGGTGTTGTGCATGTCTTGTTTTGGAAAAGTTAGGAACATAAATCATAACTTGATTGACCTGGAGCCTGCTAAAAGTTCTATGATGGATATTCAAAGAGGTCACTAAAACATTCACATTGAGTTAAAAGATAATGGTTATATAAAAATTTTGTATCATTTATGCTCAGAAAACGAGCGCATTAATGACTATTTTAATCAGACTGAGGACTCGAAAAAGACTCGAGTGTGATTAGAAATTTCATAATATGCTTGCTGGGTTTAATCTTAAAAAAAAGGACTCATCTGGTCGATTCTTGTTAAAATGAACTTCCAAATGCATTTGCTTTCCCCTTTTCCGAGTATACTTTTGTTTTTCTTTCTTCTCGAACTGGATTGCTAAAAATTTAATTTTAATTATCAACTCCATCCATTCTGTACCATACCATAAAATAGTTTTTTTCATTCATAATATAGAAAAAACTAGAAAAGATCTTAAGAAATTGACTTAAATGATTGTTCGAACCTAAAATTTTTTTAATAAATACAGGGGGTTCGATTCGGGGGCTCAAATATTTGAAAGGTTTGGTTCATGGTCCCTTTCTAGGAATTCGGAAAACCCAAACCATACCGGTTCTTTGGGGTTCGGTTCAGGACGGGTTTGCGTTCTTGATATAAATATCCATTTAAACGGATTTTAGTATAAACGCCCACATTTCGAATTCAAACTGTTTACCCTTATATTTGAAGTGCCACAAATATGCCCGGCTACTAGATTAGATGACAAAAGTTGGGTGGTTTGAAAACGACTGCTTAAGGCCAAGTAGATTTAATGCGTTATGTTTTACTAACATATGCTCTAGTAGCCGACCTTAATCCTATCATTAAACATATAAAGTATTCCTAGTTTAGTTCCAAATCAAATCGTTTGTACGAAAATCTCTAGAGATTTCTGGAACACACCCGAATGATACACTTTGCACTTACCTTTCAATATGGCATAGGTTTGACGTATTCAGCTGCTTTTGATTTTTCACTATTTAAAATCCTACACAATCACATCTAACTCCATTATAAGTTCCCCCATTTTCTCATATTTAATTTAAAAATATTTATTTTTTCATATTTTGATATATTTTAAAAAATTTAAATAAATTCTCTTGCAATTTCCTCGCTTCCTTTGCAGACGCTTTTAAATATGAGAGAAATGTAATAACATCGCTAAAAACATCAATGTTTTGCCCAGCTTTAGAGATCGGTCTACAATAAGCCGCCATTTTTGTGAAAAAGTTTTTTGTATTAGTGCCATTATTTGGCACTTCATTTCGCCATGGGTAAATTTTTCAAAACCAGCAGAATAGAGAGGTACGGTAACAAATGACGTTGCACCGCAATTTCACAGTCTTGAAACTAGAATCAGAGCCATGTGACAATTTGAACTTGTCATATTTGCCTAGTTTATACCCGGTTTCTCGGCTCGATGGACCCTGTTGCGAATTTCGAGTCGATTTTAGTGTAAACCTTGGTATTTTTAATGCAAGTTGCATAAATTTATATGTAAGTGACAAGCAAATCTTTGGTTGCTAGCTTGCGTCGTCATTTGCTGTCGATTTCAGCTGTTCCCAAAATTTCTGATTTCGTTATAATTGATCTAGATCTAGTAACCGTAGGTAAATTTGTCACTTCCTATACACCGTTATTGAATTTGATTGCAAAATACTGCAAAAATCGACTCGAAATTCGCAAAAGGGCCAACTATGTTGATTCTGATCGAATGGAAAACAAAAACGCTGTTTTTTGTAACAATATTTCGCTAAACATTCCAGATATTCCAAACAAAATTTTGTTTTCTGAAGCTTTTTAAATATGTTTGGGGATAATCGGATGAAAACTAAAATAGTTTCATAGAAGAGTTTTACGACTTTGGGGTAGATTTTTCAAAGTTTTAAAGTCACCTATACCATATTTTTGGGTTTGTTGGATTGAAAATGAGTTTCAAGCTAATCGGGGGAAAAATTAAAACTGATCCCATCAATTTCTACGGTGGGTGGATTTTCCAAAAAAAAAAGTGAATATCAGTTTTTGTGGAATTTCCATATTTATTTATTTATTTATTTAGAGTCGACAAACAAAGGCTGTCAACAAAAGTATAAATACGTTACAAAAAAATTTTATGAGCTAAGAAAGCCTATCAAAGAAAATCTAATAAAATTACAAAATAAACTAATAACGACTCCGACACGGTGGGGGAATTTTATATGCCCTTCCGGCCAGCTATACCCCTATTCACAGCCAATTGTAGTCAGAGACGTTATTAGAGCTAACAAATATACAGCTCTGAAAATGGTTGTAAATCCAATCGCTTGGAAAACAAAATGGTTTTTATTATTTTATAATATTTAACATTTCCAATTCACATTTAAAAAATAAGTTTGGAGCTGTTACTATGAAAAACTGGAAAATATCATACAACAGTTTTCCGCCCATTTTCCGACTTTGAGTGTAGATTTTCCACTTATTGCATACTTTTGTATGAGGGGCCTTAAAATTGAGTTTGAAGCTAATCGCTGGGAACTAAACTTTCGCTTATATAACTTCGGTCACCCATTTTCGCCCAAGGATGGTGGATTTTTCGGAAGTATGGTATGCAGTCATTTCATACAGATCTTGAAAAATGAGTTTTATTTCAATATTTGCTTGCAAAGATTGAAACCGAAACGAATAAGGGCTGCTGTGTAACTATTTTGAACGATCGTTTTATTTCGGTTGCATTTATAAAACGCTTAAGGTCTGTTTATGGTAACGGTTATTAACCTAATTTCGTTTGGGTTTCGGTTAGGGTTACGGTATCAGCATTTGATATTGACAAATCATGGCAAACAAAATAATATTTCACTTATTTAGTAAAGAACTTCAATTTGCCATTCAACAGCATTTTTTACTATTTAAAAGTTGTACATGATACGAAGTTATTGAGATATTGTATAGCAAACCATTTTTTAGGTAAGTTTTCTGACCAAGCAAATTTATTCCATGTCACTCGAACTATATCAAGTTATGTTTAATTATATAATTATTCATTGAAAGCTATTTGTCTTACTCTAACAGACATTTTAATCGAGATCCCTTTATAAAAATAGATTTTTTGGTAAACCGACATATGCATACCCACACATGAGTTTCCTGTACCTCGAGTAAAAAGGAAAATCGTATCGTGATTGGATTCAATTTTGATAAATTTGGTAAATTTAAAGAAATTACATACTTTCTTTCAGTTCTTGTTGAAGCTTCTAGACTTACACAAAAAATGTACGCAAATAGTATGAAAACAAATATTTGAGATAAGTGGGGAAAGACATTTGGCAGCAGGTCCGCAGCTACTAGTACAATCCCGTGGGCACTACAACCCACCCGAATCATTTCATCAGTAAGAACAATTAGTTTTTCTTGTAATGCTACTTTTAATAGTAAAGAAATTTACATCCTTTACCCTGAACCTATGTTCTACAATTTCTTTTGTTTGTTTTTGAAAAGTAAAAGCATACGAAAACACAGCAAACGGCCACTAACTAATGAGAAGTATACAAAATTAAAATTTTTCTTTTACTTGGCCTTGTTTACAGCCGATTAGCACTCTTAGACATTGTGAATTAATGGCCTAAGAAGTTTATTCGCATTTTTCGATAGTGAAATTGAAGCACAGTTCAAAGGGTGAATGAGTAGCTAACCCTAGGGCTCCGATATGACATTATCATGTAGTTAAGTTAAATGCAAATCACATAATTAAGTATTTGGGGCAGAGAAATGCAGAAGAAAAACTTCTTTTATGTAAGATGATCAGGGTTACATTTTCTTCGATTTGTGGGATTGTTTTTGTGACTTCTTTGAATACCAATCATAGAACTTTTAGCAGGCTCCAGGTGAATAAGTTATGTCTTTGTTCATAGCTTTTCTTAAACAAGACAAGACATACACATACGACCAAGGAGCCAGTATGTCTATATAGCTATTTCATGAATCACCACAATTCAATCATCAGCTGACTTTGCCTTCAGTTTCAAGCTAGACTTAACGCTAGACTTCTCAATGCTTTGTGTAATTATGTAAGTTTCCTAAAGAGAAAATATATTACAACTAAGCAATAAACATAAGTAGAATAATTTGTGAGTTGGCTGGCTCTAGGTCCGAAAAAGTTGCGTTTGTTCACAACAGTAAGCAACTTATGCATTGTACCACCCAAAAGAGCTGGTTGCCTATACAGAACTGTTTCATCGTTATCCCTAACGACTCTTCAGTAGACTTTTCGCTGAAGAAAGCATGATTGCCAACTGCCTCTCCATACAATCATTGCTTAGATCAGTTGATAGAATGAATAACAGTAGTCAAAGGGAACTGTATCGATGCTAGAACACGAATCTGTTTAAGAAAATGTTCCATACCGTCTGGATTTTAAGTAGTTTGAAACTTTTTGGAAGCGTTTTGTGCGGAAGCCACATATATGATCGTTATCATCGTATAGTACCCTTTCTCAGCTTCAAAAAAAGTTATTCCAAAGTATTCTACGATTTTTTTTTGAGCGAAGATATACCGTTTTGAATACATGCTTTCGAATTGATATAATTTTTTCGTCCCAAAAGTATGCAATGTAAAATTAGTACAAAAGGACCATCTAATTGAATTGAATGAATCTAATGAAAAGTTTCAAATTTTCATTGCATTCTTTTGGGTGGTGTAAAAATGGTATATCTGCTTTTAAAAAAATCCTGGAATTGTGTGGAATATATCATTTTAAAGTTAAGAAAGAGTACTTTACGTTTAAATCAAAGAGATTCAAAGAAAAATCGTAGCTTACAAACAAAATGCATCTAAAATGGTTACAAAAGCCTTTTTAAGCAACTTTGGAGCTCAAATTATTAAAAACCGTTATGACGTTATGAACCATTTTCCAAAACAGTTACGTGTTAAGCTCATAAAAATCATCTAAAATGTCCATTTACTTGATTTAAAAAAAAATTCTGAAAAAATTCTGAAAAAAATTCTAAAAAATTCAAATTTTGTCAAAAAATATATCTATTTTGAAAAAAATTTATGAATTCTTGAATTATGTTCTGAAAATTAAGCTTAATTCATTCTTATTCTGGGTTTAATAGGGGATTAAAACTTTATTCTTGGATCAAGAATTTTCATTCTTAAATTGCTTTTGAAAGCACATTTTTGACTCAATTAAGAAATTCTTAATTTTGTATTTTATTTAGGTCTAGTCCCCTCCTAATGACTCATAATTAGTCCCTAATGATTTGTAAATAGTTTTAGAACAAATTCAGTTTTGGTTAAGTCCCAACCCCCCACACGCGCCCCCTGCTTTAGTCAAAGGCCTCTCTTTCGCTTGGCTCATGCAGATGCAGTGCCTCCTCAATGGGAAGAAAAACTGGGCAAAAAGATTGTTCATTAATTAGTTCCGTTTGCTCAGGCCCCCCTCTAAAACCTTCTCTCACGTACACAAGCACACTACCCACCAGCCTTCGGCTCTCTTCGTCGTGGGGCAGCGCGCTGCCGTCGCTGTCGTCGTCGTCGTCGTCGTCGTCGTCGTCGTCGCCGTCGTGCATTGTAAACAAATGCTTAGGCGAAAAACTCGTGTACTCCCCCTTTGGGGGCGCTCAATTCGCCGCAATCTTTTGGCGCTCTTTTGTTTTTAAGAGACTTGAATCTGCCTGTCTGCCTCTCTGAATGCCATTGCACCTGCACTTATTGTTGTTCTCGCTCTGTTTGGTGGGGGAACTGCCCACACCCCCATTATATTGTTGTTACTGTTTTCTCCTCCTTCTTTTTTTTTTTTTTTTTGCCTTGATATTTTGTTGATTGTTTTTGCCTTGCGCATTTATAATATGTGTGTGCATAAAATAAAGAAATACAAATCTAGCAAACATTTCGCACAAGTGCGAACGGGACACATGGAGGCCAAAGGCATGGAGTGCGAGTGAGAGGGCAACATCAGCTGAGCTCAACCAGTCATAAATTATGCATAATTTTTTCGTGACTGGCAAATGGCGTCTGTGGGATAAATTATAATGAACATCAGCTGGCCATGAAGAATACGCCAGGAAGAAGGGGGAGCCAAGACGAGATGAGGTGGTGGAGGCACCCATAATCAGCATGTGCATTGAGAATAATCAAAAGGTGACTACTACTGTTGAGGTTACAAGTTTTATTTTTCTTTAATTTTTTTGTTTGTTGATTGTTGTTTTTTTTCTAGGAAAAAAGCCGAAGGGGATAATTTTTAGTTTAGTAATCATACCAACAAAATTTAGTTCAAAGAATAATTTTACTTAAAAGGCTTTGGTATATAAATTTTTAAATTTTCATGCATAAAAACTAATGCTAAGCTATTGATGAAGATGCTTGTACATAGTGTCATCATTTAACATCCACTTTATAGATTGAGAAGAATCGGTTCGATCATTGAACTTTGTATCGTAATTGTTCAGAAAAAGTATAAAAAATGACCAAATATAAAATATTGAAATTTTTACAAATTGGCTGAGCCTATTTTCCACTAAAAATCTGGAAACAGTGCCTTGAACTGTGAAGCTGAGCTTAGCTTTTACCAAATTGAATAAAAATCAATTATAAAATATATTTTATTTAATTAATTGTTGCATAATTTAGTTTTCATTTCAAAGAAAAGTCCTTGTTCTAGCTACCCTTTTCTTACAATTAAAACGAGACTCTCCGGAGGGGTCTTAAGGCGGATTCCCCATGTGCAAACATTTTTTTTTCGATTTTTTTTTTTTGCATTTTTTTATAGCTTGGATATTTGAGAAAATCACCCTAAAAGGATTTTTTGAAATTCGAAATACTTTAGAAGATATAGCTTTTTTTGTCGAACAATGTCTTCGCTAAAACGAGTCATTTTTGAGTAAATAAATTTCGAATAAGCACATTCATTCTATCGCGCACGCACTATCGACATTGCAAATTTCAGCGCTACCTGTATTTTTAACGAAGGTTTTCAACCTATCCTAAAAATAATGACTCCGATTGGCAACCAAGCGTACAATTACGCGTCCCAGCAAGAAATCGATACCGAACAATACAACTACCCAGCCAGCCATATGCGGAGCGCTCCGAAGTAGCAGTGAAATGGGACTCCCAAAGCAGCACCTCAAAGGAGCGTTTCCGGAGTTTTTCTAAAAGAATATATAAAAAAGAAAGGATGCTGCTGCGGTGACTTGATTCCAGGCCTCGACCAACTGCGTACTTTCTTGTGAGAGGTCCCGAGTTCAAGTCCCCCAGTAAAGTAAAAAAAAAAAAAGAAACCAACAACCACACCCACGCACAGTGTAAGATTTTGCCAATCTAGGGGGATTTAAAGCAGTAGGAGTTTTTTGAGATATCGGCTTGAAATTTGGAGTGAATATTCTAGTAAGCCCAAAGATTATGTAGGACATAAAAAAATGGGCGTGGCACTTTAGGGGGCGTAAAAATATGAAAAAAACTGCTTTTTTAAAGATACAAACCACAATAAAAATATAAAAAATTTTTTTCGAAACTTTTAACTATTTTCGTATTTTTTGTTATAATTTTTGAAAACTTAAAAATATTTTTTTTTAACTTTTGAAGACAATTTTTTTTTTTTTTTTTTTGAAAATGTCCGATTTTGGTTATATGCATGCTCATGCTTTTAGCTGTAACTTCGATGTTATAAGCTGAACAGCTGAAAATAAGGTTTTATATTGAAGATAATTGATTAGAAAAACAAAAAAAAACTTTGGTTTATATTTTAAAGATTTTTTTTTTTTTAAATGGTAACAATTCAAACTTCAAAGAAAAATTTTACTACATTTTTTTGTCAAGCTAGTCCGACTCCGAATTCGAGTCACAGCTGTCGTCACTGTATGCATCTTGTGATAAAAGTTGGGTCACATCTTCTGGAAGCTGTAAGTGTATAGTTTTTGGTGGTGCTCGCAAACTTGCTATAAATGGATCGGATGATATCAGTAACCTGTGCATGAGATCAGTATTTGTGTGTACGCGCGAAGTTTTCCTAGTGAAATGTTCACGAAAACTTCGCACTTCCTTATTTCTTGCCTCCTGGGCAGGTAGAAATAAATCTGCTGAAAGGCGTTTTGAAGTGTCATTAGCAGATAATTTAGCTTGTTTAATTATAGTCTCCGTTGACGCGTTAGCATTTGATAATTCATTAATCAATTTAGCTGAATCCCTTTTTCCTTCCGCCCGCAAAGCGTGTTCTGCGGCTTCTAGCAATTGATCATCATCCATCGTTGACAACAAATCTTGGCTTTTCCTTTGTTGCGTTTTAAGACAACACTCAGAAAATGCTTTTTGTGCCCTCCCTCTTTTACTTGAGATGGTAGCAATGACATCAATGCGATAGTCTTCATCATTTAATGTGACCTGAAGCCAACTTGCATTATGAGTAAGAAATCTGGCTGTATCTCTCCTAGATTTGTCAAATCTGTTTTGAAACTCAAAAGACAGTTTAGTCATGTGTAATTTCAATTTGGAGTGATCAATGTCATTGCCAACACCATTCGTCTCGCTTAGCGGTTTTTATGTTCTTTGACCAAACCTCGAAAAATGCAGCACGGCTTATTACACTCATTTCTAAAATTGAAGGTCTTTGGGCAAAATATGGGCAAGATTTTATTTTTGATTCTGAATCAGAATGAATGCCTGCAAATGATGTATGTTCTGGTTGGATAGAATACAATAGAATAATGTAACTTTTTTTCCACCAAAAAAAGGAAATATGAAAAAATATGAATATAATGAATAATGAAAAAAAATTGTTTGGATCAAATAAAATATTTTTGTTTTTGAAAGTGGATCAAAAATTGCATAATGATAATGGAAAAAATAACTTTTGGCTGCTCCCACTGATCATGCGATGCAATTGAAAAGACTAAACTTTGTCAACTGATGCTCTTTTCTCAGTGCAAATTTGCATGCATTTCTAATGCACAGCTTTGAAAACTGTTATCTTCCAAAAAAAAATGTTTGTTTTGTTTTGTGCCTGTTTTCGTAACAGTTGAACATTTCTAAAAGTGCTGCTTAAAGTTCATCGACTTCAAAAATAGTTCAACTTTTGCTAAAAGTCCCCCTAGATTGGCAAAATCTTACACTGTGCCACGGTTCGCGGTGGTCCCGGTGCTGGTCTAGTTAGTCTTCCCCCCCCCCCCCACACACCCACCCTTTTTTTTTTAGCAAAAGTTGGCGAATTGTTTTTTGAGTGTAGGGACTCCTCTTCGGACCATTATCGGATCACCGAAATTAATCCCGAAACACTCCGTCTAGGTTACTCTTTGAATGATTTAAGGAGTCCTTTTCAAAAATCCATAGGATAATAGAGGAGTCCGCACGGAGCCTTTGCGGGTTATCTGAGTGAGTATTCTGGGAAGCCGAAATCACTCATTTAAGGAGTCCTTAAGGCACACTTTTTTCATATATATTGAAAAGGCCCTTTTCTCCGGCGGATATGCTCCTTTGGGACACTTTTCGGAGCCTCCCTTGGAGGCTCAGCGCACCGTACAGGGAGTCCTAATGGAGCACCTTGCGGATTCCGCTGGTTGTCTGGGTATACTTTTCTGAATTCACAAATACTATCACACATGAAACCCATTTTCAGTATAATTTACGTAGGTCTAACATGACGCCTAACGACTTGACAAATTCTTCCTCATCTAGTTATTGTTGCAGTTAGGCCTAACGTATGCTATAACGACAGACGATAAACAGCTGTTTAGTTCTTAAGAACTTTGGCCATTTCTCGCGTGGTCGTCGAAGTGAGTTCAATTGGTGTTAAAAAAAAATTATAAAAGTGAAATAAATAAATAGTCAATAAATATGAATAAAAAAACAATTCAAAACTTAGTGTCAGCAGAAAAACGAAACTTACCAGCAACATTAAAAAATTATGAACAGTTAGATGACTTTGCAAGTTCCAAGAAGGATGAATTCCAGGAAAAAAAATAAACAAAGTGAATGTTTTGAGGCGGATAATGCTGATAGTGAACTTTCAGATCTTTGCTCCAATATTTCCAGCTCATCGTTGGTAGAACCTCCTAGCATTAGACCGGAAATAAAAAAAGCAAGCATTAAAAGAACTATTTATATTTTATAAAATATTAACTGGTAAATATTACGTTGTTTTTTATTTATAACAGTTCTATCTTACATTTATTTAATCTCTATTCAGATTATCTTCAGGAAATAAAAACCACCCAGCTGTCTCACAACAGGCACAAACAAAAGCTGCAGGAACAACTTGTATAAATATGTATATATGTAGATAAAAATTGTCTCGAAATGTAAGTATAAGCAAATATGAAATAAAGTTGCAAATTAATAGATTTTAAATTTTCCCGTATTTTTTTGTTCTTGTTAATGTATAAGTATTGTATAGGTTAGTACTGACTAATTTGCTTACCACTTGGAGCTACCAGTTAAAGTCCTAATATAAATACTCAAACCAAAACAGTTATTAATACCAGTTAGATCATTGATTATCTAACTAGTAGGACTAACCTCACACCGATAGGTCGATAATCGGTTAGAATCTTCCCGACGCCCATTTGCGTTTGACCAGAAACATTTCGTATTTTAACGGTTAGCTACATATAACAGTTAACTGACAAGTATTTACCAGTTAGTTTTCTTGCTGGGATTATCGCGAAACGATAACCGACTAAACCGCTTAGAAACTAATGCTGCGACCGCATCTAAAGAAGGCAGAATGGCACGCAGAGCAAAGAGAGCTGCTGCTGAAAACAGTTTTTTTGAAGATGAGGAGGTCCGCTGTATGCAGCTGGCTTCGCCGACTAATATCTGTAATATTTTTACGCTGTTTACACTGCGGTCGTTCGACCTTTTTTGTTATTTTTTGCCTGAGACTGGTCGTCCGGCCATACAAAATTATGGCAGTTGACTTTGAATTTGGGACGGTCGTAGACTCTAAGACCGACAAAAATCAGTGCTGCCAGACCGTAATTACCCCAAAAATTTGGCAGCCTTGTGCAATTTTTATCTATAGCTATCGGAATATGCACCCGCATGCATTCGAAAAAATTCTTTAAATTGGACAGGAGTTGCCTTGGGCACGTCAGCTTCCCAAAAACACCCGAAACCTTTCTTCAAATGAAAAATACAATGGATTAGCTAATGATTCATTCAAATTTAAATTATTGTTGTTGCATGCATCCACAAAGCTTTAAGAATTGGCTTTGATTAATTATATGCTAAATGGTCGTCTCATGTGATGCAGTCCCAGATTTCGGTTCGCAGCTTTGGGAATTCGTCGTAGCCGTGACCGTGGCCGTTATCACCGCCTTCGGCTTAATATTCACTGGCTGTGTTCCGGCTACCGGTTCATGGTCCTCATCCGACTCGGTGGTCTCACGGATTAGCTGCAGAGGCTTAAACATGATGGCCAGGTGCTTGTAACGATTGTATTGTCCGCCATTTTGCTGTCCCGTTGGAATTTAATCATCTCATCCGAAGATGAGTCGATCCAAGAGCGATTGATGGGGCCAGGTCCAGCAGAAGGACTGAATCATGATGTGGAACGCGGATTCGCCGGTGGGGTGCTGTGAATAGCATTGATGGATTTACTGTGGAGGCAGATTGTGGAATTCACGCATTATGGCTCTGATTAGGTGACTTTTGCAATTGTTCCCTTTCCCTTTAATTGGCGATCCAAAAGTTGTAGATAAATGTTCAAAATTTAACACCGAAACTTCAATTTAATTGAAAGTTAACAAAAAACAGCTGACTGACGTTTGGGACTATTTGCGACTGTTCGCTCAATGTAAACACCAAAAAGGTCGTAGCCCCAGAAAAAATCGTAAGACCGCAGTGTAAATTAGGTATTTGATAAAACAAAATGCAATCGACGCAGAATTGTCACCATTCTTGAACTGCATTTTTTTTTTTTTTTTTTTTTTTGCAAAAAAATGACTTCAAACTTTAATCGCATTTATCTCGAAACCACGTTTTTCGACCATGATATTTCCAGTTACACTGAACGGATTTTGATAAAACTAAGTGAAATCGACGCAGAATTGTCACCATTCTGGTCTGACCCTCAGTAAAATAAATTTTTTTTTTTGTTTTTACTACAAAAAAAGTGCCCAAAATCGAATTTTCAAAAAAATCACAAAATTTTGACGCATATTAACGATGGCATCTGATCGGTTGTTCCTAGTCTTAGTAGCTTTATTCTGCTCAATGAACTGAAACAATGGTTTCAAAGAAGCGGATTTTCGAAAGGTGTTGGCGGCTCTATATCATGCATTGACTGTTGTGGTAGCTTGTTAAGTAGAGCCCACTCATTTTGCAAAAATTTTGAGCCATTCGCGTAATTGCTTGTAGATCTAAACCCCTCTCTCTCATATTTGGGGTCTCAAATTGGAAAAAATGGGAATGGTGCGCTCATCATACACCAGATGTATTTTTTATCGCTCCAGTTAGGCATAATAGCAGCATTATTAATAAGTCTGGGAATGCCGCTGCTATTATTAATGAAATTGTTGTTGATGCTGTTTATGAGCACACCAGTGAATTCTTATCTTCATATTTTGTATAATATATATAATTTCCTTAGCCAACTCTAAAAACCGATCTGCTTGCCCAACGCTAGCGAAAAATGCCAAAAAATGAAAAAATGGCAGGCTCTCAAGGCACCACAAGGTGCTCAGGCTTTTGAATGTGGAGTTACTAACTGAAGTGTCCAGAATAATTTGCAACTAAATTTGTTTGCTTTAATTGGCTTTTTCGCGAAAAAAAATTTCCTTTTTCCAGAGGGATATGCGTTTGAACATGCACAGCTGCTAGACATTTTTGTCAGCCACAAACGCTCAGAGGCCGCAGTCAAACAGCATACTTAAAAAAAACTGGCGAAAACCAACTAAGTAAAAGTTAATAAAAATTTATGCGCTTTTGTCAAATATTTTAAAAGGAAATGGATAAATTGAGGGCGACAAATACTAAGATTCAAAATTAAACATTCTGAATGGCTTGATAGAAATATGGTAATTGACATCGAAGTAAATTGTGGATCTATGAATAGCGGAGGTCGTCCAAAAGTGGATTATGAGAATGCGAGCTTCTGACAAAAACGAAAGTTGGCGACAGAGCTTTCAGAGGTTAATAATAACTTGTTGCCCTGGCTTATTGCACATGCTGCTAGAGTTCGTCCAGTTTAAACCTTTGTTACTAAAGCATAGTTTTAACAAAGATGTTTACAATTTGTTAACATTAATAAATTTGTTATAAATTTTAAAATTAAGAAGCTCGGCCTTGAACCTTTGGTCTGCTGTTTAGAACCAAATTTTGCTAATAAATTTGGCACAAATTGGTAATTTTAAATGTTCTTATCTATAACCAATTGTTTCGGTCAGTACAATTGCACACAACAGATCACAAATCTATGGGAAAATATATAATATAATTTTGAATTTTCCAAATAATTTTAGATACCATGTTTGGGGAAGAGGATGTAGGCGTGGTCGAATCATAAAATTAACAAAAACCGAAATTCTAATATAATTTTAATAATTTATGTGCAACGGAAAAACGGAAAAAAACCCATAGTGCTTTGTGTGGCAGAGTATGGCCGTGTTCAGCAGAACAACTTGCTCCCTGATCAAGTATGCAATTATCTTAATAATAATAAATGAACTCGAGAGATGCTGCTTCATAATAGCCAATTTGAGGTATCATGATACAGGAGCATGTATCACAGCAATAGTACTCTACTTTAAAGTGATACTGCTCCCTCCAACAACAGAAACTATTCGATACAACATTTCTTTCTGATACCTGCTCAGGGATCAATTATTCTGCTGAACACGCCCTATATAATAGACCGACTTTATTTCTTGTTTTTCTAAGTGAAGGCAAATAATAATAAGATTCTCTAAAATCAGAGGGTATACTTGTAGAGGGTATATTAAAATTGTCCAGATGTTTGTAACGCATAGAAGGAAGCATCTCCGACCATATAAAGTATATGTATTCTTGATCAGCATGACGTCCGTCCGTCTGTTTATATGCTATCTCCTCCGTCAGTTTTAAAGTTATCGTAACCAAACTTTGAACGAAGATTTTTGTTACAAATACGCTGCACATTCGTCGGAACCGGCCGGATCGGATGACTATTGCATATAGCTGCCATAGGAACGATCGGTCGAAAAACTAGTTTTAGTGAGAAAAACTTTTTTGTTTTCAATGCAAACGCCCCCAATCCTCGTATTTATAAGTTTTCTATGCTTTTACACAATTTCACCAAGTTTTATGAAAATCGGCCAACTATATAGTATAGCTGCCATACAAAAGATATGTCTGGAAAAAAGTCTTAGCATGAAGAACTTTTTTGTTTTTAATGCTATCGCTCCCAAACTAGTTACTAATCAATATTATATGCTACCAAACAATTCTTCCAATTTTGATCCAAATCGGCAGACTATAGCTTATAGCTGCCATAGGAACGATCGGTCGAAAAAGTAGTTCTAGTGAGAAAAACTTTTTTGTTTGCAATGGTAGCGTCTTTGTACTTTCCAATTATGAATATTATCAGTTTCCACACAATTTTGGGAAGTTTGGTAAAAATCGGATGAACACATCGTATAGCTGCCATATAACAAACTGAGAAGCAAATGCTCAAAGTAGTGGTGCCATCTATAGCCGAGTTTGGGAAATAACTCAGCTAAGAATGTTCGAAGAAAATCATTTAAAACCTTAATGTTATATATTATACAACCTACAAGGGTATATAAACTTCGGTCGAGCCGAAGATAGCTTTCCTCTATTTTAAATTCATTTCATCCCCCTCAAAGTAGACCTGCCCCTGATGCCATACAGTTGTGCCAACGTTTTTTTACAATTTTCAAAACATGCTGCATAGTACTTTTCCGGTATAGACTTCAATTCCTTCTTTGTTTTGGATTCTAACTCTTCTATGGATTCAAAACGGTGTCCACCGAGCGGTCTCTTGTGTTAAGCGAATAGCCAGAAGTTACAGGATGCTAAGTCAGCCGTGTACGGTGGTTGCGGAACGATATGGGTCAAGTTTTTGGCGACTAATCGAAATGGTTTTCACTTTCGATACTCTAACAAGGTCAGTAAGGTCTCGAACAATTCTTTGATGTTGACCGTGCCTTGTCTTCAACGCTTTCACGACCCTCTATGAACATTTTGTACCACTTTTAAACTCTTGTTTTCGATTGAGTTTGCTCACCGAGGGCCCTCTGCAACAACATAAAATTTAGTGGAAGTTATGTTGAATCGTTTTAGACATTGTACAAAAAGAATGATTCACATTTAGCTGTTTACAAAAGGACGCGTATCTCAAACAATAATAAATATTTTGATGTGTAATTTTGCACAGATGTCAATGACAGTGATGCCAACCTTAAAAATAAAAAACCAGCTTTCGCGATCGGAATTCCAAAAACATTTTATAGTCGTAAAAATGATTAATCGACTGTTTATAGCTGCCTTAGCAGCCCCTAATTCTGCACAAATATCGATGCTTCGCGAGTTCTAAGGTCCTAGATTGCAAAACTTTCTTTAAGCTGCCGTTTTTCCCACAGTAAATCTGTTGAAGGAGCAGTTATCCGAGTGGGATTGAACTCCATTAAATTTCTACACCAATTTGGTTCCACTGTTCCACTGCAAGTTGCAGTGAACAAAATGCGGCCAAACATCAACAAAATGTTCTAAGCAAATCCGAATAAAACACCGTGTGTGTGTGTGTGTTTTCGAGAAAGAGAGAGAGGGAGGGTGTCGCAAGAAGACTCTCCAGGGTTCGCGATTCCCAAAAACGCGTTTATACGAAAATTTATGTATTTAACTGGTGACGACGAAGCTGACGAGCAAAACGATGAGCACGAGATGTGGATGAGGATGCGAACGCCGACGCATGATGGTCCAAAAATAAGCGACGAAAGGCTTTGCGACAAGGCGACAGCCAAATGGGTATGGGGGGGGCAATGGGGAAAGATGACAACATTGGAGCCAAACAGACAAAGTTAGACAGGGGGGGTTGAGTGCCTGCCACACACACACATGAGTGAACGAACAAGCAAACAAACAAATAAAATGCTTCGAGTGTGCATGAAGGTGACCAAACGTACACAAGTGTAGGCAGCCCAAAAGAAGCGCGTGGCAGCCGGAGGAGCGGGGGTCAGCGAGAAAAAATGGCGCATATTAAAACGCCAAATAGAACAGTGCAAGCAAACACAACGACTGCAGCTTAGAGCCTGCATCCGGCAAGTGGGGGAGGGCAAAGGTTATTCTTCTGCTGCTGCTGCCGCTGTTGCTGCTGTTGCTTCTTTCCTTCTGCCCATGTCTAAAAGTTGGCTTACACACAAAAGCGATGAGCGATGATGCCTCAAATATGCAAAAATGCCTAGCGCAATAAAACGAAACCACCCATGAGGCAAGGGCGAGAGGCAATGAAAAAGGGCTTACCCATTGATAGAGGGGTGGTAGGGGGTAGGGGGAGTTTGGGGGCCATCGCTGACCATCGGGGTTGCAGTTGGTACAAATCCTAAAACGAAGTTCGAAATGCAGGCAACTCCGCGTTGCGTTGCGTTGCTAACGATGCCGCTGGCTGTCTGATTGGGAAAGAGTTGGTTGCGCGGAATGGGTGGTGGGGGGATGGGAGGGTGCTTGGTTGGTTGGCGGAGACTGTTGCAGCAGGAGTGGTGGCCAAGGTAGAGGGGTGCATGCCACAGACACAAACAGATAGACAGAGCAGGCCGAGAATGAGAACGAGCACGAGTTCTAGGCCAGGACCAGTTACACTTGGAGAAAATTTCGTATAATTAGAAGTGATGCAGTTGGGTATGTTGATGGCGAACCATAATAAAAGCCTGAAGTTCATTTTGAAGCTAAAGCAAGCAAGTCTACTTGGCCTTGGCCTTGGGGCGGCTTGGTTTTCTGCGGTCCTTCGAGCCGGATTATGAATCAAATCTTCTATGGGAACCTGTTTTGAAATATGGCAGCTTTAAGTCAAAGTCATCCGATCCGTTTTGCGATATATTCAAGTGTGATGGTATGTAGTGAAACTCCACTGCGATGAGCTTTGTAGAAAGCTTCATGCCCATCATTTGTTCACCGTTTTCTCTTTACGAGGCAAATCTTTGTAAATGGCATTTTCCAAAGCCTTATCATGGGCGATAAGTTCAGAAGAGAGTGAAGACATTATTTTATCTGTGAAAAAAACTTGCTGCATGTCCAGAGCTTTCCTGTAGATACGCGTAGCTTGCATGCCGATTGGTTACAGAACCAACTGTGAAATACAATTCAAATCCTTTGCTTTTCAGGTGAGCTTTCTTTTCCTTAAACAAACATCATCACAACATGCAAGAAACATCAATGAAATTCTTATTCAAAGCTAAGACTTTGAAGAAATCCAACTCTGTTTTTATTTTCCTAATCATTGTTGGCACACAATTGACTTCTTTGATTTCCTATTGACCTGCGCGCAGCGAGTGCGTCCATAGGCCAAAAATCAAAAAATCGATCACAAAATATTTGTACAAAATGTAAACAAATTGTCTCTTAAATGTCCAATCTTCTGAATGGCAAACCGGTTTTTTCGGGAAATCTAACGGGACTTTCTAAAAACAGCATTGGAAGCATGAACGCGTGCTCATTTTCAAAGCGTAGCTGCACTCAGGGCGAATATATCACAACAAAAGAGAACTTCAAAGTGGTTAGTCGATCAATTACGTTTCCGAATTTAAGTTATTTTGAATGGATTTTGAAGTTAAAGGTATTTATTTTAAGTTCCAATATTAATAAAAGCCAACTTGTGTTGTAGTTTTTTTGTAAATTAATGCTTTAGTTTATTCTGTTTTTTGTACATTTTGTGTGCGACTTTATTATGTTTACTTAAAGTTTTAGCTATGTACCCCCAAGATCCCCGATTCATTTCTTTTTCAGTGTATTTGTGTGTGTTTTAAGATAATAAAAAAATTAAAGTTAACTGCGGATATTTGCGGATGTGTGCATTATCAACAATATACCAACGCCGTCTCTTTTTTCTTCAATGTCAAATTTGCCTTGCGAAGCAGCTGCTTTGCCTTGTAGCTGTACAAAGCAACATTGAAAATATCGGCTATATGCCCGAGATGAGCGAGCTTACAAAATGTATTGGGTACATGTGTAAGAAAATTTATGCATTTTGGATTCAATATAAACGTAAAAAAGCATCAGTTCTTGAATATCAATCTAATTGGCTTAATAAAAAGGAAACAGTTTCAATCAGCCATGCTCCCATTTTCGCTTTCGCAAAAATTTTACGATTTCAAACCGGTTTTTGTACCAAATTTGTACTGTAAATCGTAAAATTTGTACGAAAGCGAAAATGGGAGCATGGCTGAATAAAACGCACCCCTAGTATGTCTCAAGAAATGCTTAAAAGTGCCCAGCGTGGACGTCCGAAAGTAGATTTCAGTGAGTCATCAAAGAGAATCTGCTGCTTGTGCTTTACGATCGTGCAACATTCCAACAAATCAATTGTGTACCAAAGCTAACATCGATGAGGTCTTATCGCTTTTCATAGAGACAAACATGAGCAAACATCAATATATAGTTATTCGAAGCTATGTAAATTCTAAAAGGTCCTTCGACTTTTTGCCAAGCTACGAACACTTGTTAAAGGCAAAAGCATCAAGCTATTCCGACAATATCAGTGTGAGTGAATCACAAGCTGAAGTTGAGTTGCAGAACTTGGTTGATCACACAGCGTCGCGGATTGTAAAACTTCAACACGATGTTCTTGACAGCATTGGAGGTGATTTGGTTGATAACCTAATTTTAATTGGAAAATGGGGATTTGACGGCAGCACTGGACATTCAGAATACAAACAGAAAGTATTTAAAAATTATATTATATGAACGATTCCAGCCTTTTTGTGACATCAAACGTGCCATTGCAACTGAAAACCGTGGACCATCATCTACGCGCTACTGCAGACCAATGAGATTCCAATTTGAAAAAAAAACTGCTCAATTAGCTGCAAATGAAAAAAATATTTCAAAATGATTAGAAGGCAGCACAACCGGGAGATATCACGGATTGCAACAAATACGGATTTAATAAATAGATTGCTTTTGAGCTCAGATTCATTTATTACTGGCCAAAGAAAGCTCCCATGTGCCAAAAAGTCGACATTATCAAAATCAGCATATCAACTATTAGATGACTCAAATTTAGAATAGTTTCTAATTATTTTATTTTTATTGTTATTTTTTTGTTACTTTCATATAATTTACATATAATTAAACCAAATTTTAATTATAATTAAGGAAACCACGCGCTTTTTCCCTAAAAATATTATTTTTAATGTAATAATAAAAAAATGAAAAAGTTTTAAACCGATCGTTTCTATGGGAGCTATAGGATATAGTCGTAAGATATGGCCAATATTTTTATTATATAGTTAAAATATTTTTCTTGAATTTTGGTGAAAATTTCATAACAATATCACAACTAGAAGTATTTATGGCCGCGGCTCCATACAAGCCCAACCACTGTGCAGCAAAAAGAGCGAGGCCAAAAAGTAAGAGTGTATTGGTGTGCGAATATAAAGCAACGCAAGCCAGCTCTGACCTGCTTCATCGACCGCTGGCCAGCAATTGAAAAGCTGTCTGTTCTCTGGGCATGCCTTCGGCTTATGTTGGCGTGAATAGCGAAATGTGTTCGAACCCTGCTCTTAAATGTCTGTAAATTCCCTATTGACCCTAGCATAGCTCGTATGTTTAGGAGTTAGACATAACCGTATCACACCCAGGCAGATTGTAAGCAAATAACTTGGCTAACTTCTTTGATGTGATGAATCTATATCCATGCTCAGCTGGGTAGTTCAACCGCTAGTTGGTGCCTTAGCAAGTGCCTTTCTAAGATGATGGTTAACGTGGACTTTAACCTTGTTCGTGGCAGGCTATTTATTATCCGATCTTTATGAAAATTTTATCGGTTATAGATATTGCAAATACAAATATAAGTTTTAAAAGTTTGAGCTGTTCAATCCTATGGAGCTCAAGTCTCGGGATGCAGGCACTTAGAAGAAGTCTCTTTTCTTAAGAAAGCTTTGCATTTACCAACTTGCACGCTGAGCTATGCATTGGCACTAGAAACGGGCCTGGACGATGCACACCTATATTCTCTAGATCAGCATCTTGGCTATATATGAAAAGTTTTGCATAAGTACTATAATCAGCGACTGCCCAATTACCTAACATGCAAACTTCTGGAGTCGGATTGCAACATTTTTTCGATTTCTGGGATGGAGGAACTATAATAATAATTATTATAAATTGTTCTCTTTATTTTATGAGTATATACTAAAGTACAATACTTAGAGTACAATTTGGAATTACGATTAATATAACAATAATAAAGGTTACACTAAAAAAAAGAAAGAAACGAAATAAACCAACATGGACATAAAACAAAGTCCGTCTGTTTTCCGTGCGCATGGTTCCTCACACCGATTACTACACCTGGCTGCCCGGGTCTTCCACAGATACCAGATCGTTCATCAGTATTTAACAAGAGTAGCACACTTGCACGCATTTAAGACAAATTCAAGATTTTTTAAACTGCTGCTCGAAATTGTGGCATAGCGACATTATTCCGACGACATAATTTCGCCCAGTACATTTGGAATCGAAATTATGTCGTTTTCGATCGAAATTATGTCGTCATAAAACGACATTGCGACAAACAAAGCGACACTATTTCGCTCGAAAATATAATATGTCGTTTTGGAACGACATTATTCCGACAGACAAAACCGACATTATTTCGCTCGAAATTATGTCGTTTTGGAACGACATTATTCCGACAAATCAAAACGACATTATTTCGAAAAAAAAGTCTAATTGGAACGTCGAAACTATGTCGTTCTAAAACGACATATTTTTCGATCGACCAATTACAAAATTTAAAAACGCTGTCATGAAAATCAAAATAAATTTCATATTAAAAGAAATGAATAAACAGGATTTATTTACCTGTGTCGAACTAACAAATTTGGAGGATATGGCGTGCTTAAGCATATCAGCATCATCCCTGCCAAAAACTCATTCAAATTTAAGCGCACTGACTGAGTCTTCATTTGTTCATGAAAACTCATGCAACATTTGTTTCGTGAAACCAAAATCTGTCCTTTTGATGACTGGCAATGACATTAATGTGTGCGAATCGTGTTGGGATAGAGTAGTTGAGGAAAATCTTTTGAAAATCGAAAATTCCAGGCGTATTGCTGAATTCGATGGCGAATTTTATGAAGAACAAAAAGCAAAGTGTCCGATTTGCAATCAAACTGTAAACGAAAAATGTTTATATTTATACATAGTAAACATTACAATTGGTTACAAGCTTTTGAAATAGAGAAGATAGCAAAAATTTGGTCGCTGAATTCAAATCAATTGTCCGTTTTCGCCCATCACGTCAGGTTTACGAGTTATTTGCATACATTTATAGGTGCTGTGACCGCATTAATTAACATTTTCCAACCAAATTTGTTTTAATGTAAGCTGCATTGAATAATCTTACAGAAAAACCAAACACGTTTTGATTTCGTTCATAAGCTATAATTTTAATCGATTTTAAAATGGAAAATATGGTTATTTTATGATCAAATTATTTTTTTTCTTATGTTTAAAAAAATTCTGATAAATAATCTGATGACAGAAAAATATCTTAGGAATGATATAATAGCTCTATTTAAAGTTATAGCCCAAAAACTATAAAAATTTTCCCTTTTTTTTTGCATGATTTTGAAATTTCTTGTAGTTCGATAATAACAAGGTAGTTATTGTTAAACAAAAGAGTGGCTATTAAAAAATTATTTGAAATTAATGTTTGTTCATTTAAAGACATTTTGGAAGTTAATATTATTTTAAAAATGTAAAAAAGAGTCGTAAATTTTTATAGTACTTGTTCCATAGCTTTAAAAAGAGCTATTATATCAAAATACTGAAGATGTGGTAATAATTATTCAAAAAAAATGGACAATTGATTTGAATTCAGCGACCAATTATATATATGGAAAGTTCGCTATCTACTCTATTGCAAAAGCTGGCCTTTTTTTGTAAACCTGTGTTATCATTAGAGCTTAAAAAATTTCTAACATGTTAAGAAACTACATACTGAATTTATGTACTATTCTTTTCAGACAATAATAAACTTCATTTACATTATTTCGCTCAAAATTGTTTCGTTTTTTTCTGTCGAAATTATGTCATCGGAATTATGTCGTCTCCCCGAAATTGTTAAGCTAGCTTAATAATGGCCACAAGGTCTGCCCAGAACTTATCCTCCCTATCATCCAGACTACTTATTAAATCGGTCCTTGTTAGCAGGTGTTTCCTAAAACATAGCATTCTATCCTCCTTTAAAATGCTCAAAGTCAGCTAGTTCTCCAGTGTGGCATAGGGGGCAGTTTACATGTTCCTCACGGTTGTAAATGTTAGACCTCAGTTTTATAAGATCGAATCGGGCCTTAAGTACCCAGAAAGTTGTGGCGATTGGCAGAGACTGCGACTTATTGGCCACTGAGTTGTCCAAGTGTTTATAATGTTGGTTGTACTGCAATGTTTTTTCTTTGAGAGCATCATGGATGGCTATCCGGAAAAAATTCCACTTACGTGCTGATATTACGGAGTCTCTCCTGTCTATTTCAAGCGGGTTGCACAATTCATCCAGACTTCTTACCCAGAATATGTTCTTTTTCATTAGAATACTGGTAATGTAGTGTGGGAGGCGACTTTCATTATATAAGTGCATCGTTTTTCCTAAAAAGCTGAGGTGCACGTCGAGCGTATTCAGCTGGGCATCCTCCAAACCGGTTTCAAGAGATAGGGCATAGCTTGGTGTATTATACGGTATTAAAAGAACTTTTTTTAGGAAGAGAAGTTGGGTCCTTTTGACATCTGTAAAGTGTCCTTCTCCCCATATTTCTGCTCCATATCCTTGGATTGTACGGCTTACTGCTTTGAATAGTTTCCATTTAGCATTTATGTGTATCTCCCTTTTTCAGAGGAAGTTATTCCAAGTTATGTTAATACTTGTTTTGGTCTCAATGTTCGTTCTAAGCACATGCTTTTTAAATGACACGGTGGGTGGGAAAAGGACTGCCAGATATGTAAATTCAGATGATATATTTAACTCTTGGAGGTTTATCTTTCAAACGCCAATAGTCTGCCTCCTTTCCTGAATACCATAATTTCAGACTTATTTAAATTCACCTCCATTCCCCATTTACTGCAATAATCTTCTAATCGGTTGATAATTTTTTGTAGTAGTCGTCTAGGTAAAGCGCAAAAAGTATTGAAGATAGTGTGCATCCTTGCCTTACCCCGATTTCGGTCTCAAAGTAATTTGTCCATATTGCAGCTTCCGTTTGGTCATAAATCCTTTCCAATAGATTAATAATTTTTTGATGACACTCCCATTGTATGCAGTTTGTAACAGAGCAGTTTTCTGGGCACCTTATCGAAGGCCGCTTTGAAATCCACTAAGAAAGCGTATACCTTTTTCTTTTCATGCAGCTTTAAATGAACAATCCCCGCAAGGTTGTACACGTTGTCCATCGTAGAGTAGCCTCTCCTGAAACCTGCTTGATATTCGTTCATTTTATTGTGAAGCTCAACCCATTTAGCCAGCCTATGGAGGAACTATGTAGGCCATTGGGACTAGACTGGCGAAGTGCCATAAGAACGGCAAGCCAATGGAACACTTTCCGCGCGGCCTTATGCGAAAGAACCCACCGACAATGCACTAGCACCTCGAGGATATATAAGTATTTAGACCACACAGTATCCAATAAATATCCTTATCCATCAGCGTACAAAACTCCATGAATCATAAAAGCTCGATTTGATTTAATAAAATTGACGTTAAACGTCTATAATCAAAAGGAACAAGTATCATGACCCCTATGTAATACACAAGAAAACGATGACATATGACATTTGCTGGGCAGATGCCCAATCCTTAAAGAATTGAGAATGCTGCATTTCAGTAAGAGCAGCTTCTCAATAGAGAAGAGGTAATCAGCATACTAGATGACAGGAGCGACAACTTTTGGGAGAACCTAGTCGACTATTTGAGAAGCTCACTGACTTAGCGGACGGTAATTCTGGAGACACTGACTGGCACAGGTATCTGGGGATGATCCGGACAGCCCAGGTAGTTCAGTGTAATGTGAGACGAACTAATCATGGCCGACAGATGGATTGAGAAGTCGGTTATAGAAAAGTACATATGGTACATATCACAGTTGGACAAAATCCAACTTTTTTTAAAACCCCGGCATGAGACCAGTCTAAATTATGATAAAAGGACCTCTGTAAGCATCACCTCATACCCAGTTTTTCAAATAAAGCCTCGGTTCGCGTTTTATGGGTACTTTTGTACCTGCAACACACAACGACAACAATTTTAACTTAGTTTTTAAGGGTTTAAGATAAAAATCTGAAAAATTCAGCAAATGTAGACAGGGTCATGGGGAACGCCATACAAAAAATTCACTTCAATCGTACAATTGGTTAAGGTACCTCCAGAAGGAGTTAAACCTTAAATCTTGAATATCTTTAAAGGGGCACGGTAGATTTTTATTAAAATCAATATTCAACATTTCCCTAAGAGATGGTACTCGACAGCCAAAAAACCGCGAATTGGAGTACCATTTTTATATTCACCCACGAACCACTCCATATGGACTATGAGCTAGACATAAAAATAGACAAAACTGTGTTTCAGATTCACAAAGAAAACTTTGGTACGCGATCTATAGGCAATTTTGTACCAGCAATTGCCTTAGAACACCATTGACCATTTAGGTTGAAACCAGCTTCACCAAAATTATGTAATAAATTTTATGAGTTAAGTGCTTCATCACCAGCAGGAAGTTGGCCCCCAATAAATCAAACAGTGTTATGCTAATTTTCCTTGATCTGAAGCATTCAAAGACTATGTCACTTAAATAGATCTCTGATTTCGGTAATAAGAACCAATTCAGTTTGAATAAATCGAATGGAGATGAGTAACTGAAGTCGTTGTTTAATAAAATGCCATGATTGCTGGAAGACATTTTGGCCTTTTTATGAGCAATTTGACGGCTGCTTTAAGTGGGAGAGAATTACTTTTAACTTAAATTTTTGAGGAGATTATTTCAGAGCTTGGCGAAGCCGTAAGAAGTGTCTAAATCAGGGTATACCAAGAAGAGATACTGCTTTACACTGCGACAAACTGTTAAGCTCATTATAATCAAATTGAAATAGAGAACAAATTTACACATAAAGAAAACAAAGATTATGATTTGGTGCTGCAACTGAAGTGCTTGGATTGAAATCAGTGTTCCCCAGCCATAGCCCCTGGGGACCGAACACACTCGACAATACATCCCGAATGCCTACCACAGTCATGCATCACTGAGTCACATTTTCCATCCTCTCTTTTTGGGGAGGACCCCTGGTAGAAAGCCAAACTGCGACTGACACTCAGTGAGCAAAGACTTCCACTAGCATTCGACTCGTAAGCGTGCGAATTGACGAATCTGCTTGACCCTTAGGGCCTGTGTCTGTAGTAATAGTATGTAGTATTAGAAAGATTAGGAGAGACAGACAGAAAGATAACCCGTATCATTGTACATACATTGTAAATATAAACCCGTGTGTAAATAGAAAGCCCGTGTAAGCCGCAAAAAACCTTTCTTTACAACCGAAACCAAATTCTTCCAAGAATGTACAAAAGTTTTCGAAATTCTTAATTCATTTTTAATTTCGTAATAAACTTAACTTGTAATGAAATTCAAAGCTTAAGCTGAGTACTTAGATAAACTAAATTTTTCGACAGCCTTTAAGCTTTAATGCCAGAATGCCGCCATTCAACAGCAAAATACTAACAAATGTCAAACGGCCATACTGTTTTGCCAGCTAGGTGTTGCTTCTTTTTGAAGTTGGTTATGCGTTTTTTCAATACTCATGCGTATTTGGATAATACATGGAAAGCATAAGTGCAATATCTTAAGGTTGGTTTCCAATTTCCCCGTTCATTTTGTTGTATTTTGGCTGCTGACATTCCGATGCCTTGGGCAGTGGTGCCATTTTAGCTATTTAGTTTCTAGAAGTTAAATTATGTTTAACTATTTTGTTAGGGGTTCGAAAATGGTTGCTTGTTTGAACCAAGTATATTATTTCATTGTTTAATTACGAGGTTTAAGGCCGACTTCCAGAACGCAGGAAAATAAATTTTTATGTGAATAGAAACACTTTTGAGCCGTTTTGAAATCTGAATGCAATTGCACAGCAGTCCTATTTGAATGGAGTATTGTGCCGAAATAAATTTTTATGTCATTTGGAATCCAGCCTTTATATTGTAAAGCAAATATATACTTGTTTTCTATTAGGTTCTGAAATAGCCTGCTCCACTTGGAAGCATGCGTAAATACTTCGACTTAGATACTTAATTTGCTTCACTTTTCTAAATTGCAGCCCCTGATGAGCAATGTTCAATTGCTAAAATGAATTACCCTGAATTTCGCTGGATTGAATGAAAGGTTTAAGCTTCTACATTGTTGCTCAAATGTTTTAATCTTATATTGAAGCATACTTCCTTTTACAAATTTCTTGTAATGACCGCTGGCCAGCCCTGAGTTATAACCTCGGCCAGGTACTATTTTACAAATGGCGCCCGAGCAGGCACCAGTGGGAGCTTTGCTTTTCAAGCATTGCAATCAACGCCTTGCAGTGTCAACAGCCCCGCGGTGTGTTCTGCCTTAATTTTGGAAAGATTTCATAGACAGCCTTAGTAAAGTCGATATCCCAGCCAAAAGTATAACCCAATAGTAATATATCCCGACTTGGCTAGTGTCTTGTTGGTAGGATAGTATTGGAACAGCAAACTATTTGGGCTGTTTAACCTGTGGAGACCTGTCGTTTACTAGTGGAATAGCGTGATGGTCAGACAAATTCCTCTACTTTGCTCTTTTCATTGACCAAAACTCGATTACTAAGAATTGATAGGATCCAAACTGTCGACCAATAGTCAAATTCCATTTCATGGAGCTGCCTCTCCAATATATTTGTGTCTGCAGTTCCAAGTCGTTCAGGTTTCTGCCTTAAGAGCTTGGAACTATGTTCACCAGATCGTTGATACATTGCGCAGTTTAATCTGTTTCTTCTACACACATAGGATCTTTCCAACAGCAGCGCGTGTTGCTGTGTACATCAAACTTGAGCTTAATCAGTGCCTCAATGGACTTAAAGAGGACTCTAAGCTAATGACTAATGAGGTATCTGTGTTCTCTTAAATATTTCCTGATACCCAGATCCTACATAGCATTTGAAAAAGCGCCTGTTGCTTGTATAAGGGTAGAGCTTGCATCATTCTATTCGAAATATAGGATGCAGACTCCTAGCTGAGTTAATCTCTCAATCTTAAACTCCGGAAAATCGAAAGATGTTGCTGTGTGTCAGCGTACTAGGTAGTATTTGGAGTGTTTGTTCGTCTTCTGCTTGCATTTCCTAAGTTTTCTACACCAATTCCACATCTTCTCTACAAGTTCTCACAATTTCAAAGTTTTATTGAAGTGTATTACCCCCTCAGGCCCGCATTGATGGACAGTTAACGCGGCAAAACGAACGCGAAAACATGACCCGGGGTGGCGGGAGAAGAACCAGGCGGGGGGGAAGCACTGCTGCTGCTGTGCTCCTGTGCCTGTTTCTCTGGCTATTGCTGGCCTGCTGGCTTAGACAACGCAACTGTACCCGGGAGTTGTCGAGTTCAGGTTGCGACGAGCACCCCTTGGCAAGATTTTCGCGTGCGTTGCAAGTTGGCCGAGTCCAAATCCGAGTCCTGCCCTGCCACTCTGCTGCATGTGTGTCCAGCTGCTGCTGCTGCTGCTGTTGCTGCTCTGTATGCGTGTGTTTTTGTAGATTTTGCGCGCTGCGCCATTTGATTGCATTGCGTCGCTTCCGTTTCCACTTGGCCATTGTCGCTCCTTTGGCTGCCCACCTCTTACCCCCTCTCGCTTACATTTATATACAAATGAACGCCTCCGTTGCCACGCCCCCTTCCCTACTCAAGTGCAGACGCAGGCAAATACATTTTTTCTTTTTTTTTTTTTTATAGTATTTGTTGGGCCACATCGACAGGCGGCGACTGTCGTTTGTCGATGTCGACGTCTGTTGTTGTTAGTTGTTAGGCCATGTGGTCAGCAGAAAGGGGGGATGCATCCTTTTGTCAGGGATTAGTTGACAGCAGGCGCATATGTGACCATCTTTAAGGGAAATGCTTTAAACAAACTCCTCCTCCTCCTGCTCCTCCGCCAAGACAGTTTTCTTCATTTGGCTGAATCAGGCGAATTGACTGATTGAAGTTTTGTGCAAGAAATTATCACAAAAGCCTCAAAAGATTTACCGCAGACTAATTAAAAACATTCACAATGACGGCAAAATATTAAAAAAAACACGAAAGAAAAAACAAAACAAACACAAAATCCTTGGGCTTTTGAGGGTGAGCAGTTGGCAGCGGTGTTTGACAATGCACAATTATTATAAGCAGGCAAATCAAGAAAAGGCAAAGAAATAATTGAAAAGTAGAAGCTAAGAAGACACAATCTTGATGGTTTGATGAACGATTCGCTGAAAGTAAAAGGGGTGAGAAGTTGTGGTTGCTGTTGTGGTGATTGGGGTTGAGTAAGCCAAGTTATGACATGTGTTAACTAGGAAAGGGATTAGGCATTTTGGGGGCAATTTTTGTAAACCACATTTAAGAATAACAATATCAATAAAAAGTTGCTTTAAGGCATAAGCACATGCAATTTCTGTCTGCATGGCCTTAAGCCACATTTGGTCACCCCCAAGCCAAAAAGATATCCCCTCAATACTTTTTTCTAGAAGATAAATTACTGATAAGCTTAAACTTGACAGTCTTCAGAAGTGTTCCGGAACCGACGAAACGGTCAATCTTATCGTTTACAACAAGACTTATTCCAACACAGGAAAATCCTTCAGATTTGGTGTGCCGTGGATGCACAATCAGTGAGCTTAATGAATCTTTCTGGTTAACTGGCCCAGAGTTCTTAAAACAAGACAGTGGTCAATGGCCGGAAAATCCTCATTTCAACCTAGCACATGAACAGCATATTGTGGAAGAACGTCTTTCTGTTACCGCATTGATCATCCATACTGAACCAAACCGAATCTGTGAGCTTGTCAATAAAACATCATCGTTTCTCAAGATCGTTCGTGTGGTAGCATACATGCGACGGTTTATTGATGGGAAAAGGCGGAACCAAAGCAACTCACTTGTCCTATCAGCCCAAGAGCTCGATAGAGCGTTTTTGACAAAGCATTCAAGGCAAATCATTACCACTGCAAACATCATATCAGAAGCTTACTCCATTCATGTGCACAGAAGCAGTAGGAGGACTAACGTTTAATGTCTTGCGAGTCGGAGGTCGTTTACTCCAATCCCCTCTGGCGCACAATGCTAAATTCCCACTTCTCATGCCGAAGAATAAGCGAACTTTTAGAAAATCAAACATTTTCAAATTTTGAGTATATTTTGTAATGATAACCAGGATGCGCTTTATCATTTAGGAATTTTACAGAGTATTACAGTTTTAGAAAACCAAAAATTTTGAAATCTGAGTATGTTTTCTAATGATCTCTCTCTTTCTCTCTCTCTCCCTCTTCTCGATCTCTATATTATAAAAGTTTTTGTTAGCTCTAATAACGTCTCTGACTACAATTGGCTGTGAATAGGGGCATAGCTGGCCGGACGGGCAGTCGTTATTAGTATATTTTGTAATTTTATTAGATTTTCTTTGATAGGCTCATTAGCTCTTAAAAACTTTTGTAACGTATATACATTTTTGTTGACAGCCTTTTTTTTGTCCACTCTTAATAAATAAATAAACAGGATACCCCTCATCATTTAGGAATTTTACAGAGTTTTAAAGTTTTGATCTGATTAACCCAATCAATTTTATACAAGACATTTAACGAATTCGAATTCGACAATTTTTGTCGAAAGTATAAGCCGGAACAGGGGTGATAGTTAAATTTACGAACTTTAACTTGTATCTGACGAAGTAAAAGTTCGAGTCCCAGGGGGGGCGACATTTTATTTGTTTCAACTGAAACATTACTGAAAACTGTAGGATGGTTGATATGTTGCGGTATAAGAAATCTTGTTTTGGAGATTTCGAAGCTCATTTCAAGGTTTTTCAATCTTGATTTTATAATTTTTTTTTTTTTTCTAAATTTTCTCACCTTATGTAAATTTGGCAACTTAATTTAGATTACAGGATTCTCAAAAAAGAGATTTTCAATCTAAATTTAAGATTGAATTTTTTCCCACAGTATACTAATGCCCGCCAGTCATTTCTGTTCCGTGCAAGCAGGCACCAGTTGTTCACACCAAGTTTGGCAATGTCTTTCCGCACCTGGTCTTCCCATCTTAGTGGTGGTCGTCGCTTAGGGTCTTTTATCCCAAAGTCTTTCGCCTTCCAGTGGTAGTCCTCTTTTACTGGAGCTTGTTCATCCATACGGGTAACATGTCCTCTCCAGTGCAGCCACTGTTGTTTTATGCGCTTGACTAGACTGGTGTCCCCATAGAACTCATACAGTTCATCATTCTTTCGGATGCGCAATTACTTGCCAACTTTCAAAGGTCCATAAATCCTCCGAAGAATCTTTCGCTCAAAAACGTAAAGATGAAATGGCGTCTGCAGATGATGTCCTTAATTCTGCGCCGTATTGCACGACTAGGATGATAAACCACTTATATAGCGTTATTTTTGTTTTTCGAGAGAGGGATTTCTTGAACTCCCAACTGAGTTTTTAGTAGCAGCGGTTTCCAAGAGTAATTCTTCTTCCGATGTAGATAAAATCCTCTGCAACCTAAAAGTTGTACTCTTTCATTTTCACAGATTGTCTTAGACGCGTAGACTTTTTGTGCGTGGATACTAGGTACTTCCTCTTGTCCTCGTTTATCGCTAAGCCCATTAGTTTAGACTGCTTCTCAATGTCAGTCTAAGGCAATTGCTAGCACAAAAATGCTGGCTGTTGAGCAGTGTTGCCATTTTAGCTATGTATGTAGTTGCTAGATCTAGAAATTTTAAAAGTGGAAATGCTATTAACTTTTGGAAATTTTTAAATTAAGTTTAGTACAGAGAAGTGCTGAAATATGTATGAGCGACGCCCTCTGAACGGAAGCTCTAAACACCATATTTCATCTTCATCCTCTATACTTAATGTCTAAACAGTTAGAGGGCATTACTGCCTTGAGATTAAGAGAGTCTGAAGCCTGGAAGGCGGGTAAGTCAGGCCACTCAACTATACTAGCTCGTCAAACCGCGGTTCCCGCCATTACAGACTATTGTATACCAACAACGTCATACCAGAAACTTTATGACATCAATATCCCTAGTAGACGCGACTCTGAGAACTTGCCCCACAGTAGAGCAAATGCCATCAATATGTACACAGATGGATCTAAGCTTGATGACAAAGTATACTTTGTATACCTTACTTTCATGAACCAAGCCCTAAAAGTACTTAAATGGAGCCTAAAATGTTCATGAAACAAGCCCAAAACGTTCATTAACCAAGCCCTAAAGGTATTTAAAAGAAGCAAAAAATGTTCATTAACCAATCGATCATGAGTAAGAACAAAATGTTCATGGCATAGTGTGAACAAATGTTTATGAATTTAGAAAAAGCGGGCTGAGCAGACTATCGTCACCAAAATGTCATGATTTTGGTACATTTAGAACGGATTTTTTTCACTGTGTAGGAGGGTGAGTTTTCTCCACCGACCTAAATAAGGAAATCTCACTGTACGGACATACCCAATTGCTATTCCAAAATGTTGTAATTAATATCTGTTGGTTTGTGTTGGTTATAAAAGACTTATAATCAACCAAAAAGACCTTGAGCTAGCCAGTTGTAACATTGACTACAATCAAAAACAGGTCACTAAAACCCCATATACTTATTCTGGCTACCTGATCATTGCAATGTGTACAAAGCAGAATTGGTGGTCATCCAGGAGGCCGCAAAATACCTTAGCACACTCATGATCGAAGAAGGGAACAAATTCATTTACTCATATAGTCAAGCAGCTCTAAGGGCTCTTGACTCGTATACCAATAACGCCAAGACGCTCACGAAATGTCGTAGATCCTTAAATGCGATCGATCAGCATGTTCTTATTCCACTCATCTGGATGCCTGGGCACCGCAACTTTGAGCGTAACGAGCCAGCTCACAAACTGGCAAGACAGGGCACCACTATTCAGCTCCTCCCGGAGAATAGCTTGATAGGAATGCATTTGCCTTCTATAATGCCTTCTATAAGCTAATCACAAGGAATGAAACCCTGCTGCCTGGCTACGAAACGAACGCCTGGGGCCATGCCTCATCGGCAGGCATTCGAGATGCATGAAATTTAATAGCTGGAAAACATTGAATTACACTGTAAACCATTTTTGAACAAAAAAATTTTGATACCAACGAGAAGACCAACAATGTTTGAAAGGTACCTATACACTTAGGGAAAAATGGCATAGTGAAAACTATAACCATCATATTTGATTTTACTATGCAATTTTTGTATTAAAATCAATTAATATGCACTTTGATTAATCACCTAATTTTCTTTGCGCCATTTACATGTACTTTCCAAGGAATTCAAACTTGAGAATTACAAGTGGTCTGATAATCTTAGGCAGATGGTAGATTCAATTCAATACAAGTAGTATCTTAGAAGGCTTGCCGCCAGCGCGCGCAATGGCGCAACCGGTAGAGAGGACCCGAGTTCAAATCCCCGCAGAGTAAGTAAACATTTTAAAATACAATTTAATTTAAATCGGTGTTTTTCAGAGTCCAACTGGAAGTGGCTTTCCTACTCTTGATTCAGAACAAACTAATTGGATTAAAAATTTAATTTAAAAAAAAAAAATTTAAAATTTTCATATTTAAATAAAAGTGTACACACTTTATATTTACGAATTCCATATTTAACGCTTGAATCAATGGCGAAAATGTTAAAGTCAAAGTGTAAATATTGAAATTTCAGTGCATTTTTCCCTCAGTGTAGTAGTTAAAAAATCCAGGCTGGGTTTGGTCTGATTGGCTAAGGTTTTCTTTTAAATGACTTGTGAAGTTTGTTGATTTTTTAAAAAAAATCTCTTGTTTACAAAGTCCATATCTCATAAACTATTTGAAAGTTTTCTTTACTGTTTCCAGCAATTTTGTAGCTCTTAACCAGGCCTACAAAACACTTCTTTAGACCAGCTCAAAAAAATACCGTCTTCACGCTCAAAATCACTAAAATGTACGTAAATTCTACCATTTTCATTGATTTTTTGCTTATATCTTGAAAACCGACAGCAATTCAATGATGAGCTAGTTGCTTGGAACTCTCTCAAAGTGATTATTACAGAAGCTTTGGGAAAAAACCGTGATGAAAATTTTAAAGAGTTAGGAAAAATCATGTTAAAATCTTTTCAATCTATCGGCGTTTCGATGTCCCAGAAATGGCATTTCCTTAATGAGCACCTAGAAGAATTCGCTAAGCAATTATCTACCGAATCAGATGAGCAAGGCGAACGTTTATACCAAGTAAGCATGCCAATGGAAAAAGGGATTCTATGCTTGGCGAGGTATGTTGGTGGAGACAGAAAATTTCGATTAGTTAAGATATAGACGACACCGGAAATAACGATGATAATGATACAAGTGATGTGTCTTGGGATTGCCTATCAAGCTCTGATGACGAAAATGACTCAGACGGTGAACAATATCGAAAGAGTTTGAGAATGTCAATGGAAGCCATTTGAAATATTAAAGCTATAAAACATAAAAACCTTTCTTTTTATCTTGTTATAAAGCTTAACTCTATAAAAAGCAATGGAAATGGTAGAATTTTTGTAAATTTTTTTGTGATTTTGAGCATGAAGACTATAATATTATAATACATCCAAGGAGTCACGCGTTTATCATGCACTTGTTTCTAGGGATAATTCTCTCTCTCTCTCTCTCTCTCCCAAAGAGTGTGTTTGTTTGAATACAGTGGTGGTTGGCTGGGTGGGTGGCGGTGTGGTGGTCTGATATCTTCTTTTGCTCATAACTTGTGTATCGCTCATCCGATCTTTATCATTCCTTCAGCAAATTGATTAATTTTTGAATTGAATTGATTAATAATTGAATAATTTTGCTAACTAGATATCTCTAGAAGGTACGAACCTTCTATCATCAAAACTGTAGGAGATATGACGTTTTTTCCAAATTGCGTGGGCGGGAGGGGGCGTGGCAAAAATTGAAAATTAACTTGATCTGCCTGCAAGTATAAGAAATATATGTCCCATACATGTCAAACCTCTATCTCTTACCATCTCTGAGATCTGTACGTTCATACAGACGGACATGGCTATATCGACTCGGCTGTTGATGTTGATCAAGAATATATATACTTTATAGGGTCAGAAACGATTCCTTCTCCCTGTTACATACTTTTGCACAAACTTAATATACTCTAATTACCTTCGGTACAGACTTTAATTACGATTTATATGACTCTCACTGTATTTTCGGGCCCTCATCAATTAAATGTTGTAAATTTGACACTCTAACATCATTACTATCATTGGTGTCAAAACTCATTCAATTCATTTTGAGTTTGAAGGCTTCGGCAGTTGCTTTGAATGCAATCATGCAGCCCTCTGTAACAAACGAGATTATCATGTTTCATGTATCATGAACATGAAATTAGTGTAAAAGCTGCCAAAGACTAGACCGAATATGGATAATCTTTGTTCTTAGCTAAGTGCCTCAAGCTGTTTTAAAATCAACACTGCATACCTTCGAAATACTACAGAAATCTGGATAAGGAGGTAATTACCCATTCAAATGGTTGCTTCTAATAAAAGTGATTTAAGCTCATAAATAAAGTGCAAGGATAAATCGTGAATGAGGCATTTTCGGGTAAATTGTGGGACCTTCTATTGCTCTCATTCCGCAAATGTGGAACATCTAAAAGAATGCAATGTATTCACTATAGCTACAGTATTTAGTGTGGTGTTTTTTTCTCAAACCGAAAAATAGCAGTTCAAATAGGTGTAAGTCGGCTTATGAAAAGTCTTAAGCAGGGGCCGGCAAAATACAGTTGCTCATTTTGGCGTTGCCTGTGTGTGTGTTTAGCCACTTTGTTTTTGTTTCAAAAGAGAGCAGCATTAGCTCGTATACTGTCGGTGTGTCGAAGTCGTTGCCGCAGAGCGCTGTTGCATACACTTAAGATAGAAATGTGCCGGCCTATGGTCTAAAGGCAGCTATTAGCGTTTGAAAACAAAACCCCAAAATTCGATCCAAATATCCTCAATCATCAAACCACAATTTGTTCGTTCAATTGCTTTACAATTGATGGCAATTGCAGTCTTAAATATGAATAAGCAATCAAAGGTGTTTATGGACGGTGTCAACCAGCCATCAGCATCAGTAACAACATCATCATCATCATCGCCATCAACATCAGTGTCCACTATCCATTCAACCAATTCGATTTGCCCGTTAACCACCCTCTTCAATTCGTAGACACATCGCGATAAAAATCAGTTTGAAAAAGCCATGAGGTAAGCCACAAATTTGCGGTCAATTGGGTTTTAGCCTGTTGCCGCAACAATGAACACTCGGCAACCGAGTTGCATGTTGCAACAAAAATGCATCAACGCAATGACCAAAAAGCCATCAAGGCCTGGAAAACCTTGTCATTCTTTTTTTTTGTTCTGTTCTCCCTCCCCCCCTCCCCCCCGCCGTGCTGCATTTTCACACTTCAACAGCATACCGAAAAAAGTGCAACCATTCAAATGACCAAAATGGAGGAGAGGCCTCCCGCGTCAGCCTACTGCAAAAATTCATGCAAAAATCGGAGCGTGCTAAAAACGTACAAAACAACAACAACAACAAAAAAAATGGCAACACCAACCGCAAACAAGCGGCCAGAGGGGGTCAATCCAGCGGGCCGGGAAAAGTGCAGCCAGGATTGAAATCCCTAATAATCGCTTGGCCCACGCGTTGAATGCACTTTGCCATGTTGGGGCAAAAAAAAAAAAGAAGGAAAACCCGAAACGAGGCGAAAAAATGCAAAAATGTTGAAAGCGAGAGGGGCGGAACGCATGCCTGAATGGAAATGACCTTCAGTGATTTTTTTCCACAGGACATTGATATGCAGCGCAGGATAATCGCGGCCACTGCAATCAAAGTGCAATGCAAAAAGGGTGGAATAAAAAAACGGGAGGAGGAGGAGGGATATGTGTCTGATTTTCTTCTTTTTTTATATTTTGGATGAGCTGCCAACTGTTGAGCATTGGCCTGAGGGATGATGATGATGATGATGATGCAGTTGGTAGGGTTTGTGGAGGAGAGCAGCAGCACGCATGCCATGCCTGATGACCTTGACGCGTGTGCCGCATGTTGAACAATCGAATGGACAGCAAATTGGTGGCTGGTCTTTCTTTTTTTTGGCTGCACTTTTGTTAGACTGCACCTCATCGCCGGCTGCAACGCGGTTGTGTTTTTTTTTTCTGACAACCAACAGCAGCGGCAGCAGCAACATTTGGGGTCGCGTGCGTGGCCCATTAAGCAAACGCGCCATGTGGCACTTACAATTGGCATCCCATGCACTTTTTTTTGCGCCTCTCGCATGCAACGCGCACAATTTTCATTCATGCATTTTTGTGTCTCTGTGTGTGTGTGTGTGTGTGCGTCGAGCAAATTCATTCAGTTTCAATGGTTCATTCATGGAAATGCAAGCTAAATTGTTGAGTAGGTGATTGGGGGGAATAACCAGGCCACTTATCAGTGGAGGTTTGATGAGGCTGCACTTGCACCAAAACAAAAAAATTGTTACTAGATTCGTTTCCAAATTGTTTTCTTAGAATAACCCTGATCCACCACATTTAAAAACCGCTTAAGCTTCTGGTCAACGTCACGCGAAAAATTATTTAACTTGGGCTCATTTAAGCAACTGCAAAGTGTTTCGGAGAATCCGAAAAAGAAAAACATCGACGAGTCCTATTGGACCATGACTAATTAACCGCTGACACGACTTTTACACCCGGTTTAATTCATTCTTTCTTTAAATGGTTCAGACAAATGAAATTAAATTGGACGACGAGAAAGAAAACTAACTAAATCAGTGAGTTTATTTAATGGCAATTAAACAATAATTTTTTTGCTGATTCATACAAGCTTGAAAAAAGGGCAAAAGTACACAGAGGGAAAAAATCGAGAACATTGGACTCAAGATGAGCATAAATGTTACCAAAAAAGAGTGCGATCAATGTGTTTTTACATTTGTAGTACAATGTTCTCACTTCAAGAACATCGTTTTCAAAAACATTTTAAACTCAACTGCGAAAAAATTTGATTGATTTTGGATAAAGGTTATCAGTAGACATCGGATTTTATGCACTTTTTTTATATAAAGGTAGATTGAGCTGAAAATCTGGTATTATACTAATTAAATAAACAACTTAACATTGAAAACTGCATATTCAATATATGCCAATTTTGCATATTTTGCATATGCAAACAAACAAAATTTGCAAAATATGCAATAAATAAGCAAACGAGCAAACAAGCTAACTTCGACTGTGCCGAAGTTTTTACACCCTTGCAAATGCTGTTTTTGAAATGTCAGAGTTTAAGAACGCTTACATAAAAATCAAAAATTTTTGTAACTAAAACCAATTTTCCGCCAGATAACCATCTTATTTCGACCA
This sequence comes from Lordiphosa magnipectinata, assembly GCA_037044535.1. Lineage (NCBI taxonomy): Eukaryota > Metazoa > Arthropoda > Insecta > Diptera > Drosophilidae > Lordiphosa > Lordiphosa magnipectinata. The sequence continues at coordinate 180,154 of JBAMBO010001732.1, read as the reverse complement.
AATTTCGAGAATCGTTTTGAAAACATATCAAATTAACAATGGACGTATTTAAGGAAGATGGAAATTAAAACAAAAAAAAGTTTTTCTCACTAAGACTTATTTCCGACCGATCGGTCCTATGGCAGCTATATGTTATAGTCATCCGATTTGGATCAAAGCTTACAAATCTGTTTGAAAGCATATAATATTATTAATGGACGAGTTTGAGGACGCTAACATTGAAATCAAAAAAGTTTTTCTCACTAAGACTCATTTTCCGACCGATCGGTCCTATGGCAGCCCTAAGATATAGTCACCCAATGTCGATCAACTTTTTCAAATTAGTTTTAAAACGATTCATCTTTAGAATCACCGACGTTAAGAACGATTTACTTGAAAACAAAAAAGTTTTTTTCACTAAGACCCATTTTCCGACCGACCGGTCCTATGGCAGCTATATGTTATAGCCAACCGATTTTGACCAAAGATTGCAAATCTGTTTGAAAGCATATAGTATTAATAATGTACGAGTTTGAGGACGCTAACATTGAAATCAAAAAAGTTTTTCTCACTAAGACTCATTTTCCGACCGATCGGTCCTATGGCAGCCCTAAGATATAGTCACCCGATGTCGATCAACTTTTTCAAACTAGTTTTAAAGCGTTTAATCTTAAGAATCACCGACCTTAAGAACGATTTACTTGAACACAAAAAAGTTTTTCTTACTAAGACTCATTTTCCGACCGATCGGTCCTATGGCAGCCTTAAGATATAGTCACCCGATGTCGATCAACTTTTTCAAATTAGTTTTAAAACGTTTAATCTTAAGAATCACCGACCTTAAGAACGATTTACTTGAAAACAAAAAAGTTTTTTTCACTAAGATCCATTTTCCGACCGATCGGTCCTATGGCAGCTATATGTTATAGTTATCCGATTTTGACCAAAGTTTGCAAATCTGTTTGAAAGCATATAATATTAATAATGGACGAGTTTGAGGACGCTAACATTGAAATCAAAAAAGTTTTTCTCACTAAGACTCATTTTCCGACCGATCGGTCCTATGGCAGCCTTAAGATATAGCCACCCGATGTCGATCAACTTTTTCAAATTAGTTTTAAAACGTTTAATCTTAAGAATCAACGACCTTAAGAACGATTTAATTGAAAACAAAAAAGTTTTTCTCACTAAGACCCATTTTCCGACCGATGGTTCCTATGGCAGCTATAAGATATGGTCATCCGATCCGGCCGCTTTCGATATATTAGCAGCGTGCAGTAAAAAGAAGACTCTGTGCAAAATTTCAGCTTTATAGCCTTAAAACTGAGAGACTCGTTTGCGTAGAAACAGACGGACAGACAGACGGACGGACAAAGCTCAATCGACTCAGCTCGTCGCCCTGATCAAGAATATATGGGCATTTCCAAACTAACGTGACGGTACGCTCGTACGAAAAGATCTTTTTGAAAAATATGAAAATCTTGGATTCTTAAAAAGATTGTTCTATATTTGGGTAGCAATAAAGTAGCACTATAATCAGCAAAAACAATGACATCAATCCAACATAAGGAGTTATAGATATAAGCAATCATATATGCTGGCGTGACGTTACATAAAACGGAAGTAGGTTTTGACTTGTTTTAGAAAAATGCAAAATTCTGCGAATTGAGCACAGCTTTTTGTATACAATTTTTTTAGAATGATTTGAAATAATTCCAGGTTATTTTCCAGGTAATCTTATTCAAAAATGTTGGCCAAATTTTTTTTGTATTTGCATAAGTATCTGTCGTGACGTTACCTGACGTTACGTTACTTAAATTTCCTCAATTAATTTAGGTTGTTTTTGTTATAATATAAAGCAGAAACTAAGTTGCAATCATTGAGTTTCTTATGGTTTCTTCTGCATAATTTTTTAACTCTTTGTTCCCTTAGAAATAGTTTAGAGACCAAAAATCAATGCAATTTAAAGTCATTTTTATGACACCAAAACGTATCCAAATGAGAAAAATTGCGCTTGCGCTACTTGGCATTCGAAAATCTCGAAATGGGTTATGAATATATTAAAAATTGGCTCATATCACAGTGGAATACTCAAAATTGCCGGGGAACGGGACCAATAAATTATGAAACTAGAGGCATCAGGTGTTGGTCCCTACCCAGTTTTTCTTGATCACGTCAAGTTCGCGTTTAATGGGCACATTTATACTAGCAACACACAGCTACAACATCTGTTGCTGGTTAAAAAAAAGGTGCGAGCTAAAAGTATAGAAAACTCACCAAAGATGAAGGGAGTCACCACAATTGTTATACCAAATTCCCGCCTCCAATGGATAAGCGGTTAGTACCCCGACCATAGAGGTCTAACTTAGAATATGGAATTAATGGAAAACCACTCGATAGAATTTTGTAATATTTTAAATATATTGAGATGCTGACCAATAAAATGTGCCCTTAAGAGATGGCGACATGCTTCGAAAAACCGCGATAGTGGGTACCACATTTGACATCATCCATTATCGAGTCCATATAGGCCATAAACTAGAGATAAAAATAGACCGAACTGCGTTTTCAAACACACCATCGAACCCTTTGCTCTTTTATGAAAGCAGACAAAACGCACTTCCGTATTCTGTCACGTTGCGTATGCCTTTTTGTCTGCCTGTATCTTGGGACCTTACTGTCTAGAACTCTCAGCTTTTACATTAAATATAGTGCTACCAAAGTGCTATCCAAACACCAATATGCGGAAATTTATCGTACTATTTTTCTATGTTTTTCTTCATATCAAAGGCTAAAAAATTCAAACGATTGTCACGTTCGTAGCTGTGGAAATGCCCATATATGCTATGCCAACATTTGTAAATTTTTGTTTTGTCAAAATAATAAGTATGTCTAAAAGGACCATCCAACATAGATGACAAATTTTGCCACGGCAAATGCTTACGACTCATGATGTGGGATGTTAGATGTGCTCAGTGTAATTACGCTATAACTTACAATAACTAACTATAAAAATTTGCCATCGGAGGTGTTTGCAATGACCTGTTTACAAACAATGAACCGCCCTCTCTTGGTGTCTCCTGAATACCGATTTCAGGTATTATTACATTATAATCGGGAACAAACGCGAGCGTTGGCCTGAACTGGTATATAGTATATAATAGTCGGGCTTGACCGACTTTCTCACTTCTTTTTCTCTGTGTAGTATTTATATTTTTCATATTTTTCATGTTTTCAATTCATATTTTTCTCAGCTTCTATAAAAATTAAAAAAAAAAAAAATGACTCGGAATTTTGGAACAGGGCCGATAGCCTATGAGTCGCCTATTTAATACCTACGGTTTTTGAAACTTGACCCAGCCTAATGTTTACATTTAATTTGAAAAGAAAGGATACACTCTGAGTGAGAAATCGTTACCTAAGACTTAATTTCGGAATCAAGCAAAAAAATGATTAGAAAATCACAAAAACCGAAGTAAAACTGCAGTTGGCTTTGAATCAAAGCTGAAATTGTCGTCCCAAGCGGAGTTCATTTACTCGGCACAATTTTTTTTAAGGATTGTTCATTTATTTTCTATACTTTTGGCTCCCTCTATACGATTCGAGTTACAACAATTTTTATGTGACAATGTTGTCAAAGTAAATCATTTCCATTTTTTTTTTTTTTTTGCATTTCTAACTATAAAAAATTAATGATTTATACGCTTTCGATTGATTTTATTGCAAATGAAAAGCCAATTTATTTTTGTCCATATCTAACCATTCATTTTATTTGCTCTGGTAGAATGTTTTTATGGGCATTTTTATGGAAATTGAAAAATCATAATGCTGACGACAGTCATCCAAATCGCCAGCTCTCACCCCAGCAAAAAAAACGACAACAACTCAATTCAACTCCAGTGGTCCATTGCATGCAGTTGCAGGGGTCTGGGGCTGCCCCTCCTGGCAATGACACCTAAGTGAATGGCTGTTGGCTGTTTCAGTTGCATGTCGCGGTTGACTTTGTTATTTTTTGACCATTGGGGCCAATGGGGGCCAGTGGGCAGGTCACCTGTTGCAAATTTATCAAATCGCCAGTTAAAGCTGTCAGATCGGTGGGGGATGTGGCTATAACCAAAGGCGATCAGCAACATGTGGGCAATTTAAGCCGACAAATTTATGAATGAACAACATTCAACATTCAACATTCAACAACTGAACAACTCTTCAACACGTGGCTGACTATAGCTATTAGCAGTTTGTGGCATTTGGTATTAAATGTCACAACAAAAGCCAATGAAAACATCAGCAACAGCAATTTAATGCTGCTGGCGTCGCTGCTGCACAAATTGTGTGTGAAAAAGTGCATGCACACACACACACACACACACACACACAGGAAAAAACACATAAAAAGCGTGGCTGCTGCTGTTGCATGCAACAGTGCGTTTTGCTGCAACACACACACACACACACAGTTGCAGTCTTTTTTTTTTTTGCAATTCTCGCGCAATGCGTTTGAAATTGAAAGTGTTGCTGACACCCACACACACACATATTGATTGCTGTTGTTGTTGTTGCTGGTTGGTGTTAACAGCATGTTGCACGTGTCAACATAAAAGCTATTGCAGGTGTGGGTTTTGTCCCACCATCAATGGACAAAAATCAGCCTGTAATTGATAGCGCATTTTGGCCCTGTCTATCAGTCACTATTGTTGTTGTTGTTGCTGTTGTTGTTGCTGTGCATTTAGCCACTCAATGTTTGTATTTTTTTCCCATTTGACAGCAATTAATTCACAGCCTGCGGTGGCTGATTAAGTCAGCATAACATTGATGATGCCATTGATGTGCCCAAAACTAAATCTACACAAATAAACAATGGCCAATGACTGCCAAGTGTAGCGTTTTAGCCACAAAACCACACACAACTAATTCATTGTTAAATGTCACATAGAAATACACAAAAATTCGGAGAGAACTATTGATATTGATAGTTTTCGTTATGGAAAATTTGAATAAATTTTAGCAAATAATATTGAATTTGTATTTGAATGTTGCATGCAACTTAATAAAAGGAATAAAAGGAGTTTGCTAAGGCTAACGTCTAAGCTGCTCTTGGCTGCCTTGGAGCTTGACTTGCAAGGGTCCAAAGTCTTTTCATTTCTTTTTGCTATATTTGTTAGTAAAGTTTTAGTTTTAATTGCATTGCCTTGCTTTCTCTTCTAGTTCTTCCTTCTTCTTGTGGTTGTTTGAGTATCTTACTTTCGTCCTCATACATATTTTCTTAATTTTTTCGATTTTCATTTTTTGCATATCTTTTAAACATAAATATTCACAAATGTTATTCTAGTGCAATTGCAACGCTTCCTTCGTGTGTTGCAACAACAAAGTCCATCCTAATCGGCTTGCGGCGTCTGCTGGTCGCTCAACCAGACAGCACAATAGGTAAGCGCCAGAGACCAGCAACAAGCACTTTATTTTCGAGTATACTCTTGAATTTACACGGCTTGTTTGTGCTCGCCGCTTTGGTTTGACACACACCAAATGATCGCAAGCACATTGAGTCTGAACGGGTAGGTTTTCTTTTCACAGGAGTAATAATTGAACATGTTTGGTAAAGCTGTCGGCAATACATGTTCCAGTGAGCTTTACGCTAGCCACGGGCGAGTATCAAGCGAGTTACGCACTTAAACACTCGCGGCTTGTTCGCCTTGTTGTTGTGTTGAAGTAGTTGTGGTATAATTTATTTTATTTTTATACTCTGTACCGAAGGTACATAGAGTATATTAAGTTTGTGCAAAAGTATGTAACAGGGAGAATTAATCATTTCCGACCCTATAAAGTATATATATTCTTGATCAGCATCAACAGCCGAGTCGATATAGCCATGTCCGTCTGTCCGTCTGTCTGTCCGTATGAACGAAGAGATCTCAGAGATGGTAAGAGATAGAGGTTTGACATGTATGGGACATATATTTCTTATACTTGCAGGCAGATCAAGTTTATTTTCAATTTTTGCCACGCCCCCTCCCGCCCCCGCAACTTGCAAAAAACTTCATATCTCCTACAGTTTTGTGATAGATGGTTCGTTCTTTCTAGAGATATCTGAATACTCAAAATTATTTATCGATTTGCTGAAGGAATGATAAAGATCGGATGAACGATACTCAAGTTATGAGCAAAAACGGTGAGTTAACACACACCACCCACCCCACCCATAACCTAAGCAGTGCGTCAGCAGAAGCAATCTTAGTGAGAGAGAGAGAGAGAGAGAGAGACTTAGAGAGCGCACTCCGTTGTGCGTTGTGTGGCCGTTTGACTCGTGACCTAATGCGAGCTGCGACATTAAGGGTGCAGAGTATGTTATAGTCGGGCTTGACCGACTTTCTTTCTTGTTTAGTTTAACAATGGCGTTTTGCCGACAGTTGTACTTACAAAATAATGAAAGTTACTTATTAAGAATAGTTTAAATATGTAATTTATTCTTTTTTGAACTTGCTTATTATGTTTAAATATTTCTAGAATGATTTGATTCCTGTATTTTAATGCTTCATTTATATATCCTGCGAGCGTGTTCCAGTTTCGCCCGTTCAAAATGTCTATGATTTGGTAGCGATAGGGTTGACTTTTGCCAGTAAAGAAATCTCAATTCTCTTAGAATTGGACATTCGGCCAAAAAGTAGAAAGTATCCTCCTTTGCAAAGCGAGCATTCGTTTTCAATTGAGGTATTGGATCTATAGGTTCTGCAATTCAGCGCAAGAAGATCACATCGATCTCTTTTGTGGTATTGAATTCACGTGGTAGCGATCATTGAAATAATTTCCTTCAACCAACGAGAAGCTTAGAAGCTAGTACATCCGCCTGTTTGTGCTTTGTTGGGCCTCTGCGTTAAATTTTTCATTTCAATTCGCTGCAATACTCTCTAAAATCGACTCGTGCGAATTCTTCCAAGAAAAGTGATTGTTCAAGTATACACGAATACACGAGCTCGCGTATACAATGATACGTAAATACACGAGTACTTTTGCATTTTTCCCTTTGAGTATACTTCTTGAACGAGCTCAGCGGGCTACGAGCGTGGAGTTTACTTGTATTGCATTTGTAGCACGGGTGAACGATATTACTTGTGACAGATCGTTGCAGTTCTCTGGTGTGCGCGATTGCGCAAAATTAGTGACAAAAATTTTGCATTTTCAATTGGTCGCCATTTTTGACAGTTTTTTTTTATAACTGAGGCAAGGACTGTTAAAAACTGTTCATACTATAGGTTATTCCCCGTTTTTGAACAACAAACAACACACCTTTTTTGATGGAGGCCCAACTTTGGAGGCCGAATAGCCCAAATAGTATTAAGGCTGGGATGACACATTCAATTTATCGAACAAATATTGTCACAATTTTTTGAAAATGGGGAAACGTCGTTGGTGTGAGCGAGACAAAGTATTATTGTATTCGCCTCACAATATTGTTAATGAGTGACAGAGGCATTGCTGCTGCCGGCAGCGCAGTAGGCAGAATTGATTCTACTAGATTCAATATTTGTAGCAATTTGATTTGATAAATCTAGGAGATTTCCATATTGTTATTTAATATTATAATTATTTCATTGCTCAAAATGAAATCGTGAAAGAAGAAAAAAAGAAGTTTTCTTCAAAGAGAAGCAAACGGTATATTTGAATTAAATATACAAGGCATATTGCATTTTGGTAATTGAAAAATTATCCGGAAGGTTTCAACCACAAACATCTTAAAGAATGAGTCCGGATCACGAATATGCTACCTATCCACATTTATAGATGACTGTCTCACTCAAATTAGATGAATCTCAATATAGTTTGCAGTTGCATGTTAGGTCAGTCAGTTAGGCAGTCAAAGATCTCTAGCTAGTGCTATAATGACCAAGAGTGGGAGAGCATAGCAAGCGATTTTTTCAATATGAGGGGATTCAAAAGTTGTATTGGCGCAGTGTATGGTACAACAAAAGAAAATTGTTTGAAACAAATATTATGTTCACAAATAGTTTTAGGCAAACATTTCAAAATTCGGCCAATGAAGAATGCAGAATCCACATATTCAGAATTGAAGATGTCCAGAAAATATATATTTGTTGATTATTCTTATAATCAACTGATGATGAGTCCCAGAGAAAGCAACTGACACTGTCAATAGGGCAATTAAAGCTAGCTGTTACGTACATTGAGTGTGACCCTGGCATTTTAAAATACCAAAAAAATTACCCAAAATACTAGATTTAAAACATTTTTTTTTCGCGTTTTGGGGATTTTCTTTGATAACTTTTTAAAGTATGCGGCGAATTTATCGGTTTCGCTCCACAATAAGTTGTGTCTAGAAATTGAATGTGTCATCCCAGCCTAACAAACTTTAAATGTTGGATTTTTCTTCATAAATTGTGGAACCAAATCCGTTTTCCGTTTTCTTTATACAAAAGAAGACTTATTTTCATCTTTCAACTTTAGAATATCCCTTATTTCAGATGTTCAGAAACCTTTTGATTGGATTTTATAAAGGAAACCAATACAAGCCAAACATATCAAAATTAAAACTCAGAACCTGAACTAGATTCGATATTCGGAACTCTTTTTTTGTAGAACCAGCTTAAAATATAACAGTAGCAACGTCTGCATACTGTATATGGCGTCCACGAACGATCGAACAAATCTGGGGGATCAGAATAATACAGAAGGTACGGCCGTTTAAATTTTGCCGTTACATTTTATCCGTTTTGAGGTTAGATGCACGTTTAGGAACATAAAAAAATAAATCCAGCTTTTAAGAATTTTCCATTTTCAAGAATCTCACAATTCTATCTACAGTAAGCTTTGCGCTTAACAATTCATGATTGCCAACTGTCCCTCTATATAATCATTGCTTTTGGTGGCGGTATTCAAGATTAAAGCAACAAAACAATGGGAAAGGTTGATTTTTTTTTACATTTTCGTGATTTTGTGCATAAAGACGCTATTTTTTTGAGCTGGAGCAAAGAAGTGGTTTGTAGACGTGGTTAAGAGCTACAAAATTGCTGAAGACAGTTAAGTACAGTTTCAAATAGTTAATGAAATATAAACTTAAAAAAGAAAACATTTCTCTTCAAAAAATCTGAAAACTTCAGGAGTCCATTACAAGGAAACCTTAGCCAATCAGACCAAACCCAGCCGGGATTTTTTGAACTACCTTTAGCACGTTTAAAATTTTGTTGGTATCAAACATTTTTTGTTGAAAAATGTTTCACAGAGCTATTATTTCAAAAAGTCAGTAGTTTTCTCATCAATTTCACCATCAAAATAAATGTAATAATTGTATAATTAGTGAGTTTAGCTGGCTCTAGGTCCGAAAAAGTTGCGTTTGTTCACAACTGTAAACAACTTATGCATTTTACCACCAAAAAGAGCTGGTCAAATAAATTACAATTCTATATAAGAGACGGCACGCTCTTTTTTTTGTAAACGAAACTAACAAAAGTTTCAAGAAACAACGCAAAAAACGCTTTTTTGAATGCTTTACATTTCAAAATTAATGGGCACTTCTAAACTCGCTCAAAAGTTTCAAGCTTTTGCACTTAGAAAAGTTCAGTCTTAAAGCTTAAGCATTACCATCAGAAAGTTGAAAGCACTCATTGCTTGTCTCTTTTTGCTTTCATTGCTTTTAGCAGTTCCCAACTGAACTAAGCAATGATTGTATGGTGAGGCAGTTGGCAATCATGCTTTCTTCAGCGAAAAGCCTACTGAAGAGTCGTTAGGGATAACGATGAAACAGTTCTGTATAGGCAACCAGCTCTTTTTGGTGGTACAATGCATAAGTTGTTTACAGTTGTGAGCAAACGCAACTTTTTCGGACCTAGAGCCAGCTAAACTTACAAATTAAACTTTAGAAAGGTCGCCAAATAAATTACAAAAGTAATAATTGTATCGAAAAAGATTTTCAAGTTCGTTTTAAGTGCTTATATACAACAACAATAGTAGGGTTGTAAAATGACCACACTGGCATCACAGAGAAGTTTAGGTAGACATGAAAGAGGATGCTAGCTTTGGAAAATGGTTAAGTTATTCGCTCTGTATGCAAATTCCGAGAATTGTCCCGAAAATGTCATAAGGATTCAAGGTTCGAAACAAATCTATGAACTCGATACTTTAAAAAACCCGTTCGTGAACTGAACCTTTAGCTTCAAGGCCTCTACGGACTTGTGAGGTAAGAAATTAAGTTTACGTCTTCAAATATTTAGTCAACTTGCAACATAAGCGTAGTGTGAGCATACTTAACAACAAATTGCACCGAAATTTGAACTGGAGGTGGGTTATACTACTCCATCATAATACAATGAATACAAGGTATGTAGTGTAAACACTTGCTCCATTTCGCAAGTTTGTAAGTCTGTGACGTCATTTGAAAGATTAGTCTTAGGTTGGCCACTTGAATTTTTTAGTTTTAACTTGATTTAGTTAGATTGTTGATATGATTTCAATTCATTTTCAGTTTGTTTACCGAAGCACAGCTTTGAAAAAATGATCACAAACAAAAAATTGTGAGTCTGTGACGTCGCATGGGAATTTTTTGTTTGCACTACCTTCTATTTTTTGTATCAGGCTACTCAATCGGCAGTGTATTGTTCTAAAAAAAATTGTCATTTTTCGTGCTTTAAATTGCTATGATAGTCGAAATTTAGCTGCCTGTTGAATTCAATCTCACACTGTAGCAAATAACACTTTTTATACCCTTGCAAAGGGTATTATAATTTTGCCCAGAAGTTTGCAACGCATAGAAATATTCATTTCCGACCCCATAAACTATATATATTCTTGATCAGGGCGACGAGCTGAGTCGATTGAGCTTTGTCCGTCCGTCTGTCTGTCTGTCTGTCTGTCCGTCTGTCTGTCCGTCTGTCTGTCCGTCTGTCCGTCTGTTTCTACGCAAACTAGTCTCTCAGTTTTACAGCTATCGAGCTGAAATTTTGCACAGAGTCTTCTTTTTACTGCACGCTGCTAATATGTCGGAACCGACCGGATCGGATGACTATATCTTATAGCTGCCATAGGAACCGTCGGTCAAAAAATGGGTCTTAGTGAGAAAAACTTTTTTGTTTTCAATGCCAGCGTCATAAAACTCGGCCATTATTAATAATATATGCTTTCAAACAGATTTGCAAACTTTGGTTAAAATCGGATGAATATATCTTATAGCTGCCATAGGACCGATCGGTCGAAAAATGGGTCTTAGTGAAAAAAAGTTTTTTTTTTCCAAGTAAATCGTTCTTAAGGTCGGTGATTATTAATATTAAACGCTTTCAAACTAATTTGAAAAATTTTGGTCGAAATCAGATGACTATATCTTCAGGCTGCCATAGGACTTATCGGTCGGAAAATGAGTCTTAGTGAGAAAAACTTTTTGTTTTCAATTTTATCGTTCTTAAACTTGGCGATTGTTAATTTGATATGTTTTCAAAAGGATTCGCGAAATTTGGTCGAAATCAGATGTTCATCTGACGGAAAATGGATTTTAGTTACAAAAGTTTTATCTAAGCGTTCTTAAAGTCTGACATTTCAAAAACATCTTTTTGCAAGGGTATAAAAACTTCGGCACAGACGAAGTTAGCTTGGTCTTCTCGTTTTTTTGGTATTTGGGCTATTTTTATCAAACAATTCAAAACGAACAAGTGAAAGTAATTAAGCGATGTTAGTGCAATCTTCTAGTTATTAATTTTACATTTAGTTATCCGCTGATGTTTTGAAGATACAAGAAGACTGACGCAACATGTTGTGTTGTCAATGTGGCGTCAGTTGCTTAAAGCAAAATAAGGTCTACAACCTATTTACATAGACTCCTCAAATGATAGAATCGTTACTTCTGCTTTTCTTCCCTCAATTTTTGTATGAAACTTCTCATTACTTTGCTAGTCCGTGGAAGCTTTTACGATGGGTTTGATCCTATTCAGAACTTAAGAGTTTCAAACATAAAATAGATGAAGGATTTTCCAAAAATAAGAAGACTTTATAAATCTCTAGGGTTACGTATACCCCATCCTCGAAATGTTAACACAATTAGACATTTTGTATATTTAGTATGTTTTTCACAGTCATAAAGACAGATGATAGACCAGACGCTGACGAATTGTGAAACGCAGGAATTCGATCTGAATAGTCGCTAATTCGTATCAAATATAAAACTTTCCAAAGCAAAAGTTCTCTTTCAATGTCAAATATGGTTTCGATCATTTGTGTGTCATATCAAATGCAAAATTCAAATATCTTGTAGCAACTCAACCATTTCCATTCAAGTCTCGATCCTTAAAACACGCCTTAAAGTATGCAATTTATCTGTATTCTCCCCTCCCCCCCCCCCCCCCTTTTTTTTTTTTTGCCGTGACAATTTGTATCCAAAGCTCTTTTCTAAAAATGTTTGTTACCATTCTCGATACGCCTTTTGTAAAGAGCACATCCCCCAGTCCAGGCTTGTTCGCTGTCGCTTGTCGTCTGTGAGAGGTTTCACTAGCCAAGTGCGACGGCTGCAAGAGCAAGAGCAAGAGCACAGCTATCTGCAGGGAGACCCTCACATGTGTCAGGGCCCTTATACTAAATGCGTTTTTTGCTTAGTTTTATTGCCCAATGCGTCGGCATAGAAAAATCGACAGGCAAAATAAAACAGCCTCAAAATGCAGACAGAGGCAACAGAGTCCCCCCCCCCCCCAATCCTCCCAATTTCTCTCTCTCTCTTTGAGTGCAGTAAAAATCAAGCGGAAATCTAGGCGAAAAAAATGCGTTGATACCAGGCGGCAGTGTTTTCTTTTTCTATTTCAAAAATTGTGTTTTTGTTGTTGGTTTTTTGTCTATTGAGTTTCAAATTTCGTGGACTCCTGCTGAAGCTGAAGGCTTTGATAAAAAATTTTTGTTGGCAAATGTTTTCTGAAATCCTTCACTCCTGCAGACTCGCATATAAATGGTATGTTTGACACATAGAATGGGCAGGGGGGGGAGGGTGAGAGGTGGGTGGTGGGTAAAGTGGTGCGTTTCAAACAAAATAATATGCAAAATGTTAAAAAATTAAAACTGGAGTGGGAGTGGGTTGTCCAGCGGCAGCGGCAGCAGCAGCAAAATTCGCGAATTTTTGTAGTTGAGACAAGCGGTAGGGGGGGGGGGAGTACCGCCTGCACATGCTCTCTGTTATCTGTGTGGAGGTAGGGTAAAAGGGATTGGGGTGCAAGGCTTAGAGGGTGTGTATGCGTTTTTGTGTTTTGATTTTCTGTCGCCTTGCAAAAGGACACACAGACTCCACATACATTTAGCTTGAGCTCCAAGTCCAAGGAGAGGGGGAAAAACCAGGACATTAAAAATAAATCAAATAAAATTAACACAACATCGAAAAAAATTGTCACAAAAAAATAAAAAACTTGAAATGAAATGGAACAATTTGCAGTGTGGGTGGATGAAAAACAGGAATACGTAATGAAAGAAGTCAGCAACATTTTTAGAGAATTATTATTTTATGATAATTAAGCTAAAAATAGGGTGCAAAAATAACAAAGGAAGATACTTAAATCAAGTACAAATGTTCTCAAAGGTACGAAAGTAAGTAAAAAAATACTTAAGCCAAGTGAAAATGCAGAAAGATTGCTTCCTTTCCGACATACTTGATTTTATACCAGCGTTATTCAAGAAGAGCTAGGCCACAAAGTGAGATTACACTGCGCAAAGAAAGGAAACCTTTTTATGCAATTGTTTACTGTTTAATCAAATATTTCTCTATGTACAATCTGAGCTGTTCCATTCACATGGATAATTGAATCATAAATTGTCATCAACTTTCCACTCAAATGTACAGAACTTTTTTTGTACTAATTGTACATCGGAAATAAAGCGCCGCAAAGTAGCGCAACTGAAAGACTGTTTGCTCTCTTGGTATTAGCCTTAGTATGCGTTCGGCTCGTGTTGGTGTGAATAGCAAAATGTGTCAGACCCTTGTCGCCTTTGGGGTTGTGTCGAAAGATGTTAAGTTCATTTAGAACTTAAGAACGAAATGGTCTAAAACAGCGGTGGTCGCGAAATTTGAGTTTGCGACCAAGTCCAGATACAACAACAGAAAGAACAATTCCTATCAGCGATTCTCAATCACACACACTGCACCTGTAGCGCCCTCTGCGTGTGCGCCCTGCTAGCGCCGTACGCCAAATCGCATGAACTTTGTTGTTGCAACACTTCGAAGCGAGGCATATGAGACGCAATATCTGATGCAGTTGAGACACCAGTTGCCGAAAAATAAATCTTAAGCAATGCTTATAAGGTCTGTTCCCAATTCCGTGTGGATTAAAAAAGTCAATCGATTGTAGCTCCGAAACGTTTTCATTTTGATAGTCCCGCTTCCGAGTAAAATAGAAGTCGATTTTCTTTTCGAATGAATGAATCGTTTTTGAATTATAATTCAGCTGGTGGAATGGTGGCTGAATGGAGCAGATGCGGAATTGCGAACAATTCGGTTTAATTTCGATCGTTTTTGCCCTCGTTTACCTGCAATTTCCAACAGATCGTGCTCACTTCTTTATAAAGATCTAATGCTACTCGTATACGCCGATGATATTGACATTATCGGCAAAATCGAACGGGCGGTAAGCAGGGCGTTTTCAGAGATTGAGAAGCAATCTAAACTGATGGGCTTAGCGGTAAACGGGGCAAGACAAAATACCTAGTACCCACGGACAGGAAGTCCACGCGTCTAGGACAATTTGTTACTATGGGGGAGTACAACTTTGAGGTTGTAGAGGATTTTGCCTACCTCGGGACGATGATTACCGGCGACAACAACATCAGCCTGGAAATCCGAAGAAGAATTACTCTTGGAAACCGATGCTACTACGGGCTCAGTAGGGAGTTCAAGGGCAGAGCCTTTTCTCGAAGAACAAAAATAGCGCTATACAAGTCGCTCATCATCCCACTTCTGCAATACGGCGCAGAAGCATGGACAATGACAGCAGCGGATGAGGAGGCGATTGGCGTTTTCGAGCGAAAAATCCTTCGGAGGATCTATGGACCTTTAAAAGATGGCTATGGATACCGCATTCGAATGAATCACGAACTGTATGAGCTCTATAAGGACATCAGTCTAGTCAAGCGCATAAAGCAACAGCGGCTGCGCTGGTTAGGACATGTAATCCAGATGGATGAAGAAGCTACAGTAAAAAAGACGTACAAAGCGAAGGCGGCTGACTTTGAAGACAAGGCAGGAGGGGTCGCCCACCACTAAGATGGGATGATCAAGTGCGGAAAGACATTTCCAACCTTGGTGTGAACAACTGGTGCCAGCTCGCACAATGCAGAAGCGAGTGGAGGGCATTCATTGCAGAGGCCAAGACCGTCAAGCGGTTGTGATGCAAAATCGGGCCAATAAAGAAAGAAGAAGACATGCAATTTCTGAGGTTCAATTTTGATAAAATTAATTTTAAATCAAATTGGTAGCTCAATATATCTTTGTAGGATTCAAAATCTCCATATTTGACTCATAAAAATAAAAATATTTGATACATGAAACTATAATCGTTGACATGAAAATTGATATATTCATTTTCATTTCACTGACTCAAATGCAAAACTTTTGAAACCGATTTGCTTGATCGTTTTTCTGAAACGGAGACAGCTACCTATCAAGATTCCGCATAATCTGATCGCATTCGAAAACGGGAACAGACCTGTATCGTGAGCATGAAAACTTATAATAATTTTCTGCCCATACCTAAAAACATTTTCACGCCGTTGTAAGGTGCTTGGTTTTGCGGTGTGAAGTGTGTTTTGAAGTAAGTCTTTCATTTTACCATAGTTCATATGTATTTGTCGAACTTAACATTTCTTTGATCTCTATTGAACCACAACCGGACAAATTAGCGTATGAACACGATAGAAGATTTAATGCACTCACTTATACTATCCTCATACCCTCTAATATCGTCAATATCAAAAAGTACTATATCGTGCTCAAAAAAGTATATTCAACTCAATGAAGGGATCATACAACTTCCAGCAAGTGTCTCCGATTTGAGCAACTCAGAAGAGAATGACAATTATCTTTGAGGCTAGAGAAAATTCCAGGAAAAGTTTTAAGGTGGCGCTACAATGCGAACTACCAAAACCATCACATAATATTTTGCTTTTATTTATATCAAAAAACTTTTCCATTTTTTCCATTTTCGAAATTCAATTTTCTATCACTGGTAATTTATTTCATGTCTTTAGCTACTCTGGTTCCCGAGATATTGCAATTTAAAAAAGGCTTATAAAAAACGATTCTTGACGATATCTCAAGGACATGGCATAAGAATCACCTACACCCGTAAAAATCTAGCACGAATTGGCGAGACTGAAATCGGCTTCAATTAAGATTTTTTTTCTTCTTGATTTTTTAAGACGAAAACTGCTCGAATACGAGAAGACAATTGATCTCGACTTCGAACTTGTGGGTGAGGGAAGTGCGGGGAGCCATAAGTGGAGAGCGCGAGCAAAAATTGAGAACAATTCTCGCTCTCGCTCTCAGCTGCTACGAAGCCGCAAGAGCGACGACTGCTTTGAAAATCGCAGCTCTGCTTATGGCGGTAATCAATTGAAAATGAGAATCCAAAGAAGCGGATGCGTAAAATTGATGAGCCTAATGCAGCTTCTAAGAGAGTTCGACTTAGAAAAAGCATTCAAATATATACATATATGGTGAGTAAAAGTGCAGAAATTTAAAAAAATCTCCATTTTTGTTGGCTCAACTGAATAGGTTTGAAACGAAAACAGTTGAATTCTTTTGTATTCCAAAATTTAAAGCAACTTCTATCAGTTTTTTCTAAAATGGGCCGCGGCAAACCTTTAACCGATTTTGAAAAAGGTCAAATAAAAGGCTACATTGAATTGGGCTTAAAACACTATGAAATAGCCACGAAAATCGATCGAAGTCAAAACGTTGTGAGTAATTTTCTCCGTAATAAAGCAGACTAAGGAAAAAAATAAATGGAGGAAAAAAATATGCAACAACAGCAACCGAGAGGCGACTTATCCTACGAAATGCCTTAAATTCTCAACTTTCTGCTGGTAAAATTACGGAAGAATGCGGCGTAAATGCTAGTGTGGCGCCAAACACTTGAAGAGATGGAAAATAAAAAAAAAACACCTCTCAATGATGCTCGTAAGGAAGCACGACAACGATTTGCCCGAGAACACTTGATTTGGAACAAGAAGTGGAAGAAGGTGGTCTTCCCCGACGAAAAGAAGTTCAACCTCGATGGACCGGATGGCTATAATTACTATTTCCACGATATGCAAAAGGAAGAATTTTTAAGTCGTCATCACTCTTGTGCAGGTGGAGTAATGGTGTGGGGAGCCATATCGTTTTATGGAACATGCGAGGTCCAGTTTGTCACCTCGTAGATGAACGCAAGTGTGTACAAGACTGTACTCCAAAAGGCTTTTCCCCACTTTTCGGAGATTTGTGGTCATATTCCATCATGACAACGCTCCCATCCATACTGCTCGGGCTGTAAAACAGAGGATTAAAGACCAAAACATCAAAATGCTCGAGTGGCCGCCTTACTCCCCTGACATTAACATTATCGAGAACATTTGGCGACTTTTATCCAGGAGAGTATACGAAGGAGGAAGACAATTTAGTGACTTTGGGACCCTAGTTGAAGCAGTTAAAAAAGCCTGGTCAACAATTTCATTAAATGAAATTCAAAAATATTATGATTCCTTATCAAACCGTATGTTTTAAATAATTAAGAACAAGGCATAGAACAGTAAAAACAGTGTCCTTTATTATTTAAGTTACCCAGTGCCTTGAAATTTTGCTTTATGTACTTTTGTTTAATAGTTTTAGTGGTCAAACCTATTCAGTTGAGCCAAAAAAAAATGGAGATTTTTTGTAATGTTTTTAAAAAAATCATAAAAATTATATAAAAACCAAACTAACAGAACAGAAACTTTGCTATTTCACAAATGATTGATTTCTTTATACAACAAAATTTATTTCGCTTAAATCGGAGTGCTTGTTACACAGATACCACGTTTCAAACCTAAAAAAAAAGTCAAACCTATTCAGTTGAGCGGCACTGTATATATCGCGTCTTTAATTTGTGTAAGTGTATGTAGGCCAGAGAAATTTTTGTATCTGCGGACATTCTAATGTGAATATGTAAGTGCGTGTGCAAAAAAAGTCAAACAAATTGCAAGCAAACACGTGGTTGCGTGTTTTTTTTCACACGCTCTTACATATGTGCAAATGTGTACATGCATTTACAAAAGGTCTATTGAGCTGCTCAGGCCAGAGAAAGAAACGGAATCAAAAAAATATGGGTACAGTGTCACAATGCGTTTCAAAAACATTGTATTTGTTAGAAAAAATTTGTATGTATTATTTTTATTCAATTTCTTAGAATCTGACGCAACATTTGAGAATACATTTGTCGAAAGAGATGACATAAAGGAAGCCATGCCGCCAATTGGGCTGCAGGTACTATTTTTCCAGAAACTATTTCTTTGGAGAAAGTCTAAGGTAAGCGAAGAAATATATTGAATATATTTACATACATACAGGACATATAATATATGACCTAGAGCCTGCTAAAAAGTTCTAAAATTATAATTCTTTATATTTTGATTGTTAAAATTTTATTTTATTTTTATTTTAGTATTATTTTCTAGAATGGAATCGACGACTTGACGGTATTTATGTCATCGGTTGGATCGGAATATTCAAAGTTCTCGAAAGTGTCAACCTGGCTGTCGACGTCAGCGACGGATATATGTATCTAGTTTCAGTTTAACAATGGCAAATCTGTTCTTAGTACTTAATATGTAAAATCATTTATATTTTCAGTTGTAATAAACAAAATTTAAATATCAGGATATTTTACTTATATCCAAGAAGATCTATTCTTGAGATCGCGACTCTTTATACTAACTTTCAAGCAGATCTATGCTTGAAATCGAGTCTATTCATGCTTACTTTCAAGATTTGTTTTGGAATTCAAGACTTTCCATGCTTACAACCAAGAAGATCTAAGCTTGAAATTGAGACTTTTTATGCTTACAACCAAGAAGATCTATGCTTGATATGAAGCCGATTTCATTTAAAACCTAGAATTTCAATCGCAAAAATTCATGCTAGATTTCAGTATTTTCGGCTTGGATCCTAGAATATTCCGTACTTTTCACATCAAAAATGCTAGATATCAAGCACAATCGGTTTGGTTTTTTCTCTGAGTGTAACATTGGGCCAGATCAGATTGTTTTGAAGTAATCTATTCAATTATTAAGGAAACTTCAAAATTACCGACTTTATTCCGAGCCCCTTCTCTTATAGGTCTAGACCCTTTGTGTAATAAACGAAATTCGTGCTTGTGTCCCAAATCAGTGGAAAACTTTTAGTGGCTTAGTGCCTATGTCACAGCTGTACCTAGTGGGTCAAATTAGCACACCTTGCTGGGTCGCCGGAGATATGGTTTGACTAACTTCGATCAATACAAGTTAATTTGAGTCGCCAGCAACATAGTGTGTTTGCCTTTGTCAGGGTTTGGAACCCGAGAGCGGGTAAGGGTTAAGTTTGGCCAACCTGTGCTGGGTCGCCGACATTGCCCGTTAAGGGTAGATCCGCTACGCTGAGCTGGGTCGCCGTCAGTGTGGTGGGGTTTTCAAATATACAAGTTTGCCAAATTATATGAATTTTTCCCTCCCCAAGTCCCGACACTTTTACAAATTGTTTGTAAGCGACAGGACTGAGTCCTACCTCAGCTGATAACCTTCCCTGCAGATGGTACTTAAGTTAAGTTTATCACATTGCTACAGCTCAAGTCAATAGTTTTTGATTTTTCTGAGTGTACTTATAACAAAGGGCCATGCAAATGTCTGACTAAATGCAAAAATAATAAAGTATAATAAACATAAGCGATTAAGTAGACACAGCAAAAAAAACAAAAAAAAAAAGAAACAAAACAAACGAATACTCGACATTTGCTTTAATATGCGAAATATTAACAAGACGTTGGCGGTGCTGGGAGGGAGGGCCACCAACAAATCATGCCCCAAACAATGGGCCACATTTTGAAGTCGTTTTTGGTCTGGCCAACAACTTATATCAAACAATTACACATATTTTGCATGCGGTAGCAGCTCGAAATTTGAACAATTGCCGAAGACTCCAACAAGTTGCAGTAATATGCAAAACTCTCCGAAAAAACAAGCAGCAGCCACACACAATGCAAGTAACTCACCCGGCCTCGTCTTCAGATGCTGCTGAAGAAGTTGTAGCCGAACGTAATGTGGCCAACGAAGCATGCAAAGCAGTTGCAGTTGCACAGTTGCACAGTTGAAGCTGTGGCACAGTAGCACCCAAAAATAGTTGTCTCTCCCTCGCTCGCTCTGTCTCTCTATATATCGCCCACGATGAAGCACGACGCGTCGGCGGCGTTGCTCCTATGAGAAAACGTGCGCCCACAAAACAAAAAGAAGCCACCGCGACGTTGGCTACAAGCGGCTACTGGTGGCCCACAGCAAGATGCACAACTGAGGCTTCTCTATGATCCTATGTAATTTTTTGGTATACTCTTGAGAGCAAAGACCATGTTTAATTTGGCAGTTAGTTTGGTGGAGCTAAGATATTGGGAAATTTTACCGAAGCTTCGATTAATCTTATCCATTTGTTGAGCAAGTGCAAAGCCTACTGATGATGGTATGCTAGCTAGCAATGACCCCTGGCAACGAAATTGCTATACAGACAACAAGTTTTTATTGTTGGTTATTGAATAGTTAGCATAACTATTCGACATTTCCTACAGGAAAAGCAGATTCTAGCTAAGGCAATGCCCAACAATAAACAGACACCCTGGTAAGTTGGCCTGTAATGCTTCAGAAGTGGTTACCAAGAAAAATACTAATCAAATTTGGTCCTCCACTACCTTGTAGCCTTCGTAGAGAAAGCGGTATGTGCGCCAGGATTGTCTACAAGGGCGATAATGGTCCTTTAAGGGAGACCAACTTATCTAACCAAGAGATTGAGAGAAGCTTGGCGCTGGCCCTCCTTTGGAGGTGCAGTTTGAGCCAATTTTACATTTTTTACTCATCCAACCAGACGTTAACCTGTAGACTAACTAGCTTCTAACTTGTAAATGGACTTAATCTTGGGTTTGTCAAAAAGAACGAGACCAAAAAGTGAGAGTGTATTGGTATGCGAAAATAAAGCGACGCAAACCAGATCTAACCTATTGCACCTACCGCTGCATGGAGAATAAGTATTATAGATTTAATTTGCGCTGCCTTTCAATTTTGAGAGGTGTTAAGCGATAATGTCCAACGAAATACTTATAGTGCCCGTTGAGCTACTTTATAACAGAGTTCCCCAGCCATAGCCCCTGGGGAACGAACATACTAGAGAATTCACACTGAATGCTTGCCGAAGTCATGCATCACTGTGTGTTAGGAAAAGACTCTAAATTTGTTCCAGGTGGCAGCAAACTTGACCCTGGGCACTGTGGCTTGTATTGATCCTGCCAATTCAACCACTAATGGAAGGTGATCTGAACTCAGAGCATAGTGGGTCTCTATTGTGAGGTCGTGAACTCTTAGTCCATTGAATATTCCAAAATCAATGTCACTGGCGTGTTTCGTTGGACATACGGGTAGTAGGTTGGATGACCTGTGGCTAGGATTTGGGCAGACGAGTTGTCCATATAAACAGAAACAAATTTTCCATCGATTCTGTACATAATCTAGGAATTATTTTTATAAAAAGGAAAACCAAATTAGATATTTGTTGCTTAAGCATTGAGGATATGCTTGCTTACAATCCTTCCACCGCTTGCTTCTCTTCCAATCCTTCCACCGCTTCTTCCTCTCCCTGTTTCTGTGTGTTTTGCAAAATGTAATAAATGCACCACAGACGAAGGCTTCTTGCAGACTTGAACCTATTGCATTTGCTTGTGTTTCGAATTAAAGTCTCCCCCAATGACAAACTTACTCCCAATGCTGACAATTAGGTTATTGAAGGTACTACACTAGTGACAACCTGAATGGATGCCATTTGAAGATGAAACTTCTCTTAAGTAATTTCCACCCCATCGATTTGAGGTATAGTTCAAGTCGCGTTTTTTGATTTTTATGCTTTCCTTAGAAGGCCTAGTCCACATATGCTCAACAAAGTAAGATGTTCACCGCAAAATGAATTTTAATGCAATTGAAGAAAAAATATAATTTTACCAACCGCCTAAGTTTGTGTATAACTGAAAAGTGCTGCCCATTGCAATCGGTGCTGCCAAGCTCCCAATTTGTTTTGCTTATAGATCGACTATCAGATGAACTGATCGCTCCCAAGGTTTGAAAATAACTCAAAGTATACGTTCCACACGTGTCCAGCCTCTAGGTAGTCCCCATTGATTCCTCACCAATTGACCAACATCTCATCCTCATCATAATCATCATCACACAGTGTTGAGTTGCAGTAAGAGCTTGTGTAAATATATGGCATAGAAACCCCAAGTTCCCATTCAAGAAGCTTAATTAACTTAAGTAAGGAATAAGATTTATAATAGTTTTATTTGGAAAACTAATCTCTCTCTCTCTTTCTGGCTCTACCCCCTTCAATGTGAATCCGCATACGCAGTATTCCTAAACGTTTTGTAAGTGATTTAGTTTTGTCCCAGCTCTGCTGCACCTGCTAACCCTTAGTTTATTCTGCTTAAGCATAACAATTTCCATCTACGATTTGTGTGTATTGGACTGAGCCCCATTTTTGTTAAATCTTTTTATGAATATATACTTTTTGCACCCAATTTGTGATGTTTGTTAAAATATTTTCTAATTTGCTTAACTTGATATTGCAATGCGTTTCAACAAGGCTCGAAGCATATAGATTAGAGGACCCACTCATCTATTTTTGGTACATATTTTTTTCCCTCAAAATAGTTGTATAGTATTAGATGGGTGCCTCGTTTAGTGAAGATTCGGCATTTTTTTGGTGCGAAAATGGTTAATCGAATCCAAGGATCAGTGACCATTCATTCGAAGAGCATAATCCCTAATCAATAATCTTAAATGAATGGAATTTTGTGTTTTATATAAATCGGGATTGATTTAAAAATATTTTGTACTTCTTCGTATTCAAATTCTTGTTTCAATACCGATTTAAAATAGTTTGAAATGTAAACATGATTGTACACTTTGCACAAGAGTAAAACAGATATACAAAAGTTACAATTATAAATTAACCAGCTTTAAGGGGGGATTCTTCATGTGCAAAATTTTTGTTTCAAGTTTTTTTTTTTGCTTTCTTTTATGGCTTGGATATTTGAGAATATTACCCTAAAAGGATTTTTTGAAATTCGAAATACTTTAGAACAGCGATGCCCAGCCGTATGCTCTTTGGGTACGTTTTGTTATTGTAATTGCACCGAACATAGGAAATCAATGATCGTATACATGCAGGGCGCGAGGCATACAAAACAACACACATGCTAACGATTTCGTGTGTATGCGACGCGTAGAACAAAAACCGGGTTTGTTCTCTTCTTTGATTGGTGTTTACGAGCGCAAGCAAACTGACCAACAACAATTTCATTTTTGGTATTGGTGCTTATCTTTGTGAGTATTGGTGAGTGCTCTGTCGTATGCTGCTTTTGGGCATGTCTGCTTTAGAAGATATAGCCTTTTTGATCGAACAATGTCTTCGCTAAAACGAAGAATTTTTGAGTAAATCAATTTTCTTATAATAGGGCGACCTGTTTTTGATTTAGTCAAATTTTTTGTTTGTCCTGGCTCAAAGGTCAGGATGTTGCGAGTTAAATCTGTTTGTTTTTGGCTTGTTGCTAGATGCTGAAAAATCCAAGGGCGAGATACACAAAGGTATTTCTGTTTTTTTTTTTTGTTTTTAATAGGGAAATCGTACAGATTTGTATTATGTGTCCTATCTTTTTGAAAAATATGTGCCAATTAAGTCAAAACTGATAAAAACCCTTGGTGCAATCATGGTTTAATTCGAATATAAAACGACATCAAAAAAAAGAGATTTTGCGTATAAAGGATGGAAGCGTTATAAAACGAATGAGCTACAAAATGAGTATAAAAGACTTCGAAAAATGACGACAAATACAATATATAACACGAAACGTGACTTCTACAGTAATAAATTTCAGAACTCTATATCGACTAGACACAATTGGAGAGATCTTAAAAATTTGGGAATACTCAATAATAAACCACAAGCCAAGACTGACATTGATGTGAACAAACCAAATGATCAATTTATAAAAAACCAAGTACCTGTAGCTGCCTGCAACAGGTACCTGAATTCTGTCCCCTGCTGTGATAATAGTTTTAGTTTTGTGAGCGTGTCAGTTATTGTGACGTCTTAGAAAATATCCTTAAGATCAAATCAAATGCAGTTGGTCTTGACAACCTTAATACAAAATTTTTAAAGCTTCTTCTTCCTTTTCTTCTTGAGCATATTATACACATTTTTGATACAGAATGATGATGAAATATGGAAAAGAGCAAAAATCTTGCCAATACCTACCAATTTCCATTCTCCCATTCTTGGCAAAAGCATTTGAGCGTATTATGGCTGCACAAATACAAGAATTTCTTGGTAGCAATTCATTGTTGAGTGAAGTGCAATCAGGATTTAGGAGGAAAAGAAGCTGCACAACAGCGTTTGTAAACATAACTGATGAAATCAGAAAAGAGGTGGATGAAAGCAATGTTGTTTTCCTGACGCTCCTTGATCACAGCAAACGCTTTTGATACGGTGAATCATGATGATATTCTATGCACTAAGCTCAACAATATTTATAATTTTTTTAGTACTGCTACCAAACTTCTCAGGTCTTACTTATTAGATAGATTACAAGCCGTGGTCTCGGGATCTTCCACTTTTGATTTCAAAAACCTCACGCAAGGTGTTCCCCAAGGCTCGGTATTAGGACCTCTGTTGTTTTCTGTATATGTAAATGATCTTCCAAGTAATTTGTCTAATTCTAAAGTCCATATGTACGCTGATGATGTCCAGATATATGTTAGTCGTCCGGTAGCTGAGATTCTAGATTGTATCAATGTTTGCAACGACGAACTTTTAAAAATAGATAGGTTTGCTAGGGATAATGGGCTTGGATTAAACCCTTCTAAATCTAAATGTATTGTTATACATAAAATAGTACTTGATACGACGCAGCTGCCAAAACTAACTATCAATGATACTCCGATTAAATATGAGAATCAGGCTTCCAACTTAGGAATCATTTTTAATAACACACTTTCGTGGAGTAAAC
Organism: Lordiphosa magnipectinata; assembly: GCA_037044535.1. NCBI lineage: Eukaryota > Metazoa > Arthropoda > Insecta > Diptera > Drosophilidae > Lordiphosa > Lordiphosa magnipectinata. Next base: position 154,910 of record JBAMBO010001732.1, on the reverse strand, counting down.
ATGTTACTAAAGCGTGTGGTATCACGTATGGATTGTTGAGGCAACTGTCAGTGTCGCAAATGTTTCTACCGGTACAAACCCTCCCTTTTTTATGGAATCGAAATCTTCGTGCACTCCAATGTGGATGATATGAGAAAATTAACTGTAGCTTTTAATTCAATTGTTAAATATATTTATAATCGTCGAGTCTCTGACCATAAAACTTTTTTAGCATGTACGATTTTTGACCTACATTAATATTCTTACACAAAATTATAGTAACGAAAGAACCAAACTATCTTTACTGCAAGTTACATTTCTCTGCCTCTCGGAGAACAAATAATTTGAATTACCCCCGATGTGAGCTATCTTGCTCAGAGCGGCACTTCTTCATACCTGCTATCCGTCTATGGAATGAATTGCCAAACCATTTAAAAACTATACAAAGCGAAACGCTATTTAAGAAAACTTTAAAAGCTCACTTACAAGGAAACCAAATAATTTAATAAAAAAAAAAAAAAAAAAATATATACATAATTTCACCAAGTTTGAATAAAATCGGTCAACTATAAGGTATAGCTGCCATACAATATATAGTTCTAAAAAAAAGTCTTAGTAGGAAAAACTTTTTTGTTTTCAATGCTTTCCATCCCAAACTTGTTGAATCAAAACGATGATATTATTGTTGAAAACAACTTGGAGAATTGCATCTTGGACAACTATTCAGTCTTCGCAACACTTTCTACTTTGGTCATTTGTGCCACATGCAAGGAAAAAAATGAATTTAAAAAAGCGTCGCTGTATGGAATCGGTTTTAAAATTGCTTTGAATTGCGCCTGCCCAACCACGCAAACAAGCGTACAATTACGCATTATCGCGAAACGATAACCGACTTAACCGCTCAAAAACTAGATCTGCGGCCGCATCTAAAGCGCGAAAATGTGACTGCGTGTCTCTCTAACACACAGTGATGCATGACTTCGGCAAGCATTCGGTGTGAATTGGCTAGTATGTCCGTGCCCCAGGGGCTATCGCTGGGGAACTCTGATCTAAAGAAGGCAGGCAGAGCAGAGAGAGCTGCTGCTGAAAACAGTTTTTTTTTTAGATGAGGAAGGTCCGCTGTATGCAGCTGGCTTCGCCGACTAATATGTGTAAGTATATATATTATAATATCTGTAATATTTTTGGTTACTTTCAGAACAACATTTTCGGACTGTCAAGTTACTTTTCTCCAGTTTTACTTAACCGATTTTGATTAAACAAAATGCAATCGACGCAGAATTGTCACCATTCTCGAACTTCATTTTTACATTTTTCATTCCATTTTTTTTTGCAACAAAATTACTTCAAACTTTAAACGCATTTAATTCGAAACATCGTTTTTCGAACTGGCGGCCATGATATCTGCAGTTACACTGAACCGATTTTGATGAAACTAAGTGAAATCGTCGCAGAATTGTCAATTGTTGAGGGTCTGACCCACAATCATAGATTTAAAAAAAAATTTTTCTCTTTTTTTTTACTACAAAAAAAGGACCCAAAATCGAATTTTCATTTTTCAATGCCCGCCAATTTGTCAAAAAAAAATCACAAAATTTTTTTCGAGGGTCAGACCAGAATGACATTTATACTGATTATAGCCCCGTTTTTACTTTTCATTTCAGACAACCTGAAGACGAGAAATCGTGGACCACCCACTTTGATGGCCGAGAACTTTTTAAACAGCCCTCATATCAAAGCAGAAAATTTATTTTGTTTAATTTAATCTGTTTGTAACACATTAAAAAAATCAGAATTGGCAAAACTCTTTGCGTTTTCAAATAAGATTTTTTTAAAAAAGCTCCATAAAACAGCTCCGACATGGAGAATCCCCCTTAAATGAGTTGATATTTTCTTAAAAATGAACAGTGATCAAATATCTCTAGCGAATGCACCCCGAATTGTGCACCAGCTTTATGAAAAGTAGGTTTTGAAACACGAAATAGCATCAATCCATATAAATAGAAACAAGTTTTTCATCGATTCTGTGCATAATCTAGGAATTGTTTTTATAAAAAGAAAAACCAAATTAGATATTTGTTGCTTAAGCATTAAGGATACGCTTGCTTACGCATCTTCCTCTCCCTCTTTCTGAGTAGTTTGTTTAATGTAATAGATGCACCACAGACGAAGACAAAAACCCATAAAAAAACACTTTATGAAAATTTCGACTTAGAGCATTTCAGCTTCGTAGTTGATATGACTTTTCTGCTACCAAATTATTGTGGCAGCATATGTAGTTGTTGTAGTTTTGGTCTGGCTTATAATGTCTTTCTTACGTGAAATGCTTTTCAGCCGCTGGCACTGAGAGAGAGAGAGAGAGAGATGGAGTTAAAACAAAACTTAAACATTTTTGCAGTAGCAATTGACTTCATTTGCAATTGTTGTGCCCGCCCTGCCCTCACCCTGGAATGGCTTTAATAAATATGTTCAAGGAAATGCTGTTTGGTAATTGTTTGCAGCGGCTGTTGTTGTTGTTCTTGTTTTTTTTTTTTTGTTTTGGTCAAGACAGTAAAATGCTTTGGACCCTTACTATCAAACGTGAGATCTTTCGATCTTGGGTAAGTGTTTTTGAATATGGCAAAAAGTTAGGCAAACATGTTGCCTTAGTTATTAACTTTGGCAGACAGACACACACACACACAGGCAGACAGGCAGAGATAGGAAATGGAAAATCGAAATGAATTCACGCATTTTGACAGCCTGAAACAGGGCCTACCGAGTAGAGGAGTTTGGCTGACGTTGGCGCAGGTCAGTAAACCGCCAATAAAATCAACGTTACCAGGTAGACCGGGTAGCCCGGCTGGAGCAGGACTCCCACTGCATGGAGCAGAGTAGCCCAAAAATGAAAATTGAACTCATATTTATTTTAACTCTGGCTTGGACTCTCCTCGCAATTGGCATGGCAACGTCGTTCTGTTTCCTAGGCCCAATTCATCAACAGCCGTCCAAGCATTAGCCGCCAGCCAGGAGGACCTGCTCCTCCCAGTGTGTGTGTTTGTGTGTGTGTGTACTCTTTTGTCTACGAATTTTTGAGTTTTGAGTTTGCATACAAGATGAGTTGGAGTTCTACCTATATGAGCCAGAGCGAGTAGGAGATAGCGGAGCTAGCGCGGGAGTCACAGGATGTGTGTGTGTGTGTCCCTCCTGGGTGCCGTAATAAAATGTCATTCGTCATTTGGTTTTTGCGTGTGCGTTTCGTACTCTACGGCCTATACGACAACTAATCGCATTGTCTGCGCTTTTTGTATGCAACACGCATCCCTGCTCCATCCCCATCCCCATCCCCACACCCCACCCACACCCACACCCACTCGTTGCAGCCCGGTTGGAAAAACTTCATTTCTGTGCTCAGTCGCCACATTTGCCGCCTGTCACATTTAACAATTCTATTAATTTGTTTTGTTCTCGTATATCCTGGCATCCTTTCAGCCTCCTGGCTGTTGAATAAAGCATCGATTTGCTGGGCTAGACAATTTTTGTGACAATTTTGATTTGATTTTGATTTCTTAGAATATAAAAATTTGTTCTTTGTTTAGGCTTTTTTGATTTGATTTGAATTCCAAATGCATAGACCAGGGAGTCTCCAGTTCATTTGTTATTAAGTTGAGGATGCGGCTGGCTTCGTCTAGATATTGTCTTCGGTCTGTTGACGACGTGGACCGTGGTCCACCACCAACAGCAACAACAGCAATGACAAACGATGGCAACGGCAACGGCAACGGCAATGGCAATGGCGTTTCGCAATTTACAAAATTCTACAAAACTAAAATATAGCACTCCCTCCTTCCACCCAGTCCTCCCTGTCGTATGCGTAATTTGCGTATGTTTGCAAAATGCAAAAAGGACTCGGACTCAACGCTGGGACCTTCTAACTGAAAATAATGATAGGCGCAGCCAATGGCCATGGGTGCAGCATGTAATTGTCAATGCATATTTGGAAAGGATGTGGAATGGAATGGCCTGGACTCGAACCGGCTCTCTGGATTGTTTGGCTTAGCTGGGGCATTGTCGCTCGATTTATGATTTATTTTTTTTGTTTTTTTTTTTGCGTATTGTGGAACCAAACTGAAAATGCATTGGTTTTGTGGATGCGGTTGGAGATCTGCAGTTGGACTTGATATGTGTTATAATGACATTTCGAAAAAAGATGAATCTGGGCTATCAATTATGAAAATATTTTGAGCACCATAGCTTGAGTACTCGTTTAAGCTGATCGTTTTGAATGGTTAAATAGTAAATAGATGTCAGAATTTGCTTAAATTTTGTAAACTTGTATGTATTTTACCATCTACAGCAGAGCAGACATTTGCTTGTGCGTCAAGCAGGCGCCTCTCGACACTTTCTTTATAGCGAAAACGTATTGGAATCGATTCAGTTTTCGATCCGTTTTCGCTGTCGAGAAAGTGTCGAGAACGGATTTGAACGGATATCGAGAACTTACGTTTTGCTGCCACAAACTGAGCGACAGGTAATACTTTTTCGGACTGAAAACGGAACACGTTCTTGATAGTTTTGTTAGAGAAAACTTCGAGAAAATATCGAAAATGGATCCGTTCTCGCTAACGATTGTCGGGTGGGTCTTTGCCTGAAAAACACTTATTTTGTTCAGGTGGAGTTTCGCTGCAATGCCATACACCTGTACGCCGAATCTCCAGATCGGTGCTAGGATGACCTTATAGATATGGACTTTGTTTTTGAGCGACAGCTTGTTGTTGGCGTTGAGGAGCCAGCTCATTCTTAAGTTTACTTCGTTAACTCCAAACACAAATCTTCTCAGTTTCCTCCATCGCTTTCGTTCGATAATGTGACTGCTTATAATGATGCTGACATCGCCCATTTATTCGCAGCATTTTTTCAGCGTTGCTATTCGGTATCATCGACTAGCTCTAGTACCTTAAATCCGTATTCCTATCCTATTACCCACTCTAACAGTATTCATTCACCTGTTTTGGATTTAGAGTGTCTGTTTTTGGGTATTCGCTCAATTAAAACATCATATACTTCTAGATCTGGTCGTTTTAGAAAGACATAATTTCGACGTTCCAATTAGAATTTTTTGCTGTCGAAATTATAGCGAAATTTCGACGCTACGTTTTGCCAATAAAATCAAATTATGCCAAAAAAAAATATGTATTCTCCGGCTTCTAACACTATAAGATAATCTTTCAACATTAAATTACGTAAATGAAGTTTATTATTGTCTGAAAAGAATAGTACATAAATTCAGTATGTAATTTCTTAACATATTAGAAATTTTTTAAACTCTAATGTTAATACAGGTTTACAAAAAAAGCCAGCTTTTGCAATAGAGAAGATAGCAAACTTTTCATATGTATTTTTGGTCGCTGAATTCAAATCAATTGTCCGTTTTCGCCCAGCACGTCAGGTTTACGAGTTTTTTATAACATAAATTTGTGTTGTTTACATTTATAGGTCCTGTGACCGCATTAATCAAATTTGTTTTAATGTAAGCTGCATTGAATCCCCTTACAGAAAAACCAAACACGAAGATTTGATTTGGTTCATAAGAAACAATTTTGTTGGATTTTAATATGGAAAATATGGTTATTTTATTATAAAACCATTTTTTTTCCATGTTTAAAAAATTCGTAAAAATGGTCTGATAACTGAAAAATATTTTAGGAATCATTAATGGATAGTTATTTGTCTCCTCTAATTTACCACATTTTAAGTTTTTTGATATAATAGCTCTTTTTAAAGTCATGGACCAAATACTATAAAAATTTACGTCTCTTTTTTACATTTTTAAAATAATATTAACTTCCAAAATGTCTTTAAATTAACAAAAATCAATTTCAAATAATTTTTTAATAGCCACTCTCTTGTTTCCCAATAACTACTCGAAAATTTTTAATAGTTTTTGATTATTGATTTAAGATAACATCTAATGCGACTGGACTTGACGACATCAACCCCAAGTTTTTAAAAACTATTCTGCCCAAAATTCTTAGATATATTACACATGTAATAAACACTGCCTTTACTACCTCCACATTTTCAGAAGTGTGGAAAGTAGCAAACATTATTCCAGTCCCTAAACAGAAAAATGAATACAGGCAAATTTCCATCTTGCCATACTTATCCAAAGTATTTGAATCCCTTGTAGCTAGCCAAATAAATGATTACCTGACGTCACACAACTACTTAAATAGAAATCAATCAGGCTTTAGGAAAATCGTAACTGTATCACTGCCCTACTAAAAGTAGTGGAAGACATTCAAAACAAGCTAGTCGATGGGCATGTAACATATCTGACGCTGCTCGACTACAGCAAAGCATTTGACACAGTCAATCATGATATATTGTGTACTAAATTGAGCAAACTGTTTAGTTTTTCAAGGACCGCATCAAAATTAATGAGGTCTTACTTAACCAACAGGCGTCACGCTGTCGTATCCTCCCTCAGTGTATCGTCATTCTTATCAATTACTCGTGGTGTCCCTCAAGGTTCAATTTTAGGTCCATTATTGTTCTCTGTGTATGTGAATGATCTCCCATGTACCCTGTCAAAATGTAATGTCCATATGTATGCTGATGATGTTCAGTTGTATATTAGTCGTCCGTTATGTAAAATTAATGAATGTCTAGATGTAAGTAATTCTGTAAATAATTCCTGTAAAGTAATTCCAGTAAAAATGGGCTCGGATTAAATCCCTTAAAGTCAAAATGCCTTGTAATTTACAAAAAATCAATTGATATTAGGACTCTTGATAGCCTATATATTGATAATAAAGAGATAGAGTATGTCCAAAAAGCAAACAATTTAGGAATTATATTTAACCAGAATTTGACGTGGTCTGACCATATTAACAAGGCAGTTGGTAAGACATATGGCCTTCTGCGACAACTATATACTTGACCCAAAACTTTGTACCTGATCACCTCCGACTTCTTATAGCTAAAACATATTTAACACCGTCCTTATTCTATGGAGTCGAGCTATTTGGGCAAAGTGATGCCGAAAGTAAACAAAGACTGAAGGTAGTATTTAATCACATAGCTATACATAAATATATTTTTAAAAAGAGACGAACTAACAGCATCTCTAAACATTCATATAAAATTTACAATCTTACCCTTAATGACTTTACAAGCTTAAGAGCATTAATATTACTTCACAAGATTATAAACACTAAGGAACCTCCGTATCTCTACGAAAAATTAAGTCTCTCGGCCTCTAAAAGAACCAACAATGTTGTCTACCAAAAATATAAGCTATCCTCGTTAGAAAAGCACTTCTTTATATATGCTGTTCGCCTGTGGAATAGCTTACCTCATGAACTAAAATCAATTACTAGCGCACCATTATTTCGAGCTAAACTCAACACACACTACGGTACACGATAAATTTAACTATAACTACAACAAAATAAAAGAATACTAGGTTAATTACATAAAAAAAAAAAAAAAAAATCCAATTTAATTTAATTATTAATCAATAATTTCTAATTCTAACTTATCTTAATATTAATTCAATTTTCCGCGTTTTTATTGTTCTATCTAAGGTTCTTTTGTGACTAGTGTTATAAACTTAAAGTTGTATACTTGTAACACTAGGATGAATAAATAAATAAATAACTTTTAAAAGCGGTATGATATCGAAAAACTGAAGATGTGGTAAATTAAAGGAGACAGAGGACTATCCATTAATGTTTCCTAAGACATTCTAATATTTATCTAGTAATTTTAAAAAAAATTGTGATTTTTCGAGCAAATTGCTCATTAATTCTAAACTACAAAATCCATTTGAAAAGAATGTGTTAAGTTATTATTGGGAATTTAATAATCTTTCGACTCATACCTTGCTTGAGATCTAACGTTTTTTAATCAATATTTGGCTTTAATAATAAGTGTAAAGTAAAAGTAAAATTGGCTCAAACAGCACCTCTAGGAGGGCCAGGGCCAAGCTTCTCTCAATCTCTTGGCGTGTGTGCTTATAATTTTTTTGCACAAGAGAAAGGGACCTACAGTTTAACGCCGAATCCGAACGGCAATAGTTAGAGAGTTGTTGCTTTTTCATGGCTAGTTACTTCACAGCTGGCGCCAGTAGCTGGTGAAGGTGATCGGGTGTGTAAAACCTTTTTTCTAAAGAAAGAAAAAACTTTTTCTATTAGATGGTCCGAGGCGGGATCGAACCCAAAACCTCCCGCACCAGCAGCCACACATACAACTGGAACGCCACGCCCGACCACAATAATTAATAATAAGTGTACCTACCGAAAAAATTCATTTTTCATTTTCATGACAGCGTTTTAAAGTTTTGTAATTGGTCGATCGAAATTATGTCGATTTGGAACGACGTTTTAGAAGGACATAATTTCGACGTTCCAATTAGAGCTTTTAGTCGAAATAATGTCGTTTTGTTTTTTCGGAATAATTTCGTTTTAAAATAAAATTATGTCGATTTTGTCTGTCGGAACAATGTCGTTTTGAAAGAACATTATTTCGCTCGAAACTATGTCGTTTCTGTCTGTCGGAACAATGTCATTTTGAAACGAAATAGTTTCGATCAAAATAATGTCGTTTTTTTCTGTGGGAACAATTCGTTACAAAACAACATAATTTCGATCGAAATAATAGGGGTGTTCCTGCAAGTGATTTAGATTCTGATTTTGATTTTAATATCGGTGTGACCAGATTACCTGCAGAAAATGACAAAAAAAAACTGACAAACAAATCAAAAATCAGAAACAAAATCAGAATCAACCTCGAGGCTGATTTGAATTTCTCTGTCTAACTGTTTCTATACAAAACAATTATACTGCTTTTACAGTTTGTGATTTCAATATGGAGGACCAGGTGCGTCTTATGTGTTTGCCACTAATTTAGCTTGAATACTATATTTATGTTTTTTTTTTTTAATATTTAAGCGCATTTTACGCAGTGGTCGCAGTCTAATTTATCGAAGAAATTGAGGAGTTAGAGCGGGCTTCATTGGAACCTGCCCATTTGGGATCACGTGCAGCCCAGAAGATATATTACCATCTAGTAGGGATGGGAGCGATCCAAGTCTATCCCGACCCTTCTCGATCCAGACCAACAATTTCAAATTAATCTCGTCCCGTGCTGATCCCCCACTTTCTCGGGTCCCGCGTGAATCACGAGGGTTAATAAAATAAAAAGAAATAAATTTAAAATAGGGGATGCAAGTCGACTGGGAATTGTGACTGGTTCTGTTCAGCCGTTAAGGGAGGTTTTAAGCCACCCATTCAATCTTTAACATGGTATTTGAGGCAAATTATGTCGCGATTTCGGTTGGATTTACTGGGTTTCTCTCAATTCTCGCGCCTTATACATTCCAATTAGACATTTTGGACTTTAAACTTTTATTATACTCTGTACCGAAGGTACATAGAGTATATTAAGTTTGTGCAAAAGTATGTAACAGGGAGAAGGAATCGTTTCCGACCCTATAAAGTATATATATTCTTGATCAGCATCAACAGCCGATTCGATATAGCCATGTCCGTCTGTCCGCCTGTCCGTCCGTCCGTCTGTCCGTCCGTCCGTCCGTCCGTATGAACGAAGAGATCTCAGAGATGGTAAGAGATAGAGGTTTGACATGTATGGGGCATATATTTCTTATACTTGCAGGCAGATCAAGTTTATTTTCAATTTTTGCCACGCCCCCCCCCGCCCCCGCAATTTGGAAAAAACGTCATATCTCCTACAGTTTTGAAGATAGATCGTTCGTTCCTTCTAGAGATACCTTGTAAACAAAATTATTTATCGATTTGCTGAAGGAATGATAAAGATCGGATGAGCTATACTCAAGTTATGAGCAAAAAACGGCCAGTAACCACCCCCCACCTCCCCACCCATCACCGCAGCATTCTATTGAACGGCAATCTTAGTGAGAGAGAGAGAGAGAGTGAAACTTAGAGATGAGCGAGTATAACTCGTGAGCAAATGCGAGCTGCGACGTTAAGGGTACAGAGTATGTTATAGTCGGGCTTGACCGACTTTCTTTCTTGTTTTCGAAATTAAAGTTGTAAAAATTGTAAGCACCTTAAGAACGGTGCTGTTTTTATGGTATTTTCAGTCACCAGAGCATAAACGTAAGGGAATTCCAAAACCGAGAAGAATCCGTACCAATATCCTTAAAAAGTTAATCAGAATTCAATCTGCATAACAGCATGCAGTCAGTTGCAGGAGATGGACAAAATACAATGTTGTGGAAAAACTGGTAGCCGTAGCAGCCCGACAGATGCAGTTCTTTAAGAGGAAGTTGGAAAAACTCTTCATCACTGGAACGTTGCGTCTTTTTTTGCAAAGCCGAATTTTCCACTACATTTTCATAAATTTACTAACATTTCTGCGCTAGAATTGTCGACGAAATTAACCGAACCGTTTCTTTTTGCACTTTTGGGTTTCATTTCCGTTTCAGCATTTCCGGTGTTTATTAAAATACATTTTCTTATTTTTACATTCGACCAAGCTGACGATAATCAACATGATTTTTAGGTCGTTCCTGCAAAGTGATTTAATTTTGATTTTGTGTGTCAGTTTTTTTTATCATTTTCTGCAGATTATCTGATCACACCGAAAATAAAATCAGAATCAAAATCACTTGCAGGAACACCGCTAGTGTTGTTTTGTTCCAAATGTACTGGGCAAAATTATGTCGTCGGAATTATGTCGCTATGCCTCTTGCTACACTCGCAAGCTTTGATGTACGCTGATGACCTAAGACTCTGCTTGTCCTATAAGGTCCCGATATCTCCGCTCCTTCTTCAATTGGACTTAAATTCTCTGCATTACTCATGGAAATCGGTTAATTGCCTCCCACTTAACGCTGAAAGGTGTAAATGCATGACTTTTCATCGCACACAGCCGTATTTATATGACTACACGATTGATGACAAACCTCTTGAACGCATTTACGTGGTTGATGATTTGGGCATACGCTTTGTTCCGAAGTTAAGCTTTAATAATCATATTTCTGTCATCTCTAATAAAGCTATGGGTGTTCTTGGGTTTATCAAAAGATAGTCCTAGGAATTTAACATTAAACATTTATACGTCTCACTAGTTCGACCAATACTAGAATATGGGTCTTGAGTTTGGTCACCGCATTACCAAAAATATCAAGACCAACTTAAATCGGACCAAAAACACTTTTTAGTTTCGGATCCCACCAACCATCTTCCACCTTACGAGCATCGACTACTCTTAATCGATCTTCCATCTCTTAAGAACCGCCGGACATGCCATTGTGTGCTTTTCATTCACAAACTCTTATCAAGTGATATTGACTCTTGTGCTCTGTTAAGCCAAATAAATCTTGCTGTTCCTTTGCGTCTTACCAGATCTATCTACAGCCTTGCCTAACAAATTATGCTAACTATGAATCTTTTCGAAATTTGAGTCTTAACTATAATATGTATTACCATCTTTTCTCTGCTCACTCTTCTCTCTCAGTCTCTTTTTAATCGTCCCCTGCAATGTTGACAGAACTTTGTCCAACTTTAATAAATAAATGAATTCTCCAACTCTTTATTGGGATGTTTGATTTGCCATAAGCAACCCGATTTAGTCTTTATTCAAGAGAAAATTTGTATGACTTTTGATTCTGCAAAGAGTCCATCTTTTATCTACTAACAATCCCGCTGGTTAAGTGTTACCAGACTCTGTCTAAAATTACAAAATTGTATAACTCTTCTAAACTTCTGGCTAATGCCATTCAACTCTGTATTGCACATTTGTAAGCAACCCGTAACGACACTTGTCATCAGTTTTATTATCAAAACCAAAAATAAGTAAGTAACCAACAACCTGACACGGCCTGAACAGCTCCCCAGCTGGTAGACAGGTGGTTGGGATTGGCATTGGCCAACAGGGTTTGGGTTGGGCATCTTTTAGCCTCTGGCTAAAAACAGTCGCATGCACAGACAACAGCATCAACTGCATATCCTCCCCAAAAAACTCTTTTGTTTTATTGTTATCGCAAAGCTCTCGACCTGACCAGGCCTCTGCTCCTGCTGCTGTTGCTGTTGCTGCTGCTGCTGCTGCCAGAGTCCTGCTCCTGCAAACCATGATAATTCGAATCGTCATTATTTATATTCTTTGAAAGTGTTTTTGCGTATTCAAAAATTCTATTAAGGAAGTTAAAGTACAAAACTTTTGTTGTTGTTGTTGTTGTTGTTGTTCATGCATGTCGAATGCATCAAGTGGGTAGATAGGGGTGCAAGGGGGCATCAGCGTCGTCATCGTCATCGTTGTTGGTGCCGTTTGTGTAGTTTTTGCGTTTATTGTTGCATTTCTGATGTGATTTTTAGTATTGTCCAGCGACGATGTGCAATGTGCTGAGCATTTTTGCATGTATCCTGCATGTGTTTGTGCCTGTGTGAGTGTGTGTGTGTTTGCGTGAGTGTTCATTGTGCCTGTGTTAAATTGTTTGCTTGATGCTCGATCAAAAATGACAAATGTTCTTACAGTCTCTAAGACAAGTTGATGCACCAGTTGACAAAGTGAAGAAGACAAAAAAAGTGTTTTCATTTTTTTTGGAATTCATAAAAAGAATTTTGATATTTTATTACTGAAACAATCAGTTGGATGAGCTTGAAAAGTGGTTGTCAGCAAAACAAAGTGAAGAGAATTTGTTGAATCTGATTAATCGGGATGGAATTTCAAATTAGGGTTCGAGATAGGGTTGACGGATATTTAGAAAATATGTATACCGATACTTTTTTCATTATTTCGATAATGATAAAAAGACACAGACACTGACATTCCCCACCCCACATTGCAAAAAGTTATCTACAAAACTATTCTGATGATTTTTACAAAAAGACGGGAAACATTGAAGAACAATATTATGTTAAAAGTTGCAGTCATCTCCTCCTTTACTTTTCATTATTTTTATAAATGACATTTGTATGCATTTTCGTAACTCAGAGTTTCTGCTGTATGCTGATGATCTTAAAAATTACCGATCAATTAAATCCTTAAGTGATAGTCGATTGTTGCAATCTGATCTAGATAGGGTCAGTGCATGGTGTGCTCTCAACTTACTCCCTCTTAATCTCAACAAATGTTTTATCGTTAGATTTAGCAAATGCTTCTACAATATTACGGCCATTTACTCGATTTCTAATCTAACTTTATCGAGCCGGGTTGAGGCCATTGATTTGGGAGTGAAATTTGACAAAAAATTGACCTTTAATGGGCACATAAATTATATTTTGCCAAAGGCCTATTCCATGTTTGGCTTTGTCAAGCGCAATGCCAGCCAATTCAAGGAACGTTATACTACGTTGAGCCTTTACTCTGCATTTGTGCGTTCCAAGTTGGAGTATGCTTCATTTATTTTAAATCCCTCTAGTGCAGTTCATACAAAGAGTCTTGAAAGGGTGCAAAAAAAATTTCTAAAATTCGCGCTTCTTCCGCTCAATTTTTCTGATCCTTTGCCGCCTTATTTTAGTGAATGTGCCTTGGTGCATCTCTCCACTCTAGAAGATAGAAGAACTATTGCGTCTTTATTGTTTTTAAACGACCTTGTTTTTGGCTGCATTGATTGTCCTAACTTGTTAGGGAAGATAAATTTAAATGTACCAGGCAGAAATCTTAGAACCTACCCTTCTCCAACCAATTTTCCCGAACTAAATATTCCCTTAATGAACCCATATCTAGGGCTCTTAGAAACTTTAACTCCTTACCCGTTAGCATGCGATTTGAATTCGACTCCAATAAATCGGCTGAATACTTTTCTTCATTTAGAAACTAATTTAAGTTATATAATTTAAGTTAAGAAATAGAGTAGCCAGTTAAGACCTTTGTTCAATTGGCGAATAAATAAATAAATAATTTTGACGGCAAACCTTGGAGAGCATTTTACATATTTTGCTTTAATTTTTCAATTAAAATTAAGTATTTTTTTGAAGCAATAGTCAATGCTACAATCCTGACGCTTAGAAGAACTCTTCAGACACCAGATTCTCAGATATCTTCAGCTTGTGCATTCGACATAAATGCATAGCTTGTAAATATCTCTCAACCCTTTTTTCAGTTCGCTCTGCTCACGTCACTGACTGAAATCCAAATATAAAAGGGGCTCGGGCTTCCCGCAACCGAATGTGTTCTGTTATCGCGGTCACTGTTAAGTGGCTGTGGTTGCCCAAACAGCACTGATCGGTCTGACAGCAACCGAATAACAGGCCCAAATCAGTCAATTGGTGTTAAATTGCGTGCTTATCGAAGACCAAACTCTCAAAATTTTATTTGAAAGGCACTCAAGAGTGGCGCCAGAGTTTAACATAAGCAGAGAGAGAGTCAATGCGAGAGAGAACGAGAGAGCGCATACATTCATATCGTTAGCCGAGCCTTACACACTGATGCATACATACGAAGTAGACATTTCGAATGCGGAAAATTCGCCAAACGGTCCCAAAAAGACCTAAGAGGAAAAAAATCAAAAAATGTGTTTCTCTGTGTTTCATGTAAAAAGGAACGGATCGTTCCTAACAAACTGAGAGCAAAGGCATAAGAGTGGCTGCCTTGTTAACTATAATGTGGTCGCTATCTCTTGCATGTGCTTGATTGTCATGTGGGCTAAAATGCCGTCGTCATTTTTTTGAAAAAAAATTCACTTCAGATTGTTTAAAATGTGGGTTAATCAGAACTTTCTTAAGGTTTTTTTTGGTTCAAGTAGAAGAGATTTTAATCCCGAATACAATAAATTTTGTTCTCGTTTCGATAGGACGTTTAATTTTTTCCCTATCTTTCCCGCCAATTAGGAAATATACGTCAAAGTTTTCGTATATAAAAAATCGTATATAAAAAATCTCGAAGCTTGCTCACTATTTCTCCTGTAACTTTAAAAATATTTTGAATGTGCTTCTAAAATTTTAGGGACACATTCTTGGATAGTTTGGGTAGACATTTATGCAAAAAAAAAAAATTCAATTTTTTGAAGCCTCTAAAGCAGGCTCCCCCCTTAAGAGAATATCTACACAATCTAAATTAAGTTACCAAATTTACACAAGGTGACAGAAAATTTAAAAACAAAATAAATAAATTGGGACCACCAACCCACAACCCCCACTCACCAGGTTTGGTTCTGAAAAATATCACATTAAACAAGTTTATATTTTTTTATTTTACGTACTCTGGGGTGATTTGAACTGAAAAATACGGTTGGAACGACGCCTTAGACGACTCAGCTATGCAGCGCCTCTGAGGTAAGGCATCTAATATGTTACTAGTATTGAGTAAGATGTGCTTGTATTGAAAACATACACCAATTTTTGCTTGCTTGTAACCCTTAAGTTTTAATTCAGTGCTCTGCTCATTTATATCATGTAGATTTCTAACATGTAGCATTCAGCATTTGTAGTTCTAAACGTTTGTGTAGGGAACCTACACGTCGAGATCAGTTTTCTAAACGAAAATGTAAGAATTCAGTACTGATTTAGAGCTACATTTTTCGTTTAGAATTTACACACGCGCATGTAGGATTTCAATATCCAAACGCCGCGTGTAGAAAACCTAAACGTTCGTGTGGTATGCAGATTGCTGCATGAAAAATGTAAAAGTTATTTGGAAATTAGCTGATTTTCTAATGTCGTGTAGACTTTGCTTCTGCCCACGCAGCACTTAGCTTTTCTATAAGCGGCGTTTAGATTTTTAATTTCTACACGTTAGGTGCAGCTTTTCTACACGCTACAAGTAGCTTTTTGCCTTCTACATTTTGCGTGTTCAATTTAGCAGGGCGCACGACGTTTCGTTTAGCTTTGACGTTTCAACACGCGCCGTGCAGCCAATTTTATTTTATCTGTGTACCCTTTGCAAGGGTATAAGAAAAAAAAACTTTCTGATTCCAGCACAAAGAACACAGTTAAAACAAGAAATAAAGTCGGTCAAGCCGGACTATAATTTACTCTGTACCAGTTCAGGCCGCCGCTCTCATTTGCTAGCTACTATCGTGCAATATTTTTGTTATACGCTCAGTTGTTATACGCTAAGGTTCTCTCTCTCTCTCTCTCTTAGATTGGCTTTTTTGAATGGAATGCTGTGGTGTTAACTGGCCTTATTTTGCTCATAATTTGAGTATCGTTCATCCGATCTTTATCATTTCTTCAGCAAATCGATAAATAATATTGATAACTAAATATCTCTACAAGGTAAGAAGCATCTATCTACGAAACTGTGGAACTTTGTATCAAAATTCCGGGGGCGGCAGGTGTCGTGGCCAAAAATTGAAAATAAACTTGATCTGCCTGAAAGCCCTAACCACTTTTAATTCGTACACCACTCATTTTCAGCAGAGTGCTACGTCCAGTAATAAACATTTTGGAAATAAAGGTAGCTGCACCTTAATGTTCATATTTTTCCGAAAGGTTCTTTAATTATGTTTTATTTCTTATATAACATGTAACACAGATCAACGAAAACAACATTTTAATTGAATTTCTGAACGAAATGATGCCGACCATTTTTAATTCGTACAGCTGATTCGATTTATCATAAGAAATTGCAAAAATAGATATGTAAGCAAACAGACATAAGAATAGTTTATGTAGAGCAACTATAAGTGACATAACTGAAAACATATACTTATTCTTGTTAATTTGATTTATTTAACTGCGACGGCGGGTGGTAGGCTAGTTTGTGAAGAAATTCGGCGTTTAATTACTGATAAGTTCAATTCTGTTAAATTCTATTAAATGATTCCGAGATCAACCTAGCAAAGTATGGTCAAAATCCTTAAAAAGAATGACAATAATAACAATAATGTTGCCCACAGGGGTCGAGTTGCTAAAATCACCCTTCGAGATAAAAGAGCTTTGTCTATTATAATATAACAAAATCGTAGAAGCACATTGCGAGAAATAACATCGAGTTGGTCTGAATGTATTGGCAAAACAATTAAACGTAAATAACAGTGCGAACTGTAGGTTATAGTTTCCACAAAGTAAGTTAACATCGCTTATATTGTAGTATATATTCATATAACATAAAGAAAATCCCATGTTTACCATTTTGCGAAGAAGAAAACGGTTGCTTTGGGCAAAACAAAGGCGGAACTGGGTACAAAGACAGCGGAATACCATCATTTTTAGCGACAAATCTAAGTTTGATGTGTGTTTCGGAGATGATAGAAAAAAGTAATACCAAAGAAAACGAAGGCATACAATACAGAGACTGTCTTAAGCGCAAAGTGAAAAATTTCCTGCGAGTGTTATGGTATGGGGTTGCTTGTCTGCAAAATGAGTAGGAGAGCTTCACTTTATAGATGGAACCGTAAATGCTCAAAAATACATCAATATTTTACAAAAATCATCTCATACCTACCAAAGCTGGCTGATTGCGGTGAATATATCTTTCAACAGGAAGGTGCATCACCACATACCGTTAAATAAAACGAAAACTTGACTTCAGCAAAATCAAATTGACATTCTTGATTGGCCAGCATCTAGTTCTGACCTGAGCTTAATAGAAACTATGTAGGCTTTAATGAAAAGAAAGCTCAGGAATGTGCCACAGCGCAATCTAAGCCATTTAAAGTCTAAAATTGAGGAATTTTGGAGCCCGATTATTTCTAAGGAATGTCAAAACTTGGCAAATTCAATGAAAAATCAATTAAGTAGTTAAAGAAAAATAAGAGAGAAGTTACTTAGTTTTAAATAGGAAAATTATCTGCAGCTGTTTTTGAAATGACAGAGTTGAAGAACGCATAGATAAAAATCAAAAACTTTTGTAACTAAAACCTATTTTCTGCCAGATAACTATCTGATTTCGACCAAAATTTGTGAATCTTTTTGAAAACATATCAAATTAACAATCGCCAAGTTTAAGAACGATAAAATTGAAAACAAAAAAGTTTTTTCTCACTAAGATTCATTTTCCGACCGATCGGTCCTATGGCAACCATAAGATATAGTCACCCGATGTCGATAAACTTTCTCAAATTTGTTTGAAAGCGTTTAATATTAAGAATTACCGACTGTAAGAACGATTTACTTAAAAATGAAAAAGTTTTTTTTACTAAGACCCATTTTCCGACCGATCAGTCCTATGGCAGCTATATGTTATAGTCATCCGATTCTGACCAAAATTTGCTAATCTTTTTGAGAGCATATAATATTAGTTATGGCCGAGTTTTATAAAGCTAGCATTGAAAACAAAAAAGTTTTTCTTACTAAGACCCATTTTCCGACCGATCGGTCCTATGGCAGCTATATAATATGGTCATCCGATTTTGACCAAAGTTTGCAAATCTGTTTAAAAGCATTTAAAATTTATAATGGTCGAATTTAAGAACGCTAACATTGAAAACAAAAAAGTTTTTCTCACTCAGACCCATTTTTTGACCGATGGTTCCTATGGCAGCTATAAGATATAGTCATCCGATCCGGTCGGTTCCGACATATTAGCAGCGTGCAGTAAAAAGAAGATAGTGTGCAAAATTTCAGCTCGATAGCTTTAAAACTGAGAAACTAGTTTGCGTAGAAACAGACGGACAGACAGATAGACGGACAGATGGATATGGCTATATTGACTTGGCTGTTGATGATGATGAAGAATCTATATTCATTATTATATGTACCTTTATAGGTTCGGAAATGTGTCCTTTTCTATCAACAGCTGAATGGATTCTTTCTATGCGGAATTAATAGAAAAGCTGAGCACTGACTCATTGGGAAACGCTCACCAAGATATCAAGATTTCAACTGACAAAATAGTTTTCATGCTTTACCGAGTCCAAACTCGTCTTCTTTGTTGTTTTGATTGCTGATTTCAAGTATTATACATATGTAGAGGTATATATCTATTAATGATCTCACACAAATAAATGACCATTTTTTGTTCTAATATAATTTTCTTAATGATTCGCTACAGTCGGTACAGGTTTTCATTATCTTTACCTCACATGTGTTTAGTTTTAGACCCAAAAAAAAAACTGTGGCTTAAAAATACTTAATACTTTTGGCACTCACTGTATCACTCATTTTGGCTGGCCCACAAACAGACACACAGCTGCAGTTTTCCAGCTTTCGATGTCGCCTGCATTGCTGCAAAATGTTAATTTGAATTTGTGAGCATGTCATTAACACACACACACACACACACACACACACACACACACAAACACTCGCTTATGCCACGCCCATACACCCAGCTAGTTGAAGGCGGCGTCCATATGCATTTGACAAATGTGTTGTTAATGATGCAAAATGCAATTTTCGAAAATTCCAAAAGTTTTCCATTTGATTTCCAAAGAAAGGCGAATGCATTTGGGGGCAAAAACATAAGTTGAAAATAGGAAATAGAAAATGGATTTGTTAAATACACACACACACAAAATTCTTAAATGCGATTTAAAACAAATTTATAAATATAAACAAAAGGGAAAAAAAAGGGGCATATTTCTATATAAACAATGTGCCGCCGCCTGCGCTTTAATCAGCGGCAAACAACTCAATTACCAACAACAAAAGCGGCGGCGGCCACATTCATCACCACAAAATTAAATTGCTTTTGTTTATATAAATTTTCCATAGACAAACAAGTAAAAGAAATTTTTTAAGAAGACTATTTTTTCAACGCTTTGGCATTTGTTTAATTATAAATTTCTGTCAAGATTCTTGTATTTGGTTATTTCATCTACGCTCAAAGAAGCGCCGCCGCCGCCGCCGCCAACATCGTCGTCGGTCGTCAACATGTTGCCATCGTCACACACACACACACACACACACACACAGGGAGATGTACCAAATGCAAACAAACAAACAATTACCGAGGGCAGCTCCCCCGCTGCATTTGCCAATGTTTAGTTGTGGCTGCGTTTTGATGTTAGTTCTCTCTGTTTCTTGTTTTTGTTTTTCATCGATGGAAAAAAATGCAACACATTGAACATTTTTCTGATTTCTGATTTCTGATTTGTTTGTACAGAATTTATTGAAGATCAAAGGGTAGGCCAATGACGGCCCCTCCTGCAAAAGCAAAACGGAGTCCTACAGAATATCACAAAATATCTGAAGCTTCAGCTCTGGCAATTTGTCAATAATAAACCAAAAAGCAAATAAACTGCTGATTTAGTCAGAAATGTTGTTGACGAATCAGCAAAAACAGAAGGGCATTGACAATTTATTAGAAGGTTTTGTGCCCAGACTTGTATAATCTTCTTAGATTTTGCTCAAATGATGGAACTTAAGACAATAAATTGTTTCTAGTAAATGAATTAACGTTTTTTAATGTATATGCAATATCCGTCTTGTTCTTTTCAGTAAATTAGCGGATATTGGAGACTGTCGTATGAACGGTGTGTGTGGGCGATGTACTTCCGATTATTGTTTCTTTTTTGAATCTGAGTTTTTCTTGTCGCTGTGCGGTCGCCAACCATTATTCCAGCAACTTCGTCTACAGCAAGCGAATTAAGTCCACGCACGTGCTTTCCAGCTGGTGCTTTATCAGGATTGCTAATAATAGCGTGATTGTCACTTTAAAAGGGAGTACAGCTCACCGACGATGCGACTGGCGTAAGGCGAAGTGAAGTTATTGTAGCCGCAACTTGCATCCACACGCTTGAAAAAGTAAATTTTGTAAAAATTTATGTGGTTCGTTTGGCATGGGCAGCAATGAGGCTACTTTATGGTACACTTGGCCTTTGATTTTAAAGGTTGAATTAAATTGCTGACCCTATTCCGCTGTATTGTGCATTGTTTCTGTTGCTTCGAACGAAGTCATTTGAAAACGTGAATTAAATCAACGAATGGACTTCAGAAACACGTTTGAATCTGGATCGGTGTCGATGGGCAAGCTGTTCATTGGTTCAAGTGGCGTCTCAATTTTCGGTAGTTGCACTTTTCCCGATGCTTAACACATCCCGGCGGACTCCTTTTTGAATTTGAGCGCATGACTATTGGGACATTCTATGTCCATAGCACCAAACAGAACTTTCGGATGAGCGGAATATTCAATATCTGGCTCATACTCGAATGTGAGACGAAGTAACGAAGCAGATGTAAATGCTCGATGTACTTGTTGGCTTTGTCGGCCAATTCTCTGTTCGGCGCGCTTGTCTCTGCTCCAATTGTTGTTGTTGACTTCGGAAAGCTCGCGCTTCTTGAGACTGAGAAGAACGCAGTTGTGACATTCTGACACGCGTAATTTCATTTATTTCATGTAATTGTTGATCTGTACTTGCTGCCCTAACATTTCACATGTGTGTTGCTGCATTCGTTCAAGGACCCAAATAGCCAGTCCTATGTATTGCCGGCATTATTTACTGTAACACACACACACACAGATAGGCCAAATTGAGTTTGTTAACTAACATGTAACACGAGATTTTTATATATAGTAAAAAGTAAAATTGGCTCAAACACCTATTACACCTATTAAACCAAGTAGCTAAAGTGGTCTCCCAGTCTAAGTAAAAGAAATTTAAAGCAGTGTGTTAAACAAACTTCTACAACAGTTATCTGATGCCGCCCAGCTAACACTCACTCACACACCCTCTCTACACCTACACGCGATCGAAGTATTTTTTCCAACACGGCGACAACCAAATGATCCATTGGACAACATAGCGATTGACCGCTTCTGCAGTTCACTCAACTTGAACTCAATCACACACCATAGATCGAGGCCAACCAGATCCTCAACAGCACATCATTTCGAGGCTTTTTTGGTCAAGTGTGTCGCGCACACACTTATACCGCATCTACAACTTACACTTAAACGCATTTTCGGTCCAACCAGGAGTCGATCATTCGCAGCCAGCCAAGGTGTGGTTCTGTAAATGAAATTTCTTCTAAAAGTTGTGGAACGGCGGTGCCAAGCACACACACACATACGTTCGCGCTGGATGGATGCAAACGACAAGGGGTGGTTTTTTTGTGCAAATGACACCAACCTCCTGTCTGTCGCCCTCTTACACTTCCAGCTCTCCATATCCCAAGCCCAAGCTCTCTACCAACCGCTGCACACGCCTGCAGTTAACGTGCCGAAAATATTCCTCGCCCAGCCGGCCTTGCAGCTTCATGTTCACAATCGCAACATTGGTCAATTGCGCCGATTTACACTCCACTCAGCCGTCTCTGCACCTAAATTTAACCGATCTCACGTTGGTCAAGCATCCGACCAATTTTTCAAATTTAACTTTGTACGCAGCCTGCCAGACGATCGTGCATACTTGTGAAAGTAAGTCGCGCAGCTGAATTTGGATCTTAATCGCATCTTTCATCATCGCCAATGTTGATGCAAAACAATCCCCATAACTGACCGACCACAAGCTACCTGCTAAAACTCGAGACGCTCTTTGTTTGGCAATTGATCCCAGCCTGAGTCTATCTACATGTTCTCGATCTCAACACAAAGTCAATGACGATTGGCAAACAAAGCCCACAACGATTGGCAATCAAAGACCACAACGAGTGGCAAACAAAGTCCTCAACGCGCACTCACAGCTGCGGCTGAAAGATGAACTGAAATTTTAGTACGTCAGCAAGCCGAAATAAACGAACATGCTTGTTTGAATCCGCAAAGCAGAACTTACAACTGAATTTTAAACATGAAACTAGTGCTTGTTGTGCACACTAGCATGCACGGAGCGTGGTTGATTGTCAATATCAGCCTTAAGTTCTGCAATCAGTTCATGTTTCAGCCGCATGTGTGCGCGCGCCCTTACATTGTACGTTCCTACTTATGAAAGTACGTCACGTAGCTATATATGGATCTTCATTGCATCTTTTATCATCACCGATGTTAAGGCACAAGGATCCCCATACCTAATCGACCACAAGCAACCTGCTACAACTAGAGACGCTCTTTGTTTGCAAATTGATGCCAGCCTGAGTCAACCTACATGTTCTCGATCATAAGAAAAAGTCCACAACGAGTAGCAAACAAAGTACACGATGAGTGGAAAGCAAAGTTAACAACGAGTGGCTAACGAAAGTCCACAACGAGTGGCAAACGAAAGTCTACAACGGGTGCAATACCCAGTACTATTGACTCGGCAACTTCAACTCTGATCGAACGAACTTGCTTGTCGACCCAAGCAAAGTTTACAACGAGTGGCAAACGAAAGTCTACAACGGATGGCACACTCAAGTCTCTACTCGGGGTACACGACCCAGTACTATTGACTCGGCAACTTCCACTCTGATCGAACGAACTTGCTTGTCGACCCCCACTCGAAGCAACGGCCTCAACGCGAGGATACCATCGACTCAACTTCTCCAATCTGTACTCGGTGCACATGCTCAGTATTACGGATTCACACGTTTCCATACTTAACAGAAACAATTCATCGATTCAACTACGACACAAGCATCACAGCGAGAAGTATACGCAAGCATTCCTTCACATTGGGTCTTTTACAAATCCTGTAGATGCTCACCCCGGACATGCATTCATCCCAGCTATACTTAATTTTGAAGATCATTCGTTCCCACATGGTCTCTGGAGGCGGAGTACTGTGGCAGCCCTGGCCACCTATGGTCACACCATTCATCGAGCACCATCCCTACGCAGTAGCAGAACGACAACACACGCGCCATCCCTGACGCGCAGTTTTTGGCTTGGTTTCGATTCGCGCGGGTGGCGCCCCGTTCGACTCAACAATAATTGTTGGCTTAAGTTATATTGAATAAAGTTAGTTACACATTAAGCCTCTCAGCCCTGCTTGGGCGAATTTGCCTATCGACGCCCAATCGAAGCAACGGCCGAGGTAACCATCGACGCAACCACGCAAATCTGTACTTTAACAGTTTCTACACATATCGACGCCCCCTCGAAGCAACGGCCGAGGTAACCATCGATGCAACTACTCAAATCTGAACTACATTCATCGGAAACAGTTTGCCAACTCTCGGACACGATGAAAAAGGTGAATCGAAATGACATTTTAACTCTGTCAACGAGAGTTTTTTCGCTCTCTATGAGCATTTGTTAGCATGAGACACTTTGCTGAGCAGAATCTGCCGAAAGTCTCTTTGGCGCATGTATTTGTGTTACCCAAGTGCCTCAGTAAGCTGCAAGTGTGTATGCGTCATTGTGTACTATTTTGTCCCCTTCCTCTTTGACGCTTTGCCTGAGATGAAATATCTAACGCAACAACAAAAACATTTAGAGCTGACACTTGACTTTTTTGCTTATGCGCAGCTGCTGAGTGCCTAACGAAAGTATCCCCATCAGGATGTTTTTGTTAAACAGCTTCGTGTGTTTTACTCATTGAGCACTATGAAACAGAAAATACGAGAAAAACAAAATCAAGTGTTCTGTTAAGAGAGTGAGCGAGTCTTTTAAATTTGTCCCTGTCATTTCGGTAAACAGACAGCAGAACAAATTTGGTTGAAAATATTTGGCGAGCTCTGTTAAACACTCTTGGAAAAAAAAATACAAATTCTGTCTGTAGAAATTCTACATTTTTCATATAGCTCTAACTCTTAGGGGACAAGTCCTCAAGCGGCAGCAGAAAGTTTCAGATGAAAGTCAAGACACGAATCGCAAATAATACTACTTTTAAAAGTTATTTACCCTCCACTATCTGCTTATTCCCTTGGGCGAACCATAACACATTACCATATCAAAGTTTAATACAATTTTTGTAGATTTTAAGTGCAGTTGCTACAATGTTGCAGCCACAATGTTGCAGCAACATAATCCATTTAGAATTTTCAATATTAAACCCCATAATTAAGAATGCCTGTGTATATTTTTGCCAGAGTTGATTACGCAAACTCAGAACAAAAACGATTTCCATTCCCAGGGCAAGCGCGACTAAGAGAGGAAGCCCAGAACCTCCATCACGTCGCCATCGTATACAAAACAAAGTCGCCAACTATAAAAATTATAGTTAATGTATAAATTTAATGGCAACTCGTTTATTAAAAATTTTATTTGAATTCTTTTATTTATACGTTTTATACGCTGTTTTTGCGCACACTCTGCAGAGTCGCTCCGCGCAACAATGTTGCACTGTTGTAGACGACTACAACGATTGCGGACGAAGACCACGACGCGATGTTCCCTTCTCCTGTTCCCCACCATAAATCGAAAGAACAAATCGCCGCAGCAAAAGGGCAGTAAAAGCAAATAAACCCAAGTGCAGACATAATAAACTCGCTGGTGTTATGCCCATGAAGGAGGCAAGGCGGAGCGGAGCGGTGCGGGGCGGAAGAGAGTGGACGCGAATGGCGAGTGTTGCCCAATTGGGCGGCAAAGTGCAACTATTAAAATTATTCTGCATGTGGGTGGCGGTTTTCTAGCTTCCAGATTCTAAATTATATGGCAAGTTCAAAAATTTTATACATGGATGTCATTTCCGGCTGGCAGCTTTTTTTTTTTTTTTTTTTTTATTATGGCCCTGATTATGGTCCGAGTGAATCGCTATCTCGCTGTCTCTTTTGGCTTGTACTACACGCAATTTGAAACTAAACGAGCAAGTTGTACAATTTTACTGTGGCATGGCGATTATTAAATGTTGTAGCCAACAATGTGGCATTGGGTGTGCAGGGAGATGAGTTCACGTTTTGAAGAGATGTGGAGAACGATGTTGGAAAAATAAGAACAAAATTGGCATTTTAGTTAACGTTTTTGAGCAAGGTAGATAACAGATTTGTAACTTAAACATGTTTGGAAAAATAACCTTAGCTTGCACTTAACACATTGAATGGGTAGCAAGCCAAACAGCCACAGCCGAAATATGTGGAAATTTGAAGAAGTAAAGGATTATGAAACCAAAAAGAGTAAATTTCTGGTTTTAAGACATAAAAGAACAAACATGGAACAAGAAAATGAATAAGGACTTATATTAATGTTAGGGCGATTGGTACTCAGTAGTAAAAAAGAGGCTAGTTGACCGAACAGCTGTTTCATGAGCATCTCTGCCCAATCATCAGTGGTCTTTGCCTGATCTACTGCCAGCCAGCAGCTGCCTCCTCATGCCAGTGATGCCATAATCGCTTGGGAATGCGACTTAACAGCAAAAGCCGGCACTTGAAATGATACAGATCGGATGAAAGATAGTCTAGCTATAAGGCAAACAAACAATTATGAAGGGTAGCACTGGCCGCAATGGCGATGGGCAGCACTTCACACACTTTGTGTCTCTTCTAACTTAAATTGATCAGATATATACAAATTTTGGGGGTACATAGTATGTTATAGACGGGCTTGACAGACTTTCTTTCTTGCTTGAACTCGCAAACACACACAGAAGACGGGCTAAGCTGCCCACTCGACTATCATCCAAAAGTTACACGTCACGTCGAAACTATAATTAAGAACAGAGCCGGCCAGCCATAGCTACCAGGAGCCGAAGTCAGTGGTCTTTTTACGCAACCGCGAGCCGAACTCATGATTGTGTAAATCGGTGAACACTGAATTGCAAGTAAAACGGCTGTAGTCTGGAGAGAGCTCTCTTGCTCACCAACACAAGCACACTTTTTTGGTCCTCTCAATTTGGCCGGCACTGAATGAACGCACACAACGACACACACAAAGACTGACATTTGCTCTCATTAGAGCAATAACCCATTGCGCTCTCCTCACAGTAGTTTTTGCACACACCGAAACGAAAAACGAAACTCTGAGAGCGAGTTCAACGCTATTCTCTCAAAGAATTTTTGCCCTCCACTCTATTACTTCTCGTCACTCTCCTTGCCTATAAAAACGAAAAATGCTAAAGCCATTTTTACAAGCGCGTTCGTATTCAAATTATTCGTTCTAGTTACCGAATAACAAAATTATGCTTGAACCTTGGTTCGAACCTGAGCTCGCTCCATGAACCGAAACTCAAAATGATTCGCGGTTTCGAAACCAGCAGTGAACCCCTGCCGAGAGGTTTGCAACCCCAATCCGAATTTCCATCCAATTCGAATTTTAGTTGTGCATTACGGTATGTATTGCTTTAGCTCTAGATCAGTGGTGGCCAAGCCCTTGATGCCAATTTTTTCGGCAATTGGCGCCAGTCAGCCTCAGTCAGCCTTCAAATTGTAAGCAAACAACAAATTCAATGCGAATCGGAGAACGGCGCAAACAAAACGCTCACACAGACGGCGCAGCAGCTGCATTTTGGGCGATCGAGACTGACTGATAACGGTTGTTTTTTCTTTTGTTGTAGTTTTGTTGCTCCCAAACTCAAATTTCATGCCCACGGATTGCTCTAGATTATATCCAAGTGGTATAAAGATGTATAATCCTATCAAATTTAAAGTAGCAGTATACCAGCGCTTCCCAATTCATTCCCAATCCACAGAGATTTATGTTTACTCGAACCCCACAATCTAAGACACGTTTATAATTACCCGATTATTAAAGTACCGATTTCAGTCATCAATTTTTTTTTCAAATGTTCCAATGTTCTTGGTTTTTTCGTTCTGTGTATGTATGCGCGCAGATTCTCTCTTGGATGTGAGCAGCAAATAACTAGCGCTCTCTCTGTCATTTCTTTCCTGACTTGATTCAATTTGCTCTCTCACAAGCACACAGTATTTGTGTGATCGACCAAAAGTGTTCTGTTAGGAGGTCAAAGTAAGACAGTTTACTGCAGCTGGCTTAACCAGAGCCACTAAAAAGTGTTTTACGATTGCATGATGTAATAAGGCGTTTGCACCGAAGGGGTGCGTCCCAGGCTCCTCAAACTGTTATTTAACTTAACTTAGATTACACAGTACAACACTAAAAAACGAGAGCGTAAGTTAAAGTCGGCTCGTAGCATGCATAGAAATGTTTAATAGCCATCCTGTGTGCCTGAGGTGAGACAGCCGAAAAGTATGCAACATTTTTTTAGCTCTGGCTATTTATCATCCGATCTTGATGAAAATTGGAGGGCTTATAAATGTTGCGAAAAATGCGAATATAAACTTAAGTTTTAAATTTGAGATCGATATCTCAAAAATTGTGGGAGTTATTCAACATTTTTTATTGTGGGGGCAGGGGGTGGGCGTGGCAAAAATTTGAAATAAACTTGATCTGCGTGCAGACAATAGGAGTCTACATTTCAAAATTGGTTGCTCTAGCTCTTCTAGTCTCTGAGATCTAGGTGTTCATACAGACAGACGGACAGACGGTCAGACGGACAGACGGACAGACGGACATGGCTATATCGACTCGGCTGTTGATGCTGATCAAGAATATATATACTTTATATGGTCGGAAATGATTCCTTCTGCCTGTTACA
The DNA here is from genome assembly GCA_037044535.1 of Lordiphosa magnipectinata. Lineage (NCBI taxonomy): Eukaryota > Metazoa > Arthropoda > Insecta > Diptera > Drosophilidae > Lordiphosa > Lordiphosa magnipectinata. The sequence continues at coordinate 126,736 of JBAMBO010001732.1, read as the reverse complement.
TACATTTGCACGACTTTAGTATACCCTTTTACTCTACGAGTAACGGGTATAAAAATTTTTTAATAGTGTGTTGAGCCTCCTTTTTTCTCCAAAACCTCACACATTCGGTCTGGAAGGGATGCATACAATTTTCCCAAATAATTCAACGATATCGAGCCCCATGCTAATTTGATAGCTGCAATTAGTTCGGGAACGCTCGAATATTGCTGACCTGATCCATATACTTCACGTGTTAGCCATTCCCACACATTCTCAATGATATTCAAGTCCGGTGAATAGAGTGGCCAGTTTAATAACTCCACGTTTTGGCTCGCTATATACGATTTAACAATCCGGGCCGTATGTATAGGGGCATTATCATGTTGTTAAATCCATTTTAGATTTGCAAAAAGAGTTTGGAAGTGTGGAAAGGCCTCTTTCAATATACCATTATCACACAACGCATTCATGGTGGTTGGAATAAATTTAAGCTCACAGGTGCCATAATAGGAAATGGCCCCCCATACCATAATATCTCCAGCACTGCTGTGCAACTTATCAAGATGGTGTGGTTCTTTTCGAAGATCATGAAAATAGTAGCTGTAGCCATCGGGGCCCTCCAAATTAAACTTTTTTTCGTCCGAAAAGACAACACGTTGCCACTCCGAAGTCCAGGTGACATGTGCGCGCGCGAAATCAAGGCGTTGTAACTTCCGAGCCGGGTTAAGAGGTGGCTTCTTCTTGATTTTTAGTCTCTTTAGGTGTGTAGCATTATTAATAACACGCCCCATGGTTGTCAAACTTGCTTTAACGTTGCATTTTTCCCTTATCTTGGCCAAAGAGTCGTTCGAATTGGAAGCTTCTCTAATATAAGTCGCTTGTCCGCGATGGTAAGCACACTGTGGGTGCGGCCCTTCATGTTTTTACCATAATTAGACTCATTATTTAAAAAATTTGTTATGGCGTGACGGCTCCTGTTGACTTTTTTTTGCTATTTTGTCAATAGAAAGGCCAGAATCCTTGCAAGCTTGGATTTTTCCTTTCTCCGACTCAGATAATAAATTGCCACGCCCCATTTTAATTTTTTTAAATTTTATATACACTTCAATTGAAGCAAAAAGGTTAAAGTAAACCAAAATTTGTGTGCACGTGTCAACGATACCGACCAAATAAAATGCATGTTCTATTCAAGTGGCGCAAAAATTCCATTGAATTCCATTGAATTTTTGCGAATGCTCACATAAAGTGCAAACAACTTTATAGCGGTTCTATTCCAAAACTTGGAATATACCAGAAAGAGCGAAGAATGCTTGCACAAAGATAATATGCAAAAAATACCGTTATTCTACCATTTCGTTTTCGAGTTACGAGCAGTTTTAAAGAGAGCATACAGGTATAGGACCATCAAGTGGCGAGCAGTGTGCATCACTAACAATGACACTGGGGAAAACATTAATTTTATAACAAAACCCCAACGTGTTATAGCATGAAAACGGCTGAAACATATAGTTTTGACCTCTCTGTTTAATATTCAATTTAATTCTCGGCGATTCGAAGTGATTTAATATATTAATTAAGTTTTGGAAGACCGAGTTAATTTTCAAGCGTCTCATAGAGCAAAATCCACGTCTTAATATTCTCTCTCTTTTGAAGCTATTTGTAACGGGAGCGGTTATAATAGAGCAAAAACCGCTCTACCCTTTAATTGCTTGTTCTATAAGGAAATAGTGATGACCTTTTGGAGGCAAACTTTTGACTTTGATTTTTTTATTTTTGGCCTATGAAATCGACCATTGTGCACACCCAGCTTCACCCCCATCCACAAAGATGTACATATGTATGTAGTTGTTGTTGTTGTCGTAGCTGGTACTACTTGCAATGCACTCCCGCGGATTTTGATAATGAGAGCGATAATGTCGTGAGAACATTTAAGATCGTAACTGTTATTCCTTTGCGACTGTTCTTAGTTTCATTTATGTATGGAGACAATACAAAGAGTTATAGCCCATATAACATTTTTATACCCTTGTAGAGGATATATTAAAATTGTCCAGATGTTTGTAACGCATAGAAGGAAGCATCTACGACCACACAAAGTATATATATTCTTGATCAGCATGACGAGCTGAGTTAATATAGCCATGTCCATCTGTTTCTATGCTATCTCCTTCGTCAATTTTAAAGCTATCTTAACCAAACTTTGCACGAAGCCTTTTAGCACAAATACGCTGCACATTTGTCGGAATCGGCCGGATCGGATGACTATATCATATAGCTGCCATAGGAACCATCGGTATAAAAAGTAGTTTTAGTGAGAAAAACTTTTTTGTTTTTAACGCAAACGTCACCAATCCTCGTATTTCGAAGTTTTCTTTGCTTTTACATAATTTCACCAAGTTTTTGGGAAATCGGACAACTATATAGTATAGCTACCATACAAAAGATATGTCTGAGAAAAATTTTTGGTAGGAAAAACTTTTTTGTTTTTAATGCTATCGCTCTTAAACTTGTTACTGATCAATACTATATGCTACCACACAATTGTGCCAAGTTTGATTCAAATCGGATGACTATAGCATATAGCTGCCATGGGAACGATCGGTCGAAAAAGTAGTTCTAGTAAGGAAAACTTTTTTCTTTTCAATGGTAGCGTCTTTATACTTTCCAGTTGTGAATATTATCAGTTTCCACACAATTTTAAAGAGTTCGGTCAAAATCGGATGAACAAACTGGGAAGCAAATGCTCAAAGTAGTGGCGCCATCAAGCTACAAGGGTATATAAACTTCAGTCGAGCCGAAGTTAGCTTTCCTCTATTTTTTTTTTTTTTGTAATTTTCACCGACTTTCCGGTCAAATTTTCCCAAATTTCCAACTAAACAAAGGTCTATGCCAAATCTTGGTTCTCTGATTATAATCAGTCAGTCAGTCAGTTGGGCCTAGAGATTTATAAGTATAGAATAGATTACAGCGTCGAGGCCCTCAACATGAATATAAATATAAAATATTCTCAATTCTGCATATTTTTTGTTGTTGTTTGTTGTTGTTGTACTTATTTTTGCATTCGCATCGATTGGCATGCACACGTTTAAAAAGACCGCAAGTAAAGGCAATTAATTAATTTGTTTACATTTGCACAAAATGCCACGAAGAAGAAGAAGAAGTAGGAAGTTGCTGCAAGATCAGACGCAGATGCAACATGCATTGACCGGCGAAGCGTGCAGTAAAACATTTTCAATGGAACTGCAAACAGGCAACGGCAACTCTAGACTTCGTCCCCGTCTTCATCATCATCTGGTCGGGGGTCTGGGGTCTGGTCTCTCTCTCTGTTCGACTCTGTTCAAATAATTAACTGCAAGAATGCAATACGAGCAATGCAAAAATGGCAAAATGGGCGGCAGGCAGCAGCTTCAACTCGAGTTGCGGCTGCTGTTTGTTATTATTTTTAATATTAAATTGCAATTGCTGCGTTGATTTAATAAAAACACGAGCAGCGGCAGCATCGGCAACAACAACAGTAAACAGCACGTTGCAAGTTTTAATGATCGAAACGTCGATCGCACGATCCCGATCCCGATCCCGCCTATCCCGATTCCAGATGGTGGCCACAAGATATTTTTACAATGTTTAGCTTAAGCAAACACCAAAGTTCGCTTAACCCAAACAAAATGCAACCAAGGCATTGGCCCCCGGGGCTCATAACTTCTGGAGACTATACAAAATAAACTAAACATTAAATAAAATATTTTATTGTGTGGCCACAAACCAGTTCGACTGCTGTCCGCTGCCTGCCACACATTGTTGCACGACGCACGAGCGCTGACGACTTCAAGTCCAGTTGCCAGCTCAAATTCATAAACAACTCGCAAACTTCTTTTTATTTCAATTTGCAATTCAATAATTTCTACGCATTATTTGTCGCGTGTGTGTCTGTCAATATGCTTTTTATTGAAATTGATATAAGGAAGTTTACCGCTAGACTCCGCCGATCGCCGCTAGCCGATTGCCGATCGCCAGAGTTGAGTGAGTCGCCAGATCGCCAGATCGTTGACTTTGGCGAGCGGAAATCATTTGAACGCGTCCAAAGTGTTTCTTCTTTTTTTTTTTTTATTATTTTTTGTTTATGCATTTGCAACATATTGCCAAGTTGCAGTCGTCTGATTTTTTGATTGGCTTTTAATTAAATGACAAAATATGTGGCAACTGTAAACAACTCGCAGACAGCTGCGATACATGAATTATGCCTCTAATTGAGGAGCAGCAGCAGCCAGCACCAACTCCATGTGGGCTGAACAAGATGAAGAGAAGTCACGTTTTTAGACAGCGGACATTAGTTTGGATTTTGATATTAGATATATGTAAATTATGCGTTGGGTGGATGTTACACTTGATACTTGGGAGATTTTTAATCTATTAATTCAACATATAATTCAATTCTGACTTTAAATGCATTTCCTAATTGTCGAAGACTGCGCTCTACGAACTATATACTTCGATTATCAAAAGTAGTAGAAGCCATTTCTTGTATTATTAAATTCAATTTTCAACAGAGCTCGTAACTACCCATCAACACATATAAAGAATGAGGCTAGCACATTTCAAGGACAGAAAAAAATGAAGCTAAGGACTATTGTCGACACCTTTTCACTCAGATATAAGTTAGCACGGTGATTAACACGGAAAAATCCGAAGTGTTGATAGTACGGAATGGAAGGGGAAGGATGGCAAGAAATGAAAGCTGGACACTCGGTAACATTCAGCTGGAATCGGTAAAAATGTACAAGTATTTAGGAGTGTTATTAACCCCAAATATGTCCTTCAAAAGGCACATTGCAGTTAAACTTGGAGAGTCCAAAAGAGCATTAAATAGCACGTGGAAAGCTCTCAGGGGAAAGAAAAATGTGAGCGCAAGTATAAAGTATATAATGTTCCAAGCAACTGCCAGATCTATTATGTGCTATGCAGCTGGAAATTCGGGGATGGGAGGCGCCTGAAGTGGTGGATAAACTGCTGTTTTTTTTGTAAAAAACAATATTCTTTCTCGCAAATAATACGCCAACTTATGCCATTCACTTGGAGACAGGACTACCAGAATTGTTTAAATACACGATGCAGACCGACTTTAACTATGTTAATCAAACAATGATTAGACATCGGATTTTATGCACTTTTTTTTAATGAAGTTTGATTGAGGTGAAAATTTGGAATTATGCTAATTTAATAACCCACTTTCCCTTAGAAACTGCATATTCAATACATTCAAACAAATATGCAAAATATGTAATTGTATAAAAAATGTATTAAAAGGGCGGAAATTACAAAAATTATCATTCTTAAGCTTAGATTATTATAAAGAATATATAGACGGATAAATGGAAGTTGTAGACCGAGCAAATGAAAGGTGTAGCTTGAGAGTTCTAAAATATTTGAAAATTTCTAAATTGTTCATTAATTTCAGATTTTTTTGAAGATTTTATGGATGGCTAGAGTACACGGGTAAATAAAGGAGATGTGAAACAAAACAAAAATTTGCCAAATATTCAAAGGACCTAAGATAACTATGAAGGTTGGATAGATGGTAGTTGAAGACGCGTATATGAGACGCTTAGACCAAAAACCGCGAAATTTGTCAAATTTTCATTTGAGTATTTACGAAAGCGCAGGCGTTGGTAAATCAGAGGCGTCGATTGAACAAGTCAAAATTTACCAATTTTTCATATGACCAAAGATTATATGAAGACTTAATAAACGGCAATAGTAGACAGGTACACTGCTCGCCACTTGAATAGGACACCCTGTATGCTCTCTTTAAAGCTGCTCGTAACTCGAAAACGAAATTGTAGAATAACGGTATTTTTATACCCGTTACTCGTAGAGTAAAAGGGTCTACTAAAGTCGTGCAAATGTATGTAACAGGCAGAAGGAATCATTTCCGACCATATAAAGTATATATATTCTTGATCAGCATCAACAACCGAGTCGATATAGCCATGTCCGTCTGTCCGTCTGTCCGTCCGTCCGTCTGTCTGTATGAACACCTAGATCTCAGAGACTAGAAGAGCTAGAGCAACCAAATTTGAAATGTAGACTCCTATTGTCTGCACGCAGATCAAGTTTATTTTCAATTTTTGCCACGCCCCCGCAATTTGGAAAAAACGTCATATCTCCTACAGTTTTGATGATAGATGGTTCGTACTTTCTAGAGATATCTAGTACTCAAAATTATTTATCGATTTGCTGAAGGAATGATAAAGATCGGATGAACGATACTCAAGTTATGAGCAAAAAACGGTCAGTTAACACCCACCACCCACCCCACCCATAACCTAAGCATTGCGTTCAGCAGAAGCAATCTTAGTGAGAGAAAGAGAGAGAGAGAGAGAGACTTAGAGAGCGCACTGCGTTGTGCGTTGTGTGTTAACTGGCCGTTTGACCCGTAACCAAATTCGAGCTGCGACATTAAGGGTGCAGAGTATGTAATAGTCGGGCTTGACCGACTTTCTTTCTTGTTATACCCGTTACTCGTAGAGTAAAAGGGTTTACTAAAGTCGTGCAAATGTATGTAACAGGCAGAAGGAATCATTTCCGACCATATAAAGTATATATATTCTTGATCAGCATCAACAGCCGAGTCGATATAGCCATGTCCGTCTGTCCGTCTGTCCGTCTGTCTGTATGAACACCTAGATCTCAGAGACTAGAAGAGCTAGAGCAACCAAATTTGAAATGTAGACTCCTATTGTCTGCACGCAGATCAAGTTTATTTTCAATTTTTGGCACGCCCCCTCACGCCCCCGCAATTTGGAAAAAACGTCATATCTCCTACAGTTTTGATGATAGATGGTTCGTACTTTCTAGAGATATCTAGTTCTTAAAATTATTTATCGATTTGCTGAAGGAATGATAAAGATCGGATGAACGATACTCAAGTTATGAGCAAAAAACGATCAGTTAACACCCACCACCCACCCCACTCATAACCTAAGCATTGCGTTCAGCAGCAATCTTAGTGAGAGAGAGAGAGAGAGAGAGAGAGACGAGTTAAAAAATGTTGCATACTTTTCGGCTGACCCACCTCAGGCATACAGTAAGGCTATTAAACATTTGATTCCATGAGTAACGAGTATATCGAAGTCGGTTAGAGCCGACTTTAACTTACGCTCTCGTTTTTATTAGGAAAGGTGATACGTTTTCAAAAGATTTGTTGTCTGATCTGTTTATCGTGATGAATTTGGAGTCATTTATGTTGGATTTAGTAATTGACAAATGTCTATTAATATCTAGCGGATAATAAATAGCCGAGTTAAAAAATGTTGCATCCTTTTCGGCTGACCCACCTCAGGCATATAGGAAGGCTATTAAACATTTGTTTCCATGAGTAACGGGTATATCGAAGTCGGTTAGAGCCGACTTTAACTTACGCTCTCGTTTGCATATTATCTTTGTGCAAGCATTCTTCGCTCTTTCTGGTATATTCTAAGTTTTGGAATAGAACCGCTATCAAGTTGTTTGCACTTTATGTGAGCATCGCCACTTGAATAGAACATGCATTTTATTTGGTCGGTATCGCTGACACGTGCACACAAATTTTGGTTTACTTAAACTTTTTGCTTCAATTGAAGTGTATATAAAATTTAAAAAAAATTAAAACGGGGCGTGGCACTTCATTATCTGAGTCGGAGAAAGGAAAAATCCAAGCTTACAAGGATTCTGGCCTTTCTATTGCCAAAATAGCAAAAAAAAGTCGACAGGAGCCGTCACGCCATAACAAATTTTTTAAATAATGAGGCTAATTATGGTAAAAACATGACAGGTCGCACCCACAATGTGCTTACCATCGCGGACAAGCGACTTATATTAAGAGAAGCTTCCAATTCGCACGACTCTTTGGCCAAGATAAGGGAAAAATGCAACGTTAAAGCAAGTTTGACAACCATGCGTCGTGTTATTAATAATGCTACACACCTGAAGAGACTAAAAATCAAGAAGAAGCCACCTCTTAACCCGGCTCGGAAGTTACAACGCCTTGATTTCGCGCGCGCACATGTCACCTGGACTTCGGAGTGGCAACGTGTTGTCTTTTCGGACGAAACGAGAGCGTAAGTTAAAGTCGGCTCTAACCGACTTCGATATACCCGTTACTCATGGAAACAAATGTTTAATAGCCTTCCTGTATGCCTGAGGTGGGTCAGCCGAAAAGTATGCAACATTTTTTTAACTCGGCTGTTTATTATCCGCCAGATATTAATAGACATTTGTCAATTACTAAATCCATTATAAATGACTCCAAATTCATCACGATAAACAGATCAGACAAGAAAACTTTTGAAAACGTATCACCTTTCCTAATAAAAACAAGAAAGAAAGTTGGTCAAGCCCGACTATTACATACTCTGCAACCTTAATGTCGCAGCTCGAATTTGGTCACAAGTCAAACGGCCAGTTAACACACAACGCACAACGCAGTGCGCTCTCTAAGTCTCTCTCTCTCTCTCTCTCTCTCTCTCTCTCTCACTAAGATTGCTGCTGAACGCAATGCTTAGATTATGCTTAGGGTGGGTGGTAGGTGTTAACTGACCGTTTTTTGCTCATAACTTGAGTATCGTTCATCCGATCTTTATTATTCCTTCAGCAAATCGATAAATAATTTTGAGTACTAGATATCTCTAGAAAATACGAACCATCCATCATCAAAACTGTAGGAGATATGACGTTTTTTCCAAATTGCGGGGGCGTGAGGGGGCGTGGCAAAAATTGAAAATAAACTTGATCTGCGTGCAGACAATAGGAGTCTACATTTCAAATTTGGTTGCTCTAGCTCTTCTAGTCTCTGAGATCTAGGTGTTCATACAGACAGACGGACGGACGGACGGACGGACAGACGGACAGACGGACAGACGGACATGGCTATATCGAATCGGCTGTTGGTGCTGATCAAGAATATATATACTTTATATGGTCGGAAATGATTCCTTCTGGCTGTTACATACATTTGCACGACTTTAGTATACCCTTTTACTCTACGAGTAACGGGTATAAAAAAGTTTAATTTGGAGTGCCCCGATGGCTACAGCTACTATTTTCATGATCTTCGAAAAGAACCACACCATCTTGATAAGTTGCACAACAGTGCTGGAGGTATTATGGTATGGGGGGCCATTTCCTATTATGGCACCTGTGAGCTTAAATTATTATTCCAACCACCATGAATGCGTTGTGTTATAATGGTATATTGAAAGAGGCCTTTCCACACTTCCAAACTCTTTTTGCAAATCTAAAATGGATTTATCAACATGATAATGCCCCTATACATACGGCCCGGCCCGGATTGTTAAATCGTATATAGCGAGCCAAAACGTGGAGTTATTAAACTGGCCACCCTATTCACCGGACTTGAATATCATTGAGAATGTGTGGGGATGGCTAACACGTGAAGTATATGGATCAGGTCAGCAATATTCGAGCGTTCCCGAACTAATTGCAGCTATCAAATTAGCATGGGGCTCGATATCGTTGAATTAATTGGGAAAATTGTATGCATCCCTTCCAGACCGAATGTGTGAGGTTTTGGAGAAAAAAGGAGGTTCAACACACTATTAAAAACTTTTTATACCCGTTACTCGTAGAGTAAAAGGGTATACTAAAGTCGTGCAAATTTATGTAACAGGCAGAAGGAATCATTTCCGACCATATAAAGTATATATATTCTTGATCAGCATCAACAGCCGAGTCGATATAGCCACGTCCGTCTGTCCGTCTGTCCGTCCGTCCGTCTGTCCGTCTGTCTGTATGAACACCTAGATCTCAAAGACTAGATGAGCTAGAGCAACCAATTTTGAAATGTAGACTCCTATTGTCTGCACGCAGATCAAGTTTATTTCAAATTTTTGCCACGCCCACCCCCACCCCCACAATAAAAAATGTTGAAAAACTCCCACAATTTTTGAGATATCGATCTCAAATTTAAAACTTACATTAATATTCGTTTCGTAAAAAAAAAATGTTGCATACTTTTCGGCTGTCCTGCCTCAGACACACAGGAAGGCTATTCAACGTTTCTTTCCGTGAGTAACGGGTATTTCGAAGTCAGTTAGAGCCGACTTTAACTTACGCTCTCGTTTTGGTTTAAAAACATGTTAGTAATTTCTTATTTAAGTAATATTGTTATTTGAAAAGGATTGAAATATTCTTAAATGGGTTTTAGATAAACTGTCCTATTCAAGTGGTGCAAAATGAAGACTCCAAAATTTGTTACTTATTGGTTAACAATGTTTTTTGTATACTTACAACTTTTGAATAATTTTGTAATTTTCGTCTAATTACTACATTTAAATAAACTTTATAAGAAAACAAAAATTATTTTCCTAGATGGCTTGGCTTAGCAGCAATTAACTATAGAAAATCGACTTTAGAGGTGTCCTATTCAAGTGACGAGCAGTGTAAGAAAGCTAAAGTCAACGTGTAGAAAAGCTACACGCCACGTGTTGAAGTAAGAAAGCTTCACGTGGCGTGCAGAAAAGCTACACAAACGTTATGAGTTGAAAATCCCGTTCGAAACGTGTAGAAATCCCACATTTTCGTGTAGCTTTTGATTTTTTTTTTTTTCTCTGTGTAGACCCAGAAGAGCATAGAGATGTCACACTTCAAACTTTCTGTCTTAGAGAGCGATATTCGCTCAAAGCTGCTGGCTAAAGTGAAACTTTTTTAAAGAGTAAGTTTAAAGTCGAATGAATCACATTACTTTTGATGTATTTCGCATGTCAAAGTCATTCAATATTGAAATTGAATAAAATTTCCATTCGCAGCCAAAATATTTAGAAAATTTTAAACGAGTTTTTAAAGTTTTGACACCAAATATGACAACCGAACCTTAATTTGGTATTCATTTGAGCCATCACATCACAGCTCTACATTGTAATTTGTAAAGAATTCCCCTCAAGTCATGACTCTTTACCTTATTTCGTATCATATCGCAATCGCAGCGCTTGGCAAGCAATTAAAAACAAGTTTATTTTACAACAATAAATTGACTAATTATTATTATTATCAACGAACGTGATGCAGGTTATCAATATCAGTTGGTACAACTTAACATAAAATAGGTAAAAAATGCCAGAATCAAAGGCAAGGGGAAGCATGGGAGTGAGGGGCTGCCTATCAAACTCAACAAGTTTCAATTATGTGCTTCAGACACACAGCGTAAAAAAAAAGTAGGAAAACACTTTCATAAGAAATGCTCATATGAGTTGCTGTTGTTCCTGCTGTTGTTGTTGTTATTGGAGTAATAATTAATTGACTATTTGTTGCTTTTGTTGTGCGCTCAAGTGCCGCCCCTTTTAAGTGAGTGCAAAGGTGTAGAGGGAAAGGCAACTCTTGTCGTTATATTATTAAAATGTAATTTTATTTATTTTAAGTGAAAGATATGATAAGAGCTACGAGACACACACTCGCACACACATTGTCCCTGGTTATCAAAGGCGGCGGACGACATAGTAGCAGCCGAGTGAGAAGTAGGGTAAATGGGGGCGAAGAGGAAGGGGGGCCACTCAACTCAAGTTGTTGACTAAATTGCCACATTTCTATAAAGCAGTCAACTTTATGAGACTAAACTAAATGCAAAAAAAAAAAAACAAATTATGCTAACTGTATTTCCATGTCTGTTGATCTGTAGCATGTGCATGCGTATGTGTGTGTGTGTGTGTGTGTGCGTTTGTGCTAATCAAGTTGCTGCAACATTGTTGCCAAATGAAACTAGAACACCGACTTCGCGACTTCAACTTTGAGACGGGGGCTTATCTTGAACTTGTTCCAAGATGTTTTTTGCTGCATTTGTGTTGCGATTAAGCATGACTTCACTTGTTTTGCCGATGATGATGATGATGATGATGATGAGTTGGAAACTTGATACCTAATTGAAGCTAATTCTAGGCCTGAAAAATGTTTTTTTTTATAGTTTTGTTATTTATTTTAAGGCTGAAAGCCTTTTGGGAAACCGCAGTTACGCGAACCGGTTGGATGCAACAACTCAGTTTTTATGTTTTTAAAACATTTTGAATACCCCACAAAAGACAACTTCGACCCTCTACTGACTTTACTCTTATTCTGTGAAATAATTTAAAAGTATTGGATTTTATTGAAATAACCAGCCAAATTTGATGGGCACATGAAAGTTTCGGAAAAAGAAAATATAAAAATAAAGTTTCATATCAAGCGCTATTCTATGCATATACAATGGGTTCAAAGTTTGGGTTATTCCTGCATCTCAGACTTTTGGGATAGATTTTCCTAAAACTGAATTTACTTGGCTTACAAACCAAGTTTCGTTTGGATCGAAGTCCATTTTCCTATCTTGGTGTTGAATTTTTTGAAAAGATAACTATTTTTTCCATTTAAATATAGCTAACAATAATTCAAACAGATCGACACCATTTTACCGTAAGCCCATCCTTTTCCCAGCAAGAATTTGCCCACCTTGGGAACTTTACAGCCATTTTCCCACCACTAAGGATGAATTTTCAATAAGAAACCATTTGAGAAAAACGAATTTTTTGCTTACTATTTTTACTCTGCTTATCGCTTGAGAATCTGAATTGGTTCCACGGTTTCCGAAGATTTGAATCCCCTATTCAAATAGTTGGCAGTGTAAATATCGATAAGTACACTGCTAAACTTAAGAGCTCTGTAATCACTGTAAATGTAAAACTGTCAAATAACAGGTGTAATTGAAGTGCGTCTAAAACTGCAGGACAGCAACCTGTTGGTCTGGCATTCAATCAGAATCTGCTGATCTTTGTACATTTCTACAATGTACATAAAGCTAATAATTAATGTATGGTTTGTTACTAATGTTGTTACTAATTTAAAATGTCACTTACCTGCGTTTATATAATGCTACAGAGCCCAACGCGTAGTTTGAAATGCACTGGCAAGATCGGCAGCGTTAAAAATAGTATAAAATTCATTTGTTTTTGGCAACAGTCACTTGTATATTATACTAAATTAACTAAAGTTGTAATGGCAACAAAAAAAAAACACTATTTCATCACTTTTCATACCAAGCCGACAGTTTGAGAGTCACCGACGCAGACCTACGACATTGGCTTTGGCTTAGATTTGGATTTCTGCCAATAAAGGCCATTATTTGATATTATATTATAGTTGAAACACACTCCCCGCACTTGTTTAGTATTTTGTATACTATAATTATAGTTATGCACTTGATTTAAAACCATTTTTTTATTTGTCTACAACAAATTACGCAGCAGCAATACAAATACAGCTTACAGCACAGACTGAGTTAGCAGAGCAGTAGTCGATAACAAACTTATCGATATGCACCTCAGGCGATCAAATTCAATTACAAATTTGATTTATTTTTTAATTTGGTGTTTTCAATTTGGAACTTCTAAATAAAACCATAAACTTTGAAGCAGTTTCATGTGATTATCAAAAAAATATAAAAAAATAAGTAAAGGAAAGCTAACTTCGGCTCGACCGAAGTTTTTATACCCTTGTAGCTTGTATGATTTATACAAAATTAGTAGCCTGATTTCACTGACACAAATATGTTAATTCGGTGAAATGTACACATTTTTGACAAGGCCTCCTATAAACATTTTCTACACCCAATTTCTATGGCAGCTATACTACAGGGTGATCCATTTAAGAATTGGAATTAAATTTTGCTATAAAAAAATTAGCGGCTCGATATTTTTCAGGGTGAATCATTTATTGGAAAAGTTGGTTAATGTCATTTATTTATGAAATACAATTTCGGTCAAATGAACACCACGATTGACTTGGCAGTAGCCCATTCGATCCACCCGGCACGTATTTCAGCAATAGCAACTCGAATCTCGTTCTTCAACTCATCAATTGTTTCAGGATTGTTTGCATAACATTTGTCCTTGATTGATCCCCAAAGATAATAGTCTAACGGTGTCAGATCACAGTTTCTTGGCGGCCAATTCACATCTCCATATTTGCTGACAATTCGATTTTCGAAGATAGGACGCAGAAGATCGATTGTGGCGTGCGCTTTGTGGCACATAGTGCCGTCCTGTTGAAACCAAATATCGTCCAAGTCTTCCGCTTCAATTTCCTCGAAGAACCAATCACTTAACATTCACCATTCACAGTCACGGTGGCTCCTTCTTCATTTTCAAAGAAAAATGGACCAATGATGCCTCGAGAATCCAAAATCCGCACCAAACAGTGACACGTGGTGGGTGCATTGGCTTCCCGACGACGATATGCGGATTTTCTGTGGCCCAGATGCGACCGAGGTGGAAATGTGGTTCATCCGAAGAGATGATTTTTCGGTCAAATTCACCGTCTTCGGCCAAACGATCTTCCGCCCAATTTGCGAACTGTAGACGATTCGGATGGTCAATTGGCTTTAGCTGCTGCAATAATTGAACTTTGAATGGCTTTATGGCAAGGTCTTTATGCAAAAATTGGCATCAAAGAAGTGCGCGATATGTCCAATTGTTGAAATCGATGGCGATCGTTGACGTCGATGGTTGTTCACTCACATTTTCAGCAACATATGAAAATATTCCAGTTTCACGAACTCGCTTCACGAATTGATCCACAATTTGAGTTTTCGGAACATTTTTTTTGTTAAATGGTTTTTTTTTTTTAAATTTTGCACATTTTGAGTCGAGGACTCACCACTTTGGAAATATGTTTTTAATATTTCCCAACTTTCTTCAAGCGAATAGCGACTCATTTCGTAAATGTCAAAGTTTTTACTAAATATTAGTCGCTTTCCGAATGACATTTGACGTTTTTAAAGTCAAATTATGAATAGTTCAAATTCCAAACACTAGATGTACCACCCTGTACTTTGAAGATGATCGTATTATAAAGTTTTGTACTTCTTTAGTTATGCTCCACACACACAAGAAATAACTAGCTAATTCCTGGCAGGAGTTTTCCGCAGTGCCGGATACGGGCCTTAAGGATAAATGTAAAATTGGCTCCGAAGGAGGGCCAGGAGGGCCTTAAGGGTAAAAAAAAAACATAAAAACACGATTTTTGAGTTAATGATGCAGAAATATTCGCGATATCGTGTTCTATATTGTGTAAAATTTGTATATTGATATCTTTTGTTTTGCGATCCATCATATCTTCATAATAATCTTAGGTCATACGAAAAATTGGCCAATTTTGCAATATTTTGTAGTGTTTAAACTAGACGTTGATTGCGCTTCCTTAAATATTCAAATGAAAATTTGGAAAAGTTCGCCGTTTTTAATATACGTACTTTCAATTGCCATCTATCCAATCTTCATAATTATCTTAGGTCCTTTGACAATTTTGCAAATTAAAATATGATAATCTAGCTAGCGGTGGGCATGAAATTTAAGTTTGGAAGCAGCCTAACAACAACAACAACAGAAAAAACGACCGTTAGCAGCGAGTCTCGATCGCACAAAATGCAGCTGTTGCGCCGTCTGTGTGTCCAAAGATCAAGATGGTATTACGGTAGGTCAGAAAACAACCCTCACTCCATAGCCAAAGTGATAGAACCAGGTGAGAATTTTAAGAACAAATTCGATTTCAAATAATTCGCATTTTCCGTGGCACAATTTTTGGAGCTAGCTTTATAAGTATATTTTGTCTTCAATCCAAGATATTTTGTACTTGAACTAAGAGCGCGCTTGTCTTAAATTTTTTGGCTTACTACACAGAAAAAAAAAATGCCGGGAATTTTTTAAGCTTAAAAAGTGTGATTTTATCCCGACAGTAGGATTAAATTTTTAAGTACGAGTGGGCATTTATCATTCCGAAAAGGATTGTTTATTGTACGAATCGTACTTAACAACCAATTGAGAGAATGAGAGAGCGAAAAACCTGAGAGCAATGGCCAATTCGCGCTCTTTGCTTCTCTCATCGTTGTTCGATCTCCTTTTTGCATGCAACATTGACCGCTTTTCGGCTTGCCAGCATTCTTTGTGTGACGCTTGCTAGAAGCAGTTAAAAAAAAAGTGAAATGGCCGATGAAAAATCAACAACTGGAGAAAGCAACAACTTGCACCATATAGTGGAGAATTGGGCAGGTGAGTGTAAGGTGTATTGTGTAAAGTGTTGTAATTACTGCGGCGGTGTATGTATGTGTATGCAAGCGGGCCAGAATATTCACACGTACATACATATGTAAATTCAAGGCATTGCTTCGACACCGGGTTATACATATGTATGTATATATGTCTTCACACCCAAGCCGAAAATCAGACGCACGCACTAAACACCAAACTAACGTTTGGATGTACACACAAAAATACTCAAATGCAAGTTTATTAAGTATTTTGTTTATTTTCCATTACATTTATCACATTATTTCCATTTTTAACAGATGCGGGCATTAAGTTCGAGCTCTTTAAGCTTTTGACAGCTAAAGACCTTAAAGAAGCGATTCCTGATTTAGGCCCTCGTATGGACCTTAGACAGAAGCTGTTCTGGTGGAATCAGACTGAAGTAAGTAGATTTAAATCTGTGTATCGAAATCGCAACCAGATCAAGAATGTTTTTGTGTTTAGCCACTCCGCATGCCACAATTGTTCGAAACTTCTAGACATTTATAGTTATCTGCATTAGTTATCAGCTTAATATTTAAATTTTTTCTACTTGCAGCTTGCAAATGAAGACGATTCGATTTCTGTCCATTCAAAAGTGGCTAAGCGAGAACGAGTATTATAGCGGAAAATATTTATAAATTTAATATTTATTACAAAAATATTTTATTTTATTAAATGCGAAAACAATATCTATTTACAGGCAGTAAGAAAATATCAGAAAATATATAACAAAAAACAAGAAAGAAAGTCGGTCAAGCCCGACTATAACATACTCTGTACCCTTACACTCGCATTTGCTCAGGAGTCAAACGGCCAGTTAACACCCCGCGCACAACGCGGTGCGCTCTCTAAGTTTCTCTCTCTCTCTTTCTCTCTCGCACTAAGATTGCCTGTGTTGAACGGTTAGGGTATGTTGCTGTGGTTGTTGGCGTTTTTTGCCCATTACTTGAGTATCGTTCATCCGATCTTGATCATTCCTTGAGCAAATCGATAAATAATTTTGTTTACAAGGTATCTCTAGAAGGAACGAACGATCTATCTTCAAAACTGTAGGAGATATGAAGTTTTTTCCAAATTACGGGGGCGGGAGGGGGCGTGGCAAAAATTGAAAATAAACTTGAGCTGCCTGCAAGTATAAGAAATATATGTCCCATACATGTCAAACCTCTATCTCTTACCATCTCTGAGATCTCTTCGTTCATACGGACAGACAGACGGACAGACGGACGGACGGACAGACGGACGGACGGACAGACGGACATGGCTATATCGAATCGGCTGTTGATGCTGATCAAGAATATATATACTTTATAGGGTCGGAAACGATTCCTTCTCCCTGTTACATACTTTTGCACAAACTTAATATACTCTATGTACCTTCGGTACAGAGTATAAAAATCAATCTCTACCGAACTAGAAAATTATCTCTTATGGGACTAAGTTATGTTCGGAAAGGAGGATGAGTTTAAGTTCGCCCAGGCCAAAAGCGGGATCAAAATTTAAAAAGCTATCCGTACTTACATTGTTGCTGTCGGGAATGATTTATGCCATTCCAGGATCCACCCATTTTTATTACTATTTCGGCATGAATTGATCCAGGAAATCCCGAAAATTCCGGATTTTTTTTTTCAGTGTATACATAAGTACCAAAAAGTTGATGATTCAATAACATTTGTTCTCATTTTAATATCATTAACAGTCGTTTTTCGATTCTAGAATATTTTGTACTTAATTTAAGTCCTCCCCAAAACAAAACATTCTTGAAATTTTAAGTACAAAAGGGTGTAAATTCTATCCCGATCGACGATAAAATCTTAGATCCTTATGTTAAGCTGTTTTCGTTGTGGTCTGACCTATCAGTATTGATTTGAAATGATGTCTCCAACATTTGCCTTCCATATATACCAAAAAATTTGAGAAACAAAAGTCCGCAAGGTTCTAAATTTATGCGTGCGTCCGGTATTCAATTTTCCTTTCCCACCACATCAAAATGCCAACTCAGCAATGCAGTCAGTTGCTGTCATCTCGGTAAAAACTCGCCAAATCGCCATTATAATTGACGAGAGCATTAGACAGAAATCCCAAAAAGGGGGGTGAGCGAGTCCCAACAGCAGGGCACATTAAGTTTCCGATCGGCCATTGTTAGCAAGAAAGGCGGCTGCTGACCTGACCAAAACCCACACAGAATATATCAACAGTCGGGGCCAAAGTCAGCGCGTCATCGATATGGCTGCAAACGGCGGACTCGGGGACTCGGACTCGGACACTGGCTCAGGCTTCGAGCTCCCTTCGTAGGACAGAAATTGGATGCGTGTGCAAAATGCATTTTCTAACACAACGACGATGATGATGATGATGACGATGACGTGGGCCAGCGCGAGATGCAGCTGCACATGCACACATGCACACACATTCAGTGCAGAGCAGAGCAGGACCCAGCACCCCGGAGCCTGGCAACGTTTTTGTGATTTATTTTTAATTGAAATTCTAGAATGCGTGCAAAATACGCATGCAAAGTGTCTGCTGGGCACCTAGAAAACTTTATGGCTGCAGCCGCAGCCACACACCCACTTGTCTATGTGTGAGTGCGCCCTGCAGGCGCAAATTGCATATGCGTTTTTGAGGGTGGGGTAGGTGTGCGTACGTCGAGTCCTGTCCTGTCCCTGTCCCTGGTTGTTGTAATGTTTGGCCACGCCAAAATTTTCTACAAAAACAAAAATGGGAATTAATTTTGTTTTAGAGAAAATTTCGCTTGTAGGCGCGACAAAATCCAACTGGAAGGGAAAGTAGGTGGTTGAGAGGGGGGGGGGGGCTGGGGAGGCCTGCTGCATATTTGCTGATAATAATTAAGTGCAGGAAGGCGTATAAAGAGCAGGATCAAACTCCCCCACACAGAAATATATAGTGAAACAGTGCAAACTGCGGCAGGGATAATTGGCCCATAGGTGGCGTCTGCAATCGATGGAAACGAAATGTTCCAATATTATGTGTGGGAAACTTAACCCTTTCTTTCCTCCATCATCCGTCTACACCCAATCCCTCTCCCCACTTCCAGTCAAATTTCGTTTCATCATTTCCGGCATTGAGGTAACGAAATTTTATGCATGGCAACTGTAGTTGTTGTTGTTGTTGCTGTTGCCCACAGGCAACGTCGTCATCGTCATCGATAACTGCGACGTTCTGCAAAAGTCCAGCGACTTTGACCAGATGAGACCTCCCTCAAGCGGAGCCTACTGCATGCAGCTTAGACCTCCAGCCTACACAAACGCACACACAGGCACAGGCACAGGCACAGCCATAGGAACATAGGAACATAGAACTCTCGGGGTGGTGGCGCTGTGGAAGGGATCTGGGGACAGGCTCGTCGTTGTGCAAATGTGCAAGCTGGCATCCGTTTTCTCATTTTGCAAGATTTTTGTTTTTGTTTTCTCTATGTTCAGTCGTTGCATACACATAGGCGCACACACACACACACACACTCGCCTGCACGCACGTTTGGGCCCAGGAAACGGAAACGAAAATTCTGCGAAAAACAACATCGAGGAACTAGAAGGGTACCAAGAGCAGCAGCAGGAGCAGGAGCAGCAGCAGCAGCAGCAAGAGCAGTTGGCCGCAGGAGGAGCAAAAATAACGGCGCAGCAAACATCGCTGATGACCAAACAGCGACAACGGCATCGAATGTGGCAATCAGGAGTCGGAGAAATGGCCACACAAAGTGAAAACAGTGGGGCAAATGATTTAAGGAAATTTTTAGCTTGATTTATGTTTTCGTGGGAAATCAAAGGAATTACATCTTAATGAAAGGCAAAGATATAAGAAATAAGTTAAGGTCATGAAGCAGAATCCAACTCTCACTCTACGCTGGATGATTGGTTCTTCAATCGGTTTCTGGGTTCCCCTTAGTAAAACACTTTTTGCATTTTATATGGATTTTTGATGAATGAATCAAAGTGATGAATGAATCGATCAAAGTTAAAAGATAATTTTGTTCCACTGGCCCATTTTTGAGGTCATTTGCTGGATGAGCTAAATGACCTCATTCTTTCTGTGTATTTCCCCATAAGAGATGGATGTCTGCTGCGGATGATCAAATCACTGTTACTACATTTGACATTCGCCAGGGAACCTTTTAGTTTTTTTCCGCTAGAAGGCTAGATGTTCTATAGATAAGTCCAAATGTCATCAATTGAACAACTGATTGTGATTGATCAAGGTAAGCGCCTAAACTTAAATACTTTTTAAGCAATAATCATATTTGTTTATCAGATGAGTAAAACCCGAAAACTGGCCATTGCCCTATTGCCTGGAGTGACTACCTCGACATGTGGGAAGATAACTTTGAGGCATTCAGAAAGAACCAGAGAACTCGATTTGTATGCGAAGATTGCGGCCAAGTTTAAACACGGCGGGATGGATAATGTGACCCGTAAATACAAGTATTTAGGAGCGAACTGAAAGCAAAGGGAATGTGGAGGAGTCCCATCTAAATGACGCCACTTTAACAGGGTACACAAACAAAGCACTTTAAATAACAAAAAATGTAATTGTAGCAAAGGGTCACAACGACATTGAGAGCGATGTGGAAGCTGGCATATTAGATCCCATCGCATCCTGCAGCGACTGGTGGCGATCTGCCGTCATGTTCTGCAGCCCCTTGCACGACAAGCTTGGCGGCCCAAAGTCGCAGTCCGATGATGTTCCGTCCATTCGTTCCCAAAACACGCCAAATCGCTTTTACAATGTATCCAAAATATAAATTAAAACAAAATTCAGTTAATACGACTAATATTACACTAGGTGATTTTCGCTTGTCTATTCTTCTGGTGGTACTCCACATTCAACTCATCGAAACGGTCCTCGCTCCCTGGCTGTTGGGATATGCGATTTAGATTTTTGTCACAAATCGGCATCAACGCAGTTAAATACATTTCAGTTAAATGTTTAAGACCAATTAGAATTTCAATTTGCAATTGCAAATCATAACAATCCAAACAGCTGATCTTGGTTTACTGTAGCTTAACTTTGACCATTCGCGTGTAACCGTGATAAACATTCGTCAGTGGAACAAGGAAAATTCACTTTTTGCGAATGACCTCAAGAATGAGCCAGTGGAACATAGGTATAAGAAGTCGTTAAATAATAAAAGATTTTCATGTAATATAAAACCTATCTTAGATCCGACCTAACGAATTTCAGGGTCGATAACACTAATAACAATAGTTTAGAAAAAAAAAAAATTAAATGACCCATTTCTACTGAAACTATTCTTAAGTGTAGTTTGGATTGGTGATCTCAAAAATCGTTTTCAAAAGTTTTTTCATGGTACCATTTTCTTATATATGAATTTTTTCCATTTTTTCGGTAGGTGCACTTACATTTTATGCCATATCTCAATTCAGAATGGTCAGATGGTGTCAAGCAAGATATGAATCCAAAGGTCATTAAATTGTCAATAATAACGTAGAACAAGGTTTTCAAATCGGCTTAGAAATTTGAACACAATTACCAAAAATATTTCTCAAAAAATCGATTTTTTGCTCGAAAATTCAAGAAATTTCATTTTTAATCGGCTAGGAAAAATATAAAAAATTCCAAAAAAAATATTTTTATTCCTTTGACTTAAGAATCGCACTTTTACAAAGATAGTCAGGTATTGATGAAGAAAATCTATAAATAAATATTGTAGCTGGATCAACTTAAGTGAAGGAATTAATAGTCAAAATTGAATATTTTAAGCGTTTAGAAATTTTTTTTTTCTATTTTCTTTGTTTTTTGGTCAACATTAGAAGTGGGCGAATAGCCAAATCAGATAAAAAATTCCAGAACAGAACAAAAGTCGAAGCAACCGAAAATTTATTTTGAAAAAATCTCAAAAACACCACTTTTTGCAGAACTCAATTGCTCACAGCTTCTGTATTTATTTATAGATTTTGTTCATCGATATCTTATTTTCTTCGAAGAAGTGCGGTTCTTATGTAGAAAACATAAAAATAGTTTTTTAGAATTTTTAAATATTTTTCCTAGGCGATTGAAAACGAAATTTATGGCATTTTCGAGAAAAAAAATAGATTTTTTTGAAATATTTTGTATTATTGTATAGAAACTACTCAACGGATTTGAAAATAGTGTTTTGTGCGAATATTGACCATTCAATTACCTTTCGATTCATATCTTGCTTGGCTTTATCTGACTATTATTAAGTGAGATATGGCTTAAAATGTAAGTGCACCTACCGAAAAAATGAAATATTTAAAAAACGGAGCTTTGAAAAAATTTTTGAAATCGATTTTTGGGATCTCCAATCCAAACTACACTTAAAAATAGTTTCAGTAGAAATGGGTATTTTTGGCTGTAAACTAGTGTAATGTTTCAAGAGTTTAAATATTTTTTTGTTGGTTGGTTTGGGTTTTGGTGGGTTCTTTCTGAAAGACTTATACAAATTTTCATTTTTAACACATACCGACTGGAATTTGAATTGACTGAACACACGGCATGGCAACTTAACTTGCTGTGCCATCCGCAGTCACTTTTTCGGTACCACCAATCACAGTAAAAGCTTTAAGCGTGCAAAAATGTCGACGGCGCAAATGCTTAGACTGTGCCTTAGAACAACGAGATCGTGGATTTGAGTCCCAGTGGGGGCGGGTTACACTGCAACCTTAAGTTTTTTCTTTATTTCATAGGGTTAAGGGCGGTGTCCATGGGTACGGAAACGGCAGCGAAATGAAAAACTCTATATAAACAAAACTGCTAAGGAATTTTTTCGTGTGGTCGTTTCATATTCTTCTTCTTCTTCTTTATTGGCCCGATGTAGCATCACAACCGCTTGACGGTCTTTCATATTCGGTTTCTTCCAATCGCGAAAAATGCTTACGTTTGCCACTGCGTTGTGTTCAAAGTTAACATCGCCTTTAAGTGCTGTTAACGCTTCTTTTTTGCCGTGACGTGAGCAAAATAGGTTTCGATTCTTATTTGTGCGGCCAAATTGGAAGGCCAAATTGAAAATTAGCGCATCTAAAAAAGATTCCTGCAGAAAGCGTCGCCTAATGGCACTTTCTAGCGCGGGCAAGCTCAATTTAATAAACGCCGTGAAAATGAGGAGCGAGGTGCGTGACTTGGCGGATAAGAAACACTAGGAAACCCCCCGGAGAACACCAGCGGACCGGAATACAGTCTGCAACATCATGTGGCGTCTCCTGTCACCACAAACCACAAGCGAGGAGCTTAAAATTTATTTGGCCAGCATTCAAACATTTCACACTCCAGTCCCCTCAATCCGTTCGATTTAATTCGCCTCAACTATGTCTTCGATCACAGCTACCAGACCAAAAGGAAAATCATTGAACAGCCGCCGGTGCTCAATGATCGCGACAGTAAAACGTCCACAAACCAAATGCCTGCTCCCAGTTTAGTGGACACCGACCTGCTGGCCTCCTATCAAGCGGTAGTATAGCGGATAGTGCAGCCTAAAATGACCCCCTGAAGGTGACCGAGCAAAAGCGGATCGGGCAACGAGGATGTGCCCTACATCAATGCCAATTAACACAATGCCACTTCAACTTTATAAATCACTTCCATTTCTTAACGTTTCCCTGACAGGGCCCCGACTACGTGGCCAAGTGCTATGTGACCACCCAGGGACCAGCTGCCCAATACCATTTTCGAGTTCAGCAGAGCTATATATGCCGCCAAGTCACACATGCTACAGCAGTACATCCAGAAGATCATCATGCTGAATGACCAACTTTACGGAGGCAAATCGCCAGAAATGCGCGAATTACTTTCCAATCGAGATGAACGAAATCTTTGCCGTGGCAGCCAAGTGCGAGGTGTTCGTTAAGTGCCGCTGCTCGGGACTACATCGAACTGCATTTAATGCCTTTGATTGTGCCAGAAACAATTTTAAGGAAAATGTCTAAAGAGGCAGCTACCAACGTTCACTGCGCTAATACTGCAGATTGTCAAAAGTGATAATGATAAGAACAATCAATATATTATTAATTTTATTTAATAATCAAAATATTTTAAAATAGCACATTAAATATGTTATATTCATAACCCTGCAAGGTGTGGTTGTTTATAAGTTCGCGGGCATATTAAACAGCGCCAGAGCAGCGCAAGGTTTCTTTTGAAACGATTAGTGTTAGCGTGTTATTAAGCAGACTCTGTTAAGAATCTGCGGAATATCAGCTTTTTCACATGAAATTTTTTGGCTATCCGCCGTTTTGGTATAAGTTCCTTTTCCAAGCTGTTCGGCACTATCAAAAAGCTTTGTTAAGCTTCAGCGTTTTCGAAATAGTTTGATTTATAGTTCAGTTACTTATTACATTCTTGACATTTTCGGCTCATATTGTAAATTTTTGGCCTAATCTTCCTGGGTGCAGATCCGAATAATGTCATATTTAATGCGATTTCTTTATAGATCATCTATCAATCCTCCGGATAAAATTTAAAATAGTCGATACTCTGTCGAGTCACTACTCGAAAAGTCACGATAGCATGTATCTTCAAAATTAATCAAATTTTTTTTGCCACCACTAGCCTCTATGATTTTCGAATCAGGTTCTGGTTCGAGTCTCACAAAAAGCATTACCAAACCGAACCAGATCGTATCCTTGGTAAAAACATTTCTGTTGACAAACCTTGCAACAACATTTTCTTTACTTAATTGTATCAAATCTTCTTAGGAAGTCGATAAATAGGCAAAGCTGGTGGCTAACGTGAGCTGCGATTCTTCTTTTATAGAGCAAATAGGGTTGGTGCGTCAAAAACATTCCCGCCAAAAGAAACTCCGATCTAGCAGATGTTGACACCGTTAAGCGGCTGTTGTATAAATATTGGGCCAAAGAATTTTGAACTTATTCGAGTTACATAAGCTAACTTCGGGCCATGAAGATCAAAATGTTGTTTAGTACTCCACTGAGATTCTTGCATAAAATGCAATGAATGCAGTTGGTCAACCATTTTTTGTAAAGCTTCGGCCCACTGTTTACCTTGCTGCTTTCAACTATAGTTACCGGCCCATCCTTTGGACCATCTTACGTGCATGTGAGGCGGCAGCAGCGTCTACCATCAACCATCTACGCGTGGCTTGAGCGCTATTCAAAAAGGCTTGTCCCGAATTTCATTCGCTGCCTTTTGTGTTGCTGCAGCTGGCAAAGCGGCTTGCTGTTGCTGATGATGAGTAGGAGGATGCGGATGGGGGGGGGGGGGAGGTGGTGATTTTTCAAGCCGCCATTTTGCGACTTTGGCGGAAGCACATAGAGGAGCAGCACACATTCGCCCAGGAGACGCAGAGATGCAGGCGGTGCGTGGGTAGAAAATCGAGTCGAACGTAGACCAAAATGCCATTACCGCCACCTTCGAACGTTGGACGTTAGTTTTCGTATGCCGGCAACAAGATGGAGTGTCCAGTGTGTGTGCGTGTGTGTGTGTGTGTGTGTGTGCTCTGCATCTCTGTCTGCGTGCGAGTGTTTGTTTTCTGCACATTTGCATTTTACGAATATCCTTGCGCATTAGATGCCGGAGCCGGAGCCAGAGCCGGTCTTCCTTCTCCTTCCTGCTAACTCGCTCGCTCTCATGAGGCGCGGCGCTTTCATTTCATTTGCCAGCTTCGAAAAGTTTGGGCCTTCTACTTTTGGGTCCTGCCAGGCAACTCCTCGGCGGCGTTTGGCTAACGCATTTTTCGCCAATGTCCAGCAGCTGGACATTGACGGACGACCACCAGCCAACCAACCAACCACCCACCCACCCATCCACCCAACCAGCCTAAGAGTGTGGGCTTTTTGAATTTCAAATTCAGCATCAGCATCAGCAGGCGCTCTCTCATGTCGTTGCCTTGTGCGTCGCTTCTGCTGCTGATGCTGCTGTTGCTGGACCGCGCCTTTTTGTGCGAAAATGTTCAACTTTTTCGCAACAGTAAAGATTTTTGGTTGGCTGACGCAGCCAATCTCCGACGAGTCAGGCCACGTTGATGTGGGTGGCCAAGGAGTGTTTGGGAGTAGAGTGGAATTTTGCATATGTATCGCCTGGTCAGTTTACCCAGAGCTAAGCACAAGTGGTGTGCTCCCCCAGCTCATTTTGAGGGTGGGTTTGTTTTTTGTTTTTTTTTTCCTTTTGACTTTGGCATACATGGCGTATGCGTTATGCATGGCGCAGTGCAGATTATTTTAAGCTTGCTTATGGCCATAGTTTGTTTAGATGATTTGTTTTGTTTTTTTTTTTGTTTTTGTAATTAAGTTTTTGACAATTTTGGAAATTTATACTCTTAGGGTAACAGGTTTGGGGTAAAAATGATCAAGAAATGTGTGAAATTTTAAGAAAATCTCATTTCGCTCACTATTTGGGAAGTTATTTATTGATCCAACAAGATTCGAAAAGTTTTGATCATCGATAGTTGATCTACACGAAACACATATGATTCGAAGCAACAGTCACCTCTAGGAAGTGGAATCACCACACACTTGAGTTATGCAGCACCACCGCCGCCATGGGCACATAGTTCATGTGGCGCTAAATGTAAGACTTATTAATCGCTCTTGATGGACCTTCTTACTTTTGGTAACAGTTTGGCACTGTTTTCGATGTACCTGTTCCCGTTCAACCCACCCATATACACTCCGTTACGGCACTTTCAACTTTTCCCATAATCATTTTATGTCAAATTAAATGTTTGGATTTAAGAGATTGAAATAAGAAGATTTTTAAAACATTTCTATTAAATTACACATCATTTATTCCCGAACCCGAATCGGGTCAACTCTTTTCTGGAATTATACCCGTTACTCGTAGATTAAAAAGAGTATACTAGTCGCGACTCAGAAACGTAATACCGAATTTACACTGCGGTCGTACGACTTTTTTTGGGGCTACGCCCTTTTAGGTGTTTACATTGAGCGAACAGTCGCAAATAGTCCCAAACGTCAATCAGCTGTTTTTTGTTTACTTTTAATTTAATTGGAATTTTGGTGTTAAATTTGGAAGTTTTCTCTACAAAATGGAAAAAAACATTCTTTACGTGATTACGGAGATGCAGATGGTCGTGGACATAATTGAAAATGTGGCTAGTGAGGATCAAATGCTGTTGGAAAATCTGCTTAATCGCCATTTGAAGGGAATGGGAACAATTATAAACGCCATGGAATCAGAGCCAATTCCAAGAGTTTTGTGAATGCATGTACTAACAATATTTACCGCTTGTTTGATTTTTTAACTGGTATATTGCACGTTTTATTTGAAGGATCGTTTCGGGTGCTTTTGGGAGGCTGACGTGCCCAAGGCAACTCCTGCCCAATTTAAAGAATTTTTCAAAATGGAAAAACACTTGTTTTACGAACTGGTCAGCAAATTGGCCCAGCTCACACAGAAAGATACAAATTTTCGCCTAGCCATTCCATTAGAGAAAAGAGTTGCAATAGCGCTATACACCTTGAGCTCTTCCGCGGAATATAGAACAATTGGGCGAATGTTTGGTGTGTCCAAGGCAAGTGTATGCAATATTTTAAATGAATTTTGCATGGAAACATGGAAAACACTTGCACCTGAATATCTGGGATCAGATATTCTCACTCAGGACAAAGTGGAAGAATGCGTGAAAGGGTTGGAGCAACTGGGATTTCCTCAATGTTTTGGTGCGATCGACGGCTGTCATATTGAAGTGATGCCACCAAAGCAAGACGCCACGGACTTTTATAACTATAAAGGGTGGTACTCCGTAGTACTTTTTGCTCTGGTAAACCATCAATACCAATTTCTTTACATTAATGTTGGCGCTCCTGGTCGATGTAACGACTCGCAAATATATGAGCGGTCCCAGCTGTAGCGGGCAATAGATGAAATCCATATATTTCAAGCCAACGCATGATGCATAGGTAGCCATTTTCCACAGAAGCACCGGAGGAGCAAAAGGTATTAAATTATCATCTCTCAAAAGCTAGACGCGTAGTGGAAAATGCCTTTGGGCACCTTAAATGAAGATTTCGTCGACTTGGGAAGGGCATGGATAACTCAATGAAGCACGCAAACGCAATAATTAAGTGCTGATGTGTTTTGCACAATTTCTTGAATGCGCACAACAGCCTTTTTCAAGAAAATGGGATTTCCAACATCTTCTCTTGGTTGGTAGCGATCCGCTCTAGAATTCGGTTTCGCTCTTGTGAGGACTCAATCATTTTATCTGCTGTCTCGCTCGCAATCCGATTTGACTCCTGTAGATGAGAGTTTAAGGCCTCGCCGCGATCCAGTCTACGCTTTTTCGGCTTCGAACTGCATGAGGAGTCCTCCAAGCTGACTGAAAAGTCTTCCAACAGTTCGATTTGGTTGTCGTCCCTTGTAGCTTGTTCTGAAAAAAAAACATATTTTCATTTGTAGTTTCTTATGGATTTAAGATAAATGAATAATTCTAAACAAACCAGATTGCATGCTCTCCTCGGTATACAGCACAAAATTCATAGCTTTTGAGCTGCTCATAATTTGGGCCACTTGTTCAAAATGAACCCATTGGGATGGCGCTCCGCCGGATGGTCCCACTCCAGCTTTCTCTTGGCTAAGATAGGAGTACACATGAGATACAAGATTTTACTGGAAATTAATTTTTGTATCAGAGAACTTACCTATATTTTCGGCGCAATGAATCTAGTTTTTTCTTTACTTCCATTGCTGTAAAATCAAGCTCATAATTTTGTAGTTCCTGGGCCATCGCAGCAAAAATATGGATGTTCTTGTGGTGGCCCCTAAGCTCTTCGATCCGCTCTGCCCACATCTCAATAATTATTGATTCGGCCGAATCTGTCCATTGCTTCCGTATTCTATTTTCTTCCACTAAAACACATGCAAAACTTAAAATTATAGTATTGATATCCATTTTTCGTACTTACTTTTAACCTTCCGTTTGCATTTGTTTATCTTCTTATTGCTCTTCTTATATTTACGCGGTTGCATATTCCGATAACTATCGATAAAAATTTCACATCACTGCCATCACTGATATTTTTCGGTCGTGGAGTCTGCGACCGTCCCAAATTCAAAGTCAACTGCCATAATTTTGTATGGCCTGACGACCAGTCTCAGGCAAAAAATACTAAAAAAGGTCGTACGACCGCAGTGTAAACAGCATATAAGATAAAGTGAAGCAAGGTATGAATAGAAAGGTCGTTGAATTTCCAATAGCGTAGAGCCAAGTTTATAAATCGGCTAAGAAGATTGAAAGTTTGTTTTAAACATCTAGAAAAAATATACAGAAATACAAAAAAATCATTATTCCAATGTGTTCCAGAAATTTCTAGAGATTTTTGGGGTCAGTTGTTTTTGAAAACAACCAATCCAAATGTCGGTGTTCCACAAATATCGGAGATTTCGTTTTTCGGAGTTAGCTTCGGAGTTGCATGCAAAACAACTGACAGAAAACAGCTGACTGATAGTTTTTTTGGCTTCAAAATAGTTTAAATTAATGTAGGATTCAAATTTTATTTGGTAGTTTCTAAGCCAAATGCTGCAAGTGGTTGTGGTATGCACTTAGTTCCAAATTATCAATTATTTTTAAGCCAATAGTACTCAATTCTATTCTGCCAGAAAAATATTTTGTATTGACAACCCTGTTGCTTACAAGTGAGTGGAGTCAAAGATTTATAGATATTATAGATGATGCATGTGAAACAGAAAACGATTTTCTTGGGAGCTGACATTGGATCACAATTTTGGCTACTCGCTGCCTTTAGATAGATAGATAGATGACGCATGTGAAAGAAAAACGATTGATTTTGGGAACTGACATTGAATCCCACAAAAAAATAATAAAAAAGTTTGTATGAGATGCGGTATCTACATATGTAGTGTCTTTGGTGGAGTGCACAAATATAAATTCGAAAATGCCCGTCGCAGCATTAATTGTTTGGATATTGCAGGGAGAAAAATTTTTCGGAACCTCCGGTTTGCAGGTTCAAACCAAAATTTACCAACGGTTAAGGTTCGAAAATTTGAGGTTCGCGGTTTTTGGGCTTTGGTTTTGGTTCGAACATTCGTTCGTTGCACTTTTTACTCAATACATACAAAATTACAATACAATAGGTATACTCCTGACGCATAAATACATTGTAAGACTATAAGATGTAGATTATAATTGACGTGAGATTGGCGCAAGTTTGCTGGATATGGACTTCCTTAAATGTAAGTGTATAAATCTTCAGTCCGATTGATTATGCTATCTCGTATGCAATTTAATCAGCCTTTCACTCACAAAATTGAGCATCGATTGGTGTTTATTCGCCACACTTGGAACTTTTTTTCACAATGAATTAAATTGTGTATCAGTTACATTGTATGTAAATTTCGTAAATATTAAATTTGTCGTCATTTCTTACAACCTCTCAGTCAAAACTTCCCAAACGAAATGAAATGCGCGTTTTTATTGTTCTGACTTGTGTGTTTTCTGTCTCTTTTTGTTTCGATTCTTCTTGGCACCCAATTTTTGGCGCGTGGCTAGTGTTGCCAATTTAGCTATTTTTCCCACCAAATATCGACTGTTAAAAATGCTACAACTTAACAGAGATTTATTTAAAATAGTTAAACAATGTCAAATATATAGCTACAATTGCAGGCACCGGCAGAACTGAATATATTCCGGCTTTGGAGCTTACAACATTGCTATATCTGGTGGGAAAAATAGCTAAATTGGCAACGCAGCGTGTGGCACACACCTCTGTTTGTATTCGGCTGACATGTTTCTGTAGTAGCATGCACCGGGTTGGGTAGATTGGCGGAAATGTATAAGATAAAAATTAAACGTTCAATACATTGTGCAGTGTACATATCTTTGACTGGAAGTATTGTGGTCTATGTGTATGTAATATAAACTACGAATACGTATGAATTTATACATATGTACATAGGTTGGCAAAGAAGTACTGCATAGAATAGCACGCTCTGATTCTTCACGTATTTAATTTGTTTTACATGTGTATGGATGTATGTTAATAACCATTGGAGGAGAAAGTAACAAATCGAAGACAATTTTTTTTTAACCGAACCAAAAGCTTGGGTTCGGAACGGGTTCGGGTTCATATATTTTCGTCCTCGGGGTTCGGTTCAGGGTTTGGTTCAGGGTAAAAAAAAGCCGGAATTCCGGGTTCGAACCAGTTCGGTTGAAAACCGGTTTGCAGCCCTGGTAATAGTGCGTTTCTACTACAGCTGCGTCTACGTTCGCATCCACTTATCGGCAAACGCGCGTTGAACTCCAAATAAAACTCCACTTTGAACGCTGGTTCAGCCAACTTGTCCTTTCATATTTATAACGATGAATATCGATAAGAACCGATATCGATAAGATATTTTGATAACAAAACCAGCTGGCACAACAATTGGCGGAATGTTAATTTGTTCAAATCTTTCTTTGGTCTTTGGTTGAGTATAAATCATTATAACCAACACAAATCAACAGATATTAATTACAACATTTTTGGAATAGCAATTGGGTATGTCCGTACAACGATCGCTGTTTCGAGAATAACCAAAATTCTCTCATCAGCGGACTTGTTTTGCTGTTCACACTTCAACCAAAGACCTCGAGCTAGCCAGCTGTAACTTTGGCTAAAATAAAAAACAGGTCACTAAACCCCATATACATATACATTGTTGATTTATTTAAATAAAGTTTATCAAATGCTGTCCAAAAAGTACAGGTAGAGATGCAATTATTTGTAAATGGTTTATTACTTGATAATGTCATTTACTTGATGGGCCATCCGACAGAATAAAATTAGACCATCTGAATTGGTATAATCCGAATAGCCTCCCAATCGATCACTATTCTGCCGATGAGCCAAGTGTAAAAAAAAACGACGGATAAGCGGTCCAGTGAGGTTGGAAACCGAAACGTCCCAGGCAGCAGCTCCACTAAAATCTGAAATATTTGTCATCCACGGGAAAGAATTGCTTGAAAATCGTGTGTCTTTCAAAAGGAACCGGCTAGAAATAATAAAGAAATTAAAACTGGAATTTTAATGTAATAGTTTCTAGCTTACAAATGCCAAATATTACGTGGGTGGGACTTCTCGTACGCAACGCTCGTCACAGCACACTCTTTCATCACTAACAAATCCCTTTTTTAACTGCAAAAGCTGCCATTGTTGCTTTTTAATTGCAAAACAAAGTCACTTTAATTCATTTTGATTGATGCGCAAAGGTAAACAAACAGAACAGATCAGCTGTTGTGGATGCGGAAGTGGACGCTGAACGCAGTAGAGACAACTTTGGAGATTTATCGAAAAATCGTGCAATCGATGACAGAACGCGCGTATGTGGAAATCGGCTATAAAAAGTGCAGCTAAAAATTGGACTGCTGATAACTTGTCTTTGAATTTATCGATAGGTTTGATAAGATACTTCATTGAGTTAACATTTTAAATCATATTTTAATAAATTGCTAATTTATTCACATAATTTTGTTAAATTTATACTTCATTTAAGCGAACATACTTTTAATTTTGTAAAGAAAATTAACACTCTGGAAATGATATTGTCACATTTGGAATAAGTTGGCAGGTTTGTTTATTGTTGCTTTCTGCTGCACTCAGACTTTTGCATTGTTTTGGTGGACAATATTTTAAAAATAATTTTTATTACTTAAAACCCCTAAAATCTTTCATAATATTAATGCAATTCGAACAGTTAAGCATTCAAGATTTGTTCCTCATTATTATATTTGACTCAAATCTCTTTATTAGCAAAACATAGACCAAATGTCGCCACAAAATTCGCAACATTTGAAAACAACCAAAAAAGGTTTCAGGAACAACGACAATTGCTTTTGGGTGGCTTTTGGGTTGTTAGAGGTTTGTAGAACACGGCCGATTAGTTTTTCTTCTTAAGAATCGAACTTTTTCGACGAAAATAAGGTATTGGTAAAGAAAGTCTATGGATAAACACCGAATTTATGTTCGATGATCGCAATACATTATAGCTGGGAAGCATATCGGCGTTTTGAACAAGCCCATTGGCAAAATCTAGCAATTTTTTATCAATTTCGATACGGTCCAGCACACTACAGGTTTTGTTATTTAAAATTGTATCAAACAATAGTTTTCCAAAGCCAAAAACTTCTTTGTTTTAACATCTTCGTTGTGCCGTAGTAAAACCGCGTTGGTTTTGATGCTAACATAGCACCTAAAAAGTCCAACAAATGCAAGGGTAGCATATATTGGCAGGTGATCTTGGAAATTTTTAAGTAAAAAGGTTTCACACTGACAAAAAAAAGTTAAATGCGACTTGAATATTTGTGAATATTTTTAGTTTTGCTCCACATAAGACAGATGTAGGTTACTAAGGGCAGGCTGTTAATACTACATAGTATAGCTGCCATAGAAATTGGATGTAAAAAATGTATATAGAAGGCCTTGTCAAAAATATGAACATTTGGTCAGTGGAATCAGGCTACTAATTTGTATAAATCATACAAGCTACAAGGGTAAATAAACTGCGGTCGAGCCGAAGTTAGCTTTCCACTTTTTTTTTTTTGTTATATATTTTTTGATAATCACATGAAACTGCTTCAAAGTTTATGGTTTTATTAAGAAATTCCATATTAGAAACATCAAATTAAAACATAATTCAAATTTTTAATTGAATTGTGTCGCCTGAGGTGCACATCGATAAGTTTGTTATCGATAGCTGCTCTGCTAACTCAGTCTGTGCTGTAAGCTGTATTTGTATTGCTGCTGCGTAATTTGTTGCAAACATATAAAAAAATTGTTTTAAATCAAGTGCATAAATATAATTATAGTATACAAAATACTAAACAAGTGCGGGGAGTGTGTTTCTACTATAATACAATATCAAATATTGGCTTTATTAGCAGAAATCCAAATCCAAGCCAAAGACAATGTCGTAGGTCTGCATCTGTGAGGCTCAAACTGTTGGCTTGGCATGAAAAGTGATGAAATAGTGTTTTTTTTGTGGTTGCCATTACAACTTCAGTTAATTTAGTATAATTTACAAGTGTCTGTTGCCAAAAACAAATGAATTTTATACTATTTTTGACGCTGCGGATCTTGCAAGTGTATTTAAAACTTCGCCTTCGGCCCTGTAACATTATATAAACGCAGGTAAGTGACATCTTAAATTACTACATCTATTTGTATGTATGTGTCCAAACCATATGTTAATTATTAGCTTTATGTACATTGTACAAATATCCAAAGATCAGCAGATTCTGATTGACTGCCAGACCAACAGGTTGCTGTCCTGCAGTTTTAGACGCACTCGAATTGCACATGTTATTTGACAGTTTTACACTCATAGTGATTACAGAGCTCTTGAGTTTAACAGTGTATCGATAACTGCCAACTATTTGAATAGGGGATTCAAATCTTTTGAAACCGTGGAACCAATTCAGATTCTCAAACGATAAGCGGAGTAAAAATAATAAGCAAAAAATTAAAGTGAAGGCTAGTATTTTGGAGTTAGATATTTTTCGGGTTCAAAATCATATGTTGAACCTATTAGCTCAGAGAAACAATCAGGAAAGATCGATGTCAGAAGTTCGGTAAGAATTAAAGTTCTTAATCCACCACCAATATTACTTGCTTATCCTCTCACAGATCGAAGTTTTTCTAAATTCAAGAGCAAAAAGATTATTTCCAGATTATTTCGTACTAAAATTATTCGCTCTACATATTTTATGCCGACTTTTTTTTGTTTCGAAATAGTAGGCTTGGCATTTATCAATTGTCAATTATATTGCTTCTAAAGTTAATTCCTTCACAAAAGTTTCATTCAGTTCCAAGCACTCGGCTGATGCAGATGTATTTTGTTTCTTTTTTTTTTTAATTTGTTACTTTATTACCATAAGCTTTACCTTGGGCGTTTTTTTTTGGCAGGAATTAAATTATTTGTTTGTTCTTTTTTAATTCCTCGTATTCCCCATGAATATCTATGCAGTCATGTTGGTAACTAAAGTCGGGAGTATCTTGAATGCCATGGATGTTTATGTAAATCGCGTTGGTCATATTTAATTGATATCTTTTATACTCTCCAAATGAGATGAACAAATTTTGACATTTTTCAAAACTCTCTTAATGACAATTTAAGCTAATTATAAAAATTTTCTCAATTTTTCGGAACGATTAGCCCTTACTTCCTATTTACCCGTACAAAAAAGATTCAAAAGAGTTTTTGTTAAAGTTATTGTTATTATTTTGAAAAATTTGTTAATTCATTTTTCAAAGTATTGTAATTTTTTCCATATTTCTGGCAAATTTCTGAAAGACCGTGCATCAATTTTGATGTCGGAAATCGTTCGGATTTTTCTTTGCGTTCTTTCTTGTTGTTTACTCGTGTCAAAAGTACAACCCAGAGAACTGACGGTTTCATGTTATTGCGAATTCCAACCTTCCAAGCTCTTAAGAAAAGATTATAGATAAAATTTCAAACAGAATTCTAAACATCTATCTTACTAAAAAAAAACATATGTAGTGAATTTTTTCGTGTAAAAATCAATATGAAAAGTGTCATTACTTTGGGAACCACTTTCTGCAATGTCCAACTGGGTTTTTGTGAAATTGGCAGCAAATATTTTCCAACTTTTAGGGCGATCAGGGGAATCAAAATACAAAATGTTAAAACGCAAATTGCTAGTCCACATATTTAAGATTAGAAGTTAATAACACGTTTGTCAAACCGAATTTCAGTTCAATATCTTTGAAACCAACAAAGTTGTTGCAAATCGTTCAAATAGGTTATATGAAATCGTTCAAATAGGTTATATGGCAGCTATATGAAATAGTGTGTCGAATTGAACAAAATTCTATAAGTCGCTTAAATGCAGTTCAATAGCGCTAAAACCCAACAAAGTTTGTTGAAATCGGCTAGATTGGCTATATGGGAGCTATATGAAATCTCTCAGCCATATGACTCAGCCATATGACCACACGCATGCCCGATAGCGCAGTGCGGTAAGATGCCATGCCAATTTGTAATGTGCATATGGTCCCGAGTTCGATCCCTGGTTCGTTCCTTTTCTGTTTCTATAAAACATTTTATAATAGTACTTAGGTAAAAAACAAATAGTGTCATTTCCAATTCATTTTGTTCTTTGTTTAATAATAAAATTGGAAAATATCAATTTGATCTTTAAAAATAATATCTTGAAAAATATTATTTTGAAATGTTCGAAAATTTCACTTTGATATTTTCGGATAGGTTAATGTCAAGTGCTTCATATCGGCTTTTTATTGATATGAAAAAATATAAAATTGAGTCACACGTTTCTAGAATTTCAAGTCGTCCATTAATGTATGAAACTGCCTGGGAATAGGGTTTTGAATCGTTTATTATAGATCTATTAGCCCATTTCCCCAAAGAAATGAAACTTCAATTCCCAGGCAGTTTCATACATTAATGGACGACTTGAAATTCTAGAAACGTGTAAATAAACTGGCAATGGTGGTCCTTATCTGTGAATTGCCCTGTCTTCCTACAAAATCAGCCGCCTTCAATGGTACGCCTTTTTAAACAGGAGCTGCTTCATCCATCCGGGTGACATGTCCTATCCAGCGCAGCCGCTGTTGCTTTATGCGCTTGACCAGACTGGTTTGCCCCCCAAAAATAATGATGTGATTTGGGACTCAATTTTATATTTTTTCATATCAATAAAAAGCCGATATGAAGCACTTGACATTAACACTTCATTTCTTGAAATGACAAGAAATGAAGAAAATTATATCATATCTTCCATATGATTAGACACTTCATTTTGTCTTTCATTTGTCAATTTCTGAAGTTAAAAAGTAGCCGCATTTTGCCTTTCTTTGTCAATTTCTAATTTGATGACAAAATGATAAAGAAAAAATTTAAAAATTAGGCGCAAAATATAAAATATAAATTAGTTTTGTCGAGTCAGAAAAATAATTTGTCAATGGGAATAGCAAAATATTAAGGCGATGAAATGACTGACGTGCATATCTTGAGTTCAGAATTAAAAGTAAAAAAAAATTCAAAAGTTAAGTATCAATAATAAGAATAATAAATATTTCAATTTCGCTGTTCACCCGAAGGCAGCTGAACAGACACTGAAATTACTTTCTATTTATTAAGCTTAATACAAATGATGCTGGTTCATGACTTACTACGATTGCAGGAAATTTACAAATTAATTTTTGTGGCTTGCTAAATAATGATAATTATGATATTGAGACCACATACATTAGGGATGCCCACACAATACATCCCCCTGCAAACATTTTTTTGGTCCTCGAAAAATTTAGATAACAGCCTTAATGTGTGTTTAGGATCATTTTCTTGCTGAAATACCCAACGTAATGGCATATTTTCCTCAGCATACGGTACCATAACTGTTTCCAATATGGATTTGTACTCTTCAGCATTCATTTTGTTCGTAGTCTGATAAATTGGACCTACGCCGTACCAGGAGAAGCAAACCCATATCATTATATTGCCACCTCCATGTTTGACTGGTTTTTTTTTGTAAACCGTGGATGGAAATCCTTTCCATTACGGCGTCGAACATTCCTTTCACAGTCATTCCCAAACAAATTAATTTTGGTTTCATCGCTCCATAATATGTTTCTCCATTTTTTCTCCCCGGTGCATCCTACCCAGTCTTTGTGGTCCCTTGCAAAAGTTTGCCTCATGGTGATATTTTTTCTGGCAATTCTTCGTGGTAGGTTGGCATCTTGTAGTCGTCTTCGGATAGTTGACACACTAACTGAATTCCCAATTTCGGCTGCAATAGCCTTCGATGACTTAAATGGGTACTTTTTGCTCAAAGTTACTATGTAGTGGTCAAGGGTTTCTGTTGTTTTTTTGTGTCCTTCCACGGGTTTCCTGTCTTGGTTTTCTTTCTAATGCAGTTTTAACAAAATTATGACACCTGTTCATTAATTTGGCGATTTCTCGTAAAGATTTGCCTTCTTTTCTCAGACTAGGAACCAATCGAGCTTCTTCTTTAGTACAATGAGAATTTCGACACATTTTTTCTGAAAAAAGAGCTATACTTAATTTACCTTTATTTATCAAAAGATCACTGATTACAAAATTATTCACTTGATACTTGAGAGAAACGGAGACTGTACCTATTATAATGATCAGGCGAAATGTGTGATGGACTCGCAATTTATAGAAAAGCTTTGATATACGGGGCAGCCCCTCTTTCAACTCTTTGTCACAGTGTGGCCAGACATTGACAACAACAAAAAACGAAAAAATTAAAAAGTTGTCAACACTAAAAGTACGAAAAAACCATCTATAATTAAGTAATTCCGGTGTGTACCTATTAATATGATCTGCCATAGGAACGATCGGTCGAAAAAGTAGTTCTAGTAAGGAAAACTTTTTTGTTTTCAATGCAAACGCCCCCAAACCTCGTAATTATGAGTTTTCTATGCTTTTATATAATTGCACCAAGTATGATGAAAATCGTACAATTATATAGAATAGCTGCCATACAAAAGATATGTCTGAAAAAAAGTCTTAGTGGGAAAAACTTTTTTGTTTTCAATGGTATCGGTCCTAAATTTGTTACTGATCAATATTATATGCTACCACACAATTCTGACAAGTTTGATCCAAATCGGATGACTATAGCATATAGCTGCCATAGGAACGATCGGTCGAAAAAGTAGTTCTAGTGAGAAAAACTTTTTTGTTTTCAATGCAAACGCCCCCAAACCTCGTAATTATGAGTTTTCTTTGCTTTTACACAATTCCACTAAAAATGATGAAAATCGGTCAACTATATAGTATAGCTGCCATACAAAATATAGTACTGAAAAAAAGTCTTAGTAGGAAAAACTTTTTTGTTTTCAATGCTATCGGTCCTAAACTTGTTACTGATCAATATTATAGGCTACCACACAATTCTGCCAAGTTTGATTCAAATCGCATGACTATAGCATATAGCTGCCATAGGAACGATCGGTCGAAAAAGTAGTTCTAGTAAGGAAAACTTTTTTGTTTTCAATGGTAGCGCCTTTATACCTTCCAGTTGTGAAAATTATTAGTTTCCACACAATTTTGGGGAGTTTGGTCAAAGTCGGATGAATATATCGTATAGCTGCCATATAACAAACTGGCAAGCAAATGCTCAAAGTAATGTCGCCATCAAGCTACAATTGTATATAAACTTTGATCGAGACGAAGTTAAATTTCCTCTATTTTTGTTTTTTAAATTGGGAACTGGCCATAAAATAACGTTTCTTACTTCGTCCGAAGCTCGTAGTTTCTCGCGCTGACTGTTCTATTTATTTAGTTTCTCGTCGCAAATGCAACCCAGTGTTAATAATGCATTTGAAATCGTTTTTGTTGAATTGCAAATCCTTTATTGTTGCCACGCGGCGATCTCATGGTGGCATCTAGGACGAGGCAACTTCAATGGGCAGCCTCCTATGGCTGCAGCAAACATCTACACCAACACACACGCACACACACACACACACACACACTCACATATAGCGAGGAAATCATGTATAATGGTCAAAACATACAAATACAGCAAACGCATACCTACACATACATATGTACAGTTAAACACACGCACTTTGTGTGTGTGTGTGTGTGTGTATGTATACATGTATGTGCGCATGTATAATACTTAGAAATGCTGTAGAATCGCCACCCACAGAGTCACAGGACTGAAGTGCACCTCGCACACTCCCCCCTCCCCCTCCTCACTCCCTTCTATATGCGTATCCAGAGTGCGCCTCAGCACCAAAATGCAGCAAATGCCACATAAGTGCTCGCTGCATGCGGGGGGGGATGGGGATGGGGAGCGGCCGTTTGCATTAGAGACTCGCGCGTTTGTGTGCGTGGCGAAAATTCGTTGCCACGATTTGCCTATAATTATGTGTGTTATATAACAAACTGAATTTTGGGTGTATGACCCCCCCCCCCTCCCCCGCCACTCCACCGCCCGTTAGCCAGCATGAATATTCAATAGCTCAAATAGCGCATACGCCACGTTGCATGTCGCTGGCATTATATGTGAGATAGTCGTAAAATTGTCGATAATAATTATTAAATTTATAATACACATTCCAGCTACCCCCCACCCCTCTCCCCGCTCCACCCTCCTGGGGTAGAATTGTAATTTCAACTTCAACTTTCTTAATGGCTGAGAACTCTGCGTACCGATCGATCGATCGATCATTGGCTACTGTTTAATTTGATGTATTTCTTCTTTTATGTTTTTGCTCGACTGGGACTGCTGCTCTCGCATTACTGTAATTACCGCTCCAAATGCAACAACAACAAAAATAATTCTTAAGAAACTCATAAAAAAAAAAATACAAAGAACCCAAAACGAAGTCATTACAATCACATTGGAAACGAAAAGCAAGAAAAACGGACTCCACATGCAAAGTGAGGCAAATTATAGAGAGAAATGTGAATGAGAACGAGAATAAGAGAAGCGATTTGAATACTTTAACCATAATGGGACGGAAATGAATACCCTTTTTTAATGGGTAGCTTTTGCTAATCACACCCCTTTATGCCACAATTTTGATACCCTTAAATAAATTGAGGAAATAATAATAACTTTGTCTATGTACATAATGTTATATCAGTTGATCTTAACAATAAAGGGAAAATTTAAAATTTTGATGACGGAATTTGCCTTCATTTTAGCTAGATCACTGTGAAATTTGTCAATTTAGCTTTCAGCTTTAAGTTTCGGCTGTTTCGATGCTTTTTAAAACCGTTTCGCAAATTGAACCATAAGATCTTTGTTGGGTTTCAGACTTTGGATCGAATCTATTGCGAAATTTCGGAGATTTCAAATCATGGAAATTTATTGAAAAATGTTTCTACATGTTTCTACTGACAATTCTGATAATGATCCTTTTTTATAAGAGATGTCCCGGCTAGGTATTGTATGTCCTTTGGTAGAAACAATGACACCTTATTTAAACATTATTTTTATGTTTTAAAGCAGTCATGCCCAAAAGCAGCATACGGCAGAGCACTCACCAATACCAATAAGGGAAGTGCAAGCTCGAAGACAAGACAATATGAAAAATTACATTGAAATTGGGTAAGGCAACAAGAAAATCACATGAAATATTTGTTGGTCAGTTTGCTTGCGCGCGCAAACAACAATCAAAGAAGAGAAAAAAACCGGTTTTTGTTCTACGCGACGCATACACACGAAATCGTTTGCATGTATGTCGCTTTTGTATACCTCTCGCCCTGCATGTATGCGATCTTTGGTGCAATTACAAAAACAAAACGTACCCAAAGAGCATACGGCTGGGCATCGCTGATTTAAAGCTTTGTAGTACTACCGGGCGGGGAACAAAACAAAAAGCCTAAACATACAAAATTGTGTTAATAACTGTCAAAAGCTACTTAACTTCGATTTTAATTATACCTGAATACCAAGGCCATATTACCGATCCCATATTAACTGAATATGGGTCATACAGACAGTAGAGAGACTGACGGACGAATAACGCTATATCGACTTGGCAAATTTTTAATTCAATCAATTAACTTCATTTCTGTATAAAAGACATGGCTACGAGATTTAAATACTGGGATCATAAAACAGCTCCCAAAAACAATCGATTATTGTTTTACCTCTAGAATACCTATAAATTTTTGGTAGAACCTAGACAAATTCATATTGTACACAAAAAAAAAACAGGGAAGAAAGTCGGTCAAGCCCGACTTTAATATACTCTGTACCCCCCAAAGTATGTATACACTCAGATAAAAATATTACCCAAAACTGTTGAAAATTACCAGAAATTTAAGTCCATTTTATCTAAAATGACAGCCAAGGAATATATAGACTTAATTTCAGGCCTCTATTACCTAAAGTGTTCTAGGCAATAAATCTGATTTTTAGGTAATATGCGACCTAAAATTTTAGGCAATAAATGGCCATAAAACGTCCTTTAAGGTAATAGAAAGGCCTACATTTTAGTCAATAAACAAGCTTTTTAGGTAATATTTGACCTACAATTTTAGGCAATGTAATACCTTAAAACGTCGTTTTTAGGTAATACAAAGGCCTACATATTAGGCAATAAATATCCGTTTTCTACTTTTTTAGGTAGTAGAATATATATTTATGATTGTTGTTGAAATGCTTAAAAAATATAAACATAGTTTCAAAACTGATGTTGCAAAATTTACATACATATTTATATTGAAGAGCCATTTTGGTCCTGTTTGTAACAAAAATGATGAGAAAGTATTCTTAGTGTTCTTCTAGGGATTATAAGCATTTAGATCAATAATAAATGATCAAATATATGAGTTATTGGCCATAAATTTGCAATTATCTCAATACGGAACTCAAGAGATGCGGCATCATAATAGCCAATTTGAGGTATCATGATACAGGAGCATGTATCAAAGAAATAGTACGCTACTTTAAAGTGATACTGCTCCCTCCAACAGCAGAAACTATTCGATACATTTTTCTTACATTTTTTTCTGATACCTGCTCAGGGATCAAGAATTCTGCTGAGCATGCCTATTATCTTCCGTTTTGATCGAAAAAATATTTTTGAATAAACAACCATACAAGTTTGCTCTCTTCTGGATATTGTAAGTCTAGTAGTGTGAAAATCTTAAAACAAGCATACACTGCTTCAAGAATAGTTTTGAACTTATAAAATATATCAGCGAAGTAAACGAAAAACTTTTGACACTCCAAATCCGATGGTCTAATTCCACAAACAATTGGTTGCAAGGTAGCCATCTGATCAAAAATAACCTCGATTCTAGTTTTAACGTAAGTCAGCAGCTCTCCCAGTGTTGGGAAACTTATAAAAAAAAGATTTCCTGGAGTCGGCGATGGTTATTTTGGCAATGAACTTCTTGACAGACCGTACGCCGGGCCGATGGAACTAACAGAGATTGATCAAGATTGATCTGTAAAGATATCCTAGACTTTAATATTTGTTCCATAAAACTGTTTATTAACTTACCAATTTAAAACCAAACGACTGTTTTAATATAGGCCACTCATCGACGCAGTTTCTTATTGCTGTGGGTATTTTTTGTACAAACCGAACGGTTTTTGATTTCAATCGAATGTCATAGTAATGGTTTGTATGATTATTTGAATTTGATTGTGGTGTAGTGTGAGTTAGTTTGCAAACTAAATTTTACAACAACCAAAATTTAATTATTCATATCATTCCTATGGCAGCTATATGAAAAAGACGTCCGATCTGCCTGATGTCGACTAATTTCCAAAGCTTGATAAATAAAATCAAATAGCTTTGAAGCTGACTGCGTGACAAGGCTTTCTTTAAGGGCATATTTTTGTTTGTTTATTCACTTATGTCA
Source organism: Lordiphosa magnipectinata (assembly GCA_037044535.1). NCBI lineage: Eukaryota > Metazoa > Arthropoda > Insecta > Diptera > Drosophilidae > Lordiphosa > Lordiphosa magnipectinata. The sequence continues at coordinate 83,369 of JBAMBO010001732.1, read as the reverse complement.
ACTTTTGGAAAGCACCATAATTTAAGTTTTATTTAGGGCAAGAAATTGTACACTCTTAGAAGCTATTTTATGGTGGTAAACACTTAGAAAAAATTATATATAAACTTTAGCAACAATTATTTAATATTATTAAATAATTAAAAAATGGTATGGTAATTATAATTCTTGAGTATATAAAATAAATACATTCTTAACTTGAAATGAAGACTTTGTAAATATTTGTTTATAATTTTTTTTATATACATCTATGAAATAATTATACTAAGTTTAGGAAAATGGCATAATTTTAAGGCAAGGGATTCCTAAAAAATTTAGTCCCAAAACAAGTTTTGATAGGTAAAATGCCCTATATTTAAGGAAATTATTGCCTGAATATCTCATTTTAGGTACTAAAATCCAATTTCCTAAAATTTAAGGAAAATCTTTTTCTGGTTGTATATCTGATCAATCCGTTTACCATCGTACTCTAGTAGACTTCTTTTGATTAACCTTCCCTCCCTTATTAACCGTAGAGTTATGCTTGGAGTAATCTTTATACATAGACTAATTAATGGTGAAATTGACTCAACTGAGTTGGTTGGCCAAATTAACCTCAACGTTCCTATTAGACAGACTCTTAATTTTATCCCCCTGTCACTAGGGGCCTTGCATCAACCGTCTCGTGTCCTCTGTGCTGATTACAATAATTCTACCGAATAATTAACTCTGATGCTTCTCTTACTTATTCAGCCCGTAGTTAACATCACTTTATGTTCTTCCTTCGCGATTTCGTGTCACACGTTAGTGGCTACGCCTCTCGGTCGGTTAGGCGGGAGATGGGCTGCTATTTTGCCTGGGGTTCGCGCGTAACAAGCTTTAGCTTGGTGTCGCATGGGCCACTTGAACGTACTGAGCATTGTACGTCAACGTCCATCACAAACACTGGCAGTATGTCAGTTTTTTTTTTTTGTGTCAGCTATGTGTCAGTCTGTTCAGACTGAGTTCCCGCAAGAGGCATGATGACGTGGGACATCATGACGGGTTTGACAACGCCGCGGACCACAGTCGGTACACCCTGTACCAAACCTCTCGGGGTTAACATGAGGAGGATTTTGACCACCAGTTAAGAATGTTTTCATGGTTTCGAACACATTTAAGTATGAAAAAGTCTTAATGAAATCCAGTAGCTTATTTGTTGACACAAATGATGTATTTTTATCACCAAGTTTCTTTTCCTGCAATATCATATGTGCCTCAACTTCGTCGACGCTTTTAGTTGAACTACTAATAGAACTGCCTTCATCATTAAGCAGTGATTGAACAGCAACCGACGAAATTTGTGCATAAATATTTATTAAAAGATTGATTCATGTACAATTTGTTTGCTCAGTAATTAGCGTTACGTTATAACTAGGGTTCAAAAATATGCCACATAAAAAAAGCATTGTTTTAAAAAGTAATTTCCGTCGCTTTCTTTGAACAAACGTTTTCGCTAGAGAGGACGCATTTTTTCATATTTCAAATTTGCAGTGTATCTAAATGAAAAAATAAAAATCACCCAAAACTAGATTTACGGCCTAAAGTTTAGTTGTGGCCACCTCCAATTCTGTGTCCCACACTTTCCGGTGCAGAAGAAAGTCGCTATCTGCAGCCGCAAAACTGGAGCAAATGTTGAAGATGTCTTCTGCCAGCAAATATTTTAGCATCCTGTAGGTTGAGCTACAACTCGTGACCAAATCTACGATGAGCTCTGCAAAGGTAAAAAATCCGAAACTGTGTCGGTACCAACTTTTCGGTTTCGTTCCGGTGCTATCGGTTCCTTTAATAACGGTAAACGGTTTTCGGTTCTCAAAAAAAAATTGTGTAGGTTACGGTTCCGGTACTTGATTTGAATTGGTTTATTTCGGTTACCGGTTCCGGTATTAAGCCATGGTTTTAATCCCTGCTTTGCATGTCTTCCATGTAAAAATGATTTCAGTGTTTTTGGGTTATTTTGGGCATATTATATAATTTTTGCGACACTTTACAACTGTGTACAAAGAGAAAAAAAAATAAAAAATTTATTTAAATATTCACCTGATTAAAATGAACTTTTCAAAATTATCAATTTTTTCATTTCAATTGGCAATAAAATAATATCTTTCTGATCCAAAATAATATTATATACTTGAATTGATATTAAATAGTTTCAGAATGATACTAAAATTGGTAATAATAATACTCAAAGTTTGCATCTGGCTGGCTCAAGGTCTATGGTTGAGTATAATTTTATACAATCAAAACAAATCACCGTTTTTTTGTTTATTAACATAACCACCGAGGTGAAAATGTGCTTCATCCGAAAAGATGATTTTTCGGTCAAATTCGCCATATTCGGCCAAACGATCTTCCGCCCAATTCGCGAACTGTAGACGATTTGGATGGTCAATTGGCTTTAGCTGCTGCACCAATTGAACTTTGTATGGCTTCATGGCAAGGTCTTTATGCAAAAATTGGCATCAAAGAAGTGCGCGAAATGTCCAATTGTTGAGATCGATGGCGATCGTTGACGTCGATGGTTGTTCACGCTCATTTTCAGCAATGTTTTCGGACGAGCGCACCGGACGAGTACGTACACGAGTTGGTTTATCCACCAACATTCCAGTTTCATGAACTCGATTTACGAATTGATCCACAAATTGAGTTTTCGGAACATTTTTTTTGTTAAATGTTTTTTTTTTCAAATTTCGCACAGTTTGAGTCGAGGACTCACCACTTTGGAAATATGTTTTTGTAAACTTACAAATCAAGGGGCGCTCGTATGACCTTACATTTTTAATAGAAAAATTGTCATTAATTGTAAATATTTTTAATAAGAAGCCGCGGCGTCTACATATAAAGAAAATCATTTGTCAAACAACAACAAAGACAATCAAGAAGGTAATCGTCTTGGTGCTTTACAATTAGAAATGGGCAGTGGGTACAGCAGGCTTAAAGTTTCTCTTAGTAAAGGGTATTATAACTTCGTGTTTCTTAACTCATTTGGCATTATGAAAAAAAAAAAAACAAAGAACAGTTCCATATAGCAGTCAAAGATTCAAAGACAGAGCCATCCAGCATCCAGCAAGTTATTAAAATGTGGTCAGGCCGAAGCATGCAAAGCAGCAGGAGGAGGAAGAGGAGCAGTAGCAGCAGCAGCAACAGCTTCTGTGGCCTTTTAAAATAACTCACGAGTTTGGGTGCAGGAAATAAGTAAAGTAACTTCCAACTCTTATACTCATACATACTCACCAAATCGCAAAAAGATATATTTTCATAACAAAAAAAAAAAAAAAGACAAAAACATGATTTCTGCTGCAGCCGCTTCACATCTTCTTCTTCAGTTTCTTCTCTTTTTGCTTAAGCTGCAAATCGCGGCAATCGTTAAGATCACGAAAAACAATTCAAAATTAATGGTAATAAGCAGTTTGCTGCTGCTGCTGCTGCAGCCAAAGCTGAAGGAGAGGAAATTACTGCGTACAACAGAAGCCGTCAGACAAGAGGCAGAGCCTTCTACCAGCACAGTAGTCCAGTTTGGGGGGCGTGGCGGTGGTGGCGATGCCACTGCCACTGCCGCTGCTTCAGCAGCAGCCTCCACTTGGATCGTCGTTGATCGATGAAGCAGTCAACGCCAGCAGGCTACCTTCTGTGTTTTTTTTTTTTATTTTTTTATAATTATTTTCTCTCCTTTTGTTAGAAGAGTCGTGCCCGGGCCTGGGCAATTCAGCCAAATTATTATAATATATTATTATTAAGCGGCTGCTGTGCTCGTTTTTTTTTTGTTTTTTGTTCTATGAGGGATTTTAGGTCTGTGAACTCCGTGATGAAGTTTTGTGGGCGACCAAGAAAGGACGAAAGTAGCGTTTGCCTTTTATTTTCTTCTGTTTTTTTTTTGTATTTGGTGTAAAAGGGTGGACAGACACGCACTAGTCTCACACAGCAGCCCCCAGGCTGGCTCTCTAGTGTGTGGCTCTGGACCAATCGAAGCTCGCCGTCATGATGGCCAGCGCGCCTCCTCCTTCTTCTTCTTTGCTTGCTTTAGCTCCATGTTTGCCTTGCACTTGCATTTTCTTTTTATATACATTTTTTAGTTTTCTACTCGTTTCGCTACTGTGTACGTGTGTAGGAGCACGCATGCCTGAACCACAGCTCTGCCTCTGCTGCCACTGCCCCCATCCCACCATCATGCCGCCCTTTTTGGGTGCTTCCACTAAGCTGAGGCTTTATATCAATGTCTGAGTTGGCATAACAAAAAAAATGCACAAAATAATACAAGAAACAGAGGAGAAAGGAAGCCAGGCCTAGAAAATTGTTTTCTGGCCAGCGTACCGTGAAATGCTTTACACAGGCTACACTCCTTCTTGAGCCTGAGCACATTTGTCACACCTTTGGCCCATCAAGCACAAAAAGCTTCCAACCTAAAAAGGCAGCTGAGGCAAATGGATTTTTATGGATTGACATGGCCAGGTAATTGGGTGCACTTCGCAAGTCGAGAGTGTCACGGGTAAAAGCCTACTTAATTGGGCTTTTGTGAGCATGCAAAGTGCCTGGCCAAGGGCGCTGCTAATATGAAATTAGTAGAGCAACAGCCGGAGCAGGAGCCGAAGGTGCTGTGAGGATCTCAACGCATTTAATTGCCACTTACATGATATAGTTTCCTTTCATTCTGGCCTGCAGCTCCCAAAAGGAGTAACTAAAACAACAAAAAAAACACCAGAAAAAAAAAGTATTTTATAAAAGAAAATGCAAAGTAATAATAACCAGGGTATGGCAACCAGTTTGGAGCAACGAGGTTTGAATATGTTTTTTTTTTTTTGCTTAAACCGAAAACTAAAAGGTGTTTACGATTTCTGAGAAACAATAAATATAAATTCATATCATTTAATCGATCAATTTGGGAGCTAAAAGCATTGCACAGAAAAAGTCGATCCTAAATAAAGCGGCTAAAGGTGATTGGTTGTGTAAGTTTCGCCTTAAGAACTTTTCCACAACCAGTCAAACTTAACAGGAGCAACACGGACTGTTAAAGAGCAATACCGGGAGAAAGGGAGCGAGTAGAAGCACCTTTCTAGAAGTAAAAAGAATGAGCGAGAAAGGCGCCTAGTCGAAGTAGTCGAGATGCATGAATGAGACTCGAAAATTTTATCAAAAAGTAAGACGACTAAGTCCCAATTTCTCCATGTTCGGTTAGTCAAACTTACCAGCAGTTTAGCCGATTTTGCGTGTTTCATGCTGTCTTTGTCGAGAACCGAGCGGCATGATGGGGTCAAATTTTAAGCTCCCGGCAAGTTTCGATAGAATAATCGATATTTTCATCGATCGACAAATAGCTGTGGAAATGGAAAATTCAGGCGGTGAGACAGGCATACACAGGCGGTGATGTGGAACAGAAAGTCCAGCAGAATAGCAAATGTTTTGACCGCCACGACGGCATATCCGAAATGGCACCAATGGCAAAGCAGGCAAACTCAATGCCTGCCATCTGCAAAATCAAAGGATCCACCTGGCCACGGGCTCCACCAATTGCCTCATGCGATGTAACATACCGATAGTGAACCAACCGGTGTTACGTGTGCACCATAATGAAAATATTATCCACACGCACGGCCAGCACCAGGAACGATCTTACCACAATAGCCAAAATGGTGGTAACCCCAATAATTAATGCAAGAGAGTACAATAATTCTTGCTAGGATAAGAGATCAAAAACCTTCTCACAGTAACAGGTAAAACCTTAACTCGATTGTGATTCCGGATTATTAACAGGAATCATGGTTTGTCACAATCATGGTACATAGCCAACACAAACAGACACTGACTGATTGATTTGTGCTAAAATTTAAGAAGTAAATTAAATAGTTTTACAGCTAACATATCATCAATAGCAAGTGAGAAAGTCGTTCAAGCACGACTATAACAAACTCTGTACCAGTTCATTTGCCCGTGACTAAGATATTATAATACATCCAAGGAGTCACGCGTTTATCGTGCAATATTTTTATTATACGCTCATATCTAAGGTTCTCTCTCTCTCTCCCAAAGAGAGTGTTTGTTTGAATACAGTGGTGGTTGGCTGGGTGGGTGGAGGTGGGGGGGTCTGATATCTTTTTTTGCTCATAACTTGAGTATCGCTCATCCGATCTTTATCATTCCTTCAGATTTTAAAGCCGCCTTCGACAACACCGTCTACCTTTGGTATACCAGCAAATAGTGTTGTGAAAAGCGATGTTTGTGTATTTGGCCAACCATCGATTGTTGTGTCCGCTTTCGATGTACCGGAGCAGAAAATTGAGCATTTCTAGAAACTTCATATTGTATCAAGCTTAGAGTGAAATTTTAGTTAATGGAATTTGTCATATTTACATATTTGATTACGTCAATGTGACTGTTTTAGTGACCTTTTGATTATCAATCATGGAAAAGAAGGGTCGGTACGAGGCATGCACTGTGACTTGGTGAAAGCTGCTGTTGTCGGATTTTGTTACAAGCCTGCCTTTGGGATTCTCAAGCGGTCATATGAATTCTGTCATGAAATAGCCTCTGCCAACTCATTGAAGACAGGCAAAGTTGGCTGATGATTGAATTGTGGAAATACATGAAATAGCTATACGGTCTTGTTTTAGAAATGTTTTGAACAAAATCATAACTTATTGAACCAGATCCCGCTGAAAAGTTTTATGAATTGATTACATTTTAATTAAGATTGTTGGTGTTGACAAAACTTCGGGAGTAGGACAAATTTATGAATTACATTTTTTTTTTGGGTGGACTATCGATACTTGTGGAACACTATCGATGTTCAAACTATCGATGGCGCCAACTATCGATGTTAAATCGATCGATGATGCCCACTATCAATGTTATCACAACACTACCAGCAAAGTACGTTCGACTTTGCATGATGACAAAGCTCCTTCAAAATAGGAAAGAACCAGGCAGAGTTATACCTTATTGTGTGACTTCTTTAATCTGCTGATGGAGTATATACTGCGTCAGTGCCCAAATGCCAAGAGATCGGGCACAACGATGATATTGCCGTAAGCAGGGCGTTTTCAGAGATTAAGAAGCAGTCTTAGCAGTAAACTTACTTATTATCCACGGACAAGAAGTCTACGCGTCTTGCAAAATCTATTACAATGGGAGAATACAACTTTATGGTTGTAAAGGATATTGTGTACCTCGGATCAATGATAACCGGCGACAACAATATCAGCCTGGAAATCCGCAGAAGAATTACTCTAGCAGAAGAGAAGACTTTGGAGTAAAAGGCACAAGGGGACGACCAAAACTATGTGGGGAAGACCAGGTGAGGCAAGGACATTGCCAACCTTGGTGTGAACAACTGGTGCCAGCTCGCACAAAAAAAGTGACTGGCGGGCATTTATAGCAGAGTCCGGACCAACAGGCGGTTGCGATACAAATATGGGGCCAAAAAACCAATAAGAAGCTAATGACATCATATAGGCGAAGGGCCACCAGATCGAACTTGTCGGGTCATCGTCTGTTTTATGCAAGCGGAATTAGTGCTTTACTTGGGCATGAAAGTGTAATCTTTGCCATATCCCAGCAAACGTTTTTTAACGCAGAAGATAAGAAGGCGATTCTTCCAGTAGGTATCGCCTAACTCTGGCGATATTGCATAACAATCTCATTCTCATCTCCCTTGATTCTTGGAGCTAAGAAAGCGATTCTTCCTGGAGATAAGAAAGCGATTCTTTCTGATGATATAAAAACGATTCTTCCTGGAGATAAGAAAAAGTATATTCTGGAGATAGTAAATTGTTTCTTCCTGAAGATATGAATGAGTGAATGAATCTCTTATGTGGGAGGATACGGTTATTTATTTTTATTATTCCGAAAAACAACAAATTTATTAAAAAGTTTTACTTATGCTGCCTTTACACTTGTCATATATCTCTAAATAGTCGGTTGTCAAAATTCACTAAAGAGAAACTCTTATCAAATTGAACCTGTCAAATTGCATCAAAAAAGGCAAAATATTCCAAATATTTAAGCAGACTTTACACTTATCATATTTCTCTAAAGAGTCGGTTGTCAAAATTCTTTAAAGAGAAACTCGTTAGAGAATCTATGAAAAGCTATTACACTTTTAATAACAGAGAATCTTGAACTAGATGTTAAGAGCTAGTTCAACGAATTCAGTACTGGTTCAACAATTTTTGACACAAAACTCTAGAGAAAACGAGAGCGTAAGTTAAAGTCGGCTCTAGCCGACTTCGATATACCCGTTACTCATGGAAACAAATGTTTAATAGCCTTCCTGTGTGCCTGAGGTGTCTCTCTCTCTCTCTCTCTCTCACTAAGATTGCTGCTGAACGCAATGCTTAGGTTATGGGTGGGGTGGGTGGTGGGTGTTAACTGACCGTTTTTTGCTCATAACTTGAGTATCGTTCATCCGATCTTTATCATTCCTTCAGCAAATCGATAAATTATTTTGAGTACTAGATATCTCTAAAAAGTACGAACCATCTATCATCAAAACTGTAGGAGATATGACGTTTTTTCCAAATTGCGGGGGCGTGAGGGGGCGTGGCAAAAATTGAAAATAAACTTGATCTGCGTGCAGACAATAGGAGTCTACATTTCAAAATTGGTTGCTCTAGCTCTTCTAGTCTCTGAGATCTAGGTGTTCATACAGACAGACAGACAGACGGACAGACGGACATGGCTATATCGACTCGGCTGTTGATGCTGATCAAGAATATATATACTTTATATGGTCGGAAATGATTCCTTCTCCCTGTTACATACTTTTGCACAAACTTAATATACTCTATGTACCTTCGGTACAGAGTATAAAAAGTGAAACTTGTTTGTGTGAAGATGGACAACAATCAAATAAACACATTTACATTAATGTTTGCGGTTTTGGCTGAAGACGAAATGGATGATCCGGGACCAAAAAGAAGACGACATTGGAAAAAGCGATCCATGTGGGGTCGGCTTTTGCGTCGCTGTAAAGGCAAAGACATGCCGCAGCTTGTCATCTTTTCACAAGTTGCTTGAGTTTGGAGACCTAAAATTAAAAATAAGGATACATTCTTAAGCGAAGCCATTCGAAGGCATTCAGAATTTTCCAACCGACAATTTCCAAAATTGTGCGAGAAGTCATGAATGCAATTAGTTCATCCTTTTACAACATTTAAAATCAATCGCTTCTAAAATTTAGTTTAATTTTCTAGATGCCTCAACCGCAGCAGTAATGTCGAACGATTAATCAAAATTTCGACAAAATGTGGAAATTTCTTTTTTGCCTCGGTGCAAAATTCCACTTTTTAACATTTTTTCTTTAGATGGCAAAGATCGTGCATTTTGAGCTAGAATAAATGACGGATGATTTTATTACAATTATAAGGGATTCCACAGCATTGTGCTTCTTGCTCTGGTAGATGCAGAGTACAGTTTAGTTTATGTTGATATTGACTGCAATGTAAGAGCAAACGACGCCGCCGTTTACGGCAATTCAACGCTATGAACAGGCATTGAATATAATCTTCTTAATTTCCCGGATGATGAAGTTTTACCTGTCGGTACAAGGAATGTGCCATTTGTTATACTTAGTTGCCGAAGATGCATTCAAATTAACCACTCGAATTTCAGATGTTCAGATGTTCAGTTCTCCATTGAGTTTAATCGATAAATAAAATCGAGTATAGAACCGGTTCTATTTCATCATATTTGTCTAAAGAGAAGGCAAAAGTTTCTCGTCAGAGTTATATGTTTGCCTATTACAGTATAATATCGTGTCTTTAGAGATACTCTTTAGTAAGTGTAAAGACTGCTTAAGAGTTATTTGCTTTGCTATTACACTATCGTCAGATAGTCTCTTTAAAGATATATGATAAGTGTAATGGCAGCTTTACTCTGCGGGGATTCGAACCCGGGGCCCTTGAACTGAAACCCGTTTGGAACGACGCCTTAGACGATTGGATGAAAAAACCACATATCCCTTATTTATCCCTTGTATGTTAAGAATGCAATACCTTATGTATTTTGTATGTGTAAATCGCCAAACTATCAGAAAACTCTCCTCTCAAACTATTGCCAAATTGTCTTTTTGACGAGAGAGATAAGGAACCCGAAAAAATGTTTGCAGGGGGATGTATTGTGTGGGCATCCCTAATGTATGTGGTCTCAATATCATAATTATCATTATTAAGCAAGCCACAAAAATTAATTTGTAAATTTCCTGCAATCGTAGTAAGTCATGAACCAGCATCATTTGTATTAAGCTTAATAAATAGAAAGTAATTTCAGTGTCTGTTCAGCTGCCTTCGGGTGAACAGCGAAATTGAAATATTTATTATTCTTATTATTGATACTTAAGCTTATCCTTGCGTGGCATTTGTTTACCACGATCTCCAAAAATGTGAATCAGGGTGCGATGCATCTCAGAGCAAAAGCAGCGGCACATGAAGCCCTCAATGCAAGCATTTTGAATACTACCCATGTTAAGCTACAGGGGAAGAACGGAAGACTTCATTTGGATTGTAAGATACGGCGAGGGAATTACTTACCGAAATAATATTCAACCAAAATGTAGCAAATGAAATCAACTTGTCTTCAACCAGATGAAATCAACTTGTCTTCAAGCTAAATACAAGTAGAATGAAAGGACTTTATTTCCAAGACCTACTTGACAGAACAAATTGATTTAAACAGAGTTGCGAGTGCTATACACAGGGTTGGGCGATATATATCGAACTTTCGCAGAAAATTTGAAAATGCTTTGAGATTTTAGAAGATGATGTTGAGCCAAAACTTTTGCCCAAACAATGGGCGCGTTCACCAGCACACACCAAATCATCTAGGTTAGGTTAGGTTGAGATGGTTAGGGACAGTAAGACTGTCCCTACACTTAGGCCAAGATAGGCCCATTGCGATGCCATATAATTCCCTATTTAAGCCAAGTACACCATTTGCCCTATTAACAATAGAGGAGATATGAGGATTAAAACTCAATTAGGGGTCAAAGAGAATTCCAAGATCAACGACTGTAGATATTCCTTCCAATGGTTCATTGCCAATCGTATAGGTAACCAGCGAAAGTTTGCAACGATGGAAAGTCATAACCATGCACTTGGAGCAATTTAATAAATAAAATATAAAAAACGAGAAGGCCAAGCTAACTTCGTCAGTGCCGAAGTTTTTATACCCTTGCAAATGCTGTTTTTAAAATGTCAGAGTTTCAGAGCGCCAACAAAAAAATTAAACATTTTTCTAACTAAAACCCATTTTCCGACAGATAAACATCTGATTTCGACCAAATTTCGCGAATCGTTTGGAAAACATATCAAATTAACAATCGCTGAATTTAAGAACGATAAACTTGAAAACAAAAAAGTTTTTTTCACTAAGACCCATTTTCCGAACGATCGGTTCTATGGCAGACTTAAGATATTGTCACGCGTTTACTACCAAAATTTGCATATCTGTTTGACAGCATATAATATTAGTTATGGCCGAGTTTTATGACGCTAGCATTGAAAACAAAAAAGTTATTCTTACTAAAACCCATTTTCCGACCGATGGATCCTATTGGCAGCTATAAAATATAGTCATCCAATCCGGTCGGTTTCGACAAATTTGCTGCGTATTTGTAGAAGAATTATGCAATTTCATAGAAAGACGGGCCAAAAGTTCAGTTTGGATTGGAACAAATTATATAAATTTTTAAGTTATTTCAATGCTATATTGTACTAGTTGAGGTTCTTGGTCTTTGTTTTTACTGAAAGTTAATCGATCTAGTTTTAAAAAAAATTTTGGGAAAGCTAACTTCGGCTTGACCGAAGTTTATATACCCTTGTAGCTTCTTTAATTTATATAAATTACGGGTTTAAATGTTTTTTGTCGAACATTCTTAGCTGAGTTATTTTCCAAACTCGGCAATAGATGGCGCCAATACTTTTACCATTTGCTTGCCAGTTTTTATATGGCAGCTATACGATATATTCATCAGATTTGGATCAAACTCGTCAAAATTGTGTGGAAACCAGAGCGGGCAAACAAACGGAACGTTTAACGAATCGTTCGCGAAAGAGAAGAAACTATTCATTTGTTTTGTATCGGTTACTATAGTCAGGGAAAACGAAACCACTAACTTTATATTGCCGAAGAGCGCAAACGAAACGATTGGAATATTGTTCTCGCGACAACTGCGCTGCCTTGAAACGTTTGGGAAATAATAGCTAACGAAAACAACAAAGCTGAGAGAATCAAAGAAGTAAAAAAAAAAAGTGTATACAAATTGAGCAGCAAACGTTTCCGAACTATTCGCCCTCGTTGCATATCGTTCCGATTCCCTTTGTTCCCTTCACAAGATGAGAGCATTTCGCTTTACGTTTAGTTTGCTCTCACGAACGCAAACTGAACGGAACTCATTTTTTTTACCGTTGCATTTTATCGGGTTTTGTTAGTGTTTCGCTCTGTGCAAAGAAAGAAACGAAACGATTCAGAAACGTTTCGTTTCGTTTGTTTGCCCGCTCTGGTGGAAACCGATAATATTCATAACTGGAAAGCTTAAAGACGCTACCATTGAAAACAAAATAGTTTTTCGCACTAGAACTACTTTTTGAATTGATCATTCCTATGGCAGCTATATGCTATAGTCATCCGATTTGAATCAAACTTTGCAGAATTATGTGGTAGTATATAGTATTGATCAGTAACAAGTTTGAGAGCGATAGCATTAAAGAACAAAAAAGTTTTTCCTACTAAGACTTTTTCTCTGAACTAACTTTTGTATGACAGCTTTACTATATAGTTGTCCGATTTTCAGCAAACTTGGTGGAATTATGTCAAATATTGGCATGGCATCTTATCGCACTGCGCTATCGGGCATGCGTGTGGTCATATGGCTGAGAGCCTACTTACACTGCTCGCCACTTCAATAAAACATTTTATAATAGTACTTAGGTAAAAAATAAATAGTGTCATTTCCAATTCATTTTGTTCTTTGTTTCATAATAAAATTGGAAAATATAAATTTGATCTTGAAAAATATTACTTTGAAATGTTCGAAAATTTCACTTTGATATTTTCGGATAGGTCAATGTCAAGTACGATATATGGGTTTTTTATTGATATGGAAAAATTATAAAATTAAGTCCCAAATCATATCAATATATTTTCTGTGTATGATCTGTAGTGGGGGAATGGGGGGGGGGGGGGGAACCAGTCTGGTCAAGCGCATAAAGCAACAGCGGCTGCGCTGGATAGGACATGTCACCCGGATGGATGAAGCAGCTCCTATATAAAAAGGCGTACCATTGAAGGCGGCTGATTTTGTAAGAAGAGTCACTAAGATGGAAGGATCAGGTACCCAAAGACAGGGCAATTCACAGATAAGGACCACCATTGCCAGTTTATTTACAAGTTTCTAGAGTTTCAAGTCGTCTATTAATGGAATCGCTTATTGTAGATCTAATAGCCATTTTCCACCAAAGAAATGAAACTTCATTTCTTCAAATAACAAGAAATGACGAAAATTATATCATATCTTCCATACGATTAGACAATTCATTTTGCCTTTCTTTGTCAATTTCTGAAAATGATGACAAAAAGATAAAGAAATAAGTTAAAAAGTTGGCGCATTTTGCCTTTCTTTGTCAATTTCTAATTTGATGACAAAATGATAAAGAAAAATATTAAAAAGTAGGCGCGTTTTGCCTTTCTTTGTCAATTTCTAAAAATGATGACAAAAAGATGAAGAAAAAAAAAAAAGTTAAAAAGTTGGCGCATTTTGCCTTTCTTTGTCAATTTCTAATTTGATGACAAAATGATAAACAAAAATATTAAAAAGTAGGCGCGTTTTGCCTTTCTTTGTCAATTTCTAATTTGATGACAAAAAGATGAAGAAAAAAGGAAAAAAGTAGGCGCAAAATATAAAATAAAAATTAGTTAAAATAAGTTGTGTATTTAGCTTTCTGCTGATAGTTCAGGGCGATGGCAAAGCGCATTCGCCCCGAGAAATTGCTTTCCCGACGGGTATGTCATTTTTTTTTTTGCTAAATATTCCAAAAAGTCCACCTGAGTTTGAGAGTGACGCCCGTTATTTAAAACAAACAAAGCGGCTGTTTTTGTCAACGTGTCAGAAAAATGAAGATTTCTCAATGGAAATAAAATATTAAGAAATGATGCCAGTGGAAATGGGTTATAAGACATTTTTATGCGCTCACGGTCAGAAGCTACCGCCTGTCACGCAACATTGTTTGGACTGGCTAAAGGAATATTATTGGCTGTCGCATAAGGAGAACAAAATGCCACGCAAGGATAAGCTAAAGTTTGATCAGGCGATGAAATGATTGATTTACATATCTTGAGTTCAGAATTAAAAGTAAAAAAAAATATAAAAGTTAAGTATCAATAATAAGAATAATAAATATTTCAATTTCGCTGTTCACCCGAAGGCAGCTGAACAGACACTGAAATTACTTTCTATTTATTAAGCTTAATACAAATGATGCTGGTTCATGACTTACTACGATTGCAGGAAATTTACAAATTAATTTTTGTGGCTTGCTAAATAATGATAATTATGATATTGAGACCACATTACATTAGGGATGCCCACACAATACATCCCCCTGCAAACATTTTTTCGGGTTCCTTATCTCTCTCGTCAAAAAGACAGTTTGGAAATAGTTTGAGGGGAGAGTTTTTTTGATAGTTTGGCGATTTACACATACAAAATACATAAGGTATTGCATTCTTAACATACAAGGGATAAATAAGGGATATGTGGTATCGCTTTTTTTTTCATCCAATCGTCTAAGGCGTCGTTCCAAACGTGTTTCAGTTCAAGGGCCCCGGGTTCGAATCCCCGCAGAGTAAAGCTGCCATTACACTTATCATATATCTTTAAAGAGACTCTCTGACGATAGTGTAATAGCAAAGCAAATAACTCTAAATATTTGGAAAATTTAGCCTTTTTTGATGCAATTTGACAGGTTCAATTTGATAAGAGTTTCTCTTTAGTGAATTTTGACAACCGACTATTTAGAGATATATGACAAGTGTAAAGGCAGCATAAGTAAAACTTTTTAATATTCAGAGATATAGATTAGATATAAAGATTCATTCACTCATTCATATCTTCAGGAAGAAACAATTTACTATCTCCAGAATATACTTTTTCTTATCTCCAGGAGGAATCGCTTTCTTAACTCCAAGAAGTATCGCAGAGTGGCAAACTACTTCCCGAAGGGAGATGAGAATCAGATTTTTATGCAATATCGCCAGAGTTAGTCGATACCTAATGGAAGAATCGCCTTCTTATCTTCTGCGTTAAAAAACGTTTGCTGGGATATGGCAAAGATTACACTTTCATGCCCAAGTAAAGCACTAATTCCGCTTGCATAAAACAGACGATGACCCGACAAGTTCGATCTGGTGGCCCTTCGCCTATATGATGTCATTAGCTTCTTATTGGTTTCTTGGCCCCATATTTGTATCGCATCCGCCTGTTGGTCCGGACTCTGCTATAAATGCCCGCCAGTCACTTTTTTTGTGCGAGCTGGCACCAGTTGTTCACACCAAGGTTCGCAATGTCCTTGCCTCACCTGGTCTTCCCGACATAGTTTTGGTCGTCTCCTTGTGCCTTTTACTCCAAAGTCTTCTCTTCTGCAAGAGTAATTCTTCTGCGGATTTCCAGGCTGATATTGTTGTCGCCAGTTATCATTGATTCGAGGTACACAATATCCTTTACAACCTTAAAGTTGTTCGCTCCCATTGTAACAGATTTTGCAAGACGCGTAGACTTCTTGTCCGTGGATAATAAGTAAGTTTACTGCTAAGCCCATCAGTTTAGACTGCTTCTCAATCTCTGAAAACGCCCTGCTTACGGCAATATCATCGTTGTGCCCGATCTCTTGGCATTTGGGCACTGACTTGGAGTATATACTCCATCAGCAGATTAAAGAAGTCACACAATAAGGTATAACTCTGCCTGGTTCTTTCCTATTTTGAAGGAGCTTTGTCATCATGCAAAGTCGAACGTACTTTGCTGGTAGTGTTGTGATAACATTGATAGTGGGCATCATCGATCGATTTAACATCGATAGTTGACGCCATCGATAGTTTGAACATCTATAGTGTTCCACAAGTATCGATAGTTCTCCCAACAAAAAGCGTAATTCAAAAATTTGTCCATTGTCCTACTCCCGAAGTTCTGTCAACACCAACAATCTTAATTAAAATGTAATCAATTCATAGAACTTTTCAGCGGGATCTGGTTCAATAAGTTATGATTTTGTTCAAAACATTTCTAAAACAAGACCGTATAGCTATTTCATGTATTTCCACAATTCAATCACCAGCCATCTTTGCCTGTCTTCAATGAGGTGGCAGAGCCTACCTCATGACAGAATTCATATGTCCGCTTGAGAATCCCAAAGGCAGGCTTGTAACAAAATCCGACAACAGCAGCTTTCACCAAGTCACAGTGCATGCCCCGTACCGACCCTTCTTTTCTATGATTGATAATCAAAAGGTCACATTGATGTAATCAAATATATAAATATGACAAGTTTAATTAACTAAAGTTTTTGACTTACCTTGTTTCAATAGGAAGTTTTTAGAAATGCTCAATTTTCTGCTCCGATACATCGAAAGCGGACACAACAATCGCAGGTTGGCCAAATACACCAACATGGTTTTTCACAACACTATTTGCTCCATCAGGTATCGGTGTTTCAAAGAACCTTGACCTTATCGGTGTGTCGAAGGCGGCTTAAATACCAACAAAAAGATTGTAGGCTTTGATACCTTTCTCATAGATCTTCTCCAGGATTTGTGGTAATGTTAATATGTGGTTTGTGGTGACTGATTAGGTACAGTCTATGTGCTAATAAGCGGCTTTAAATGTTCACAAAAAATGCACGACAGAATCTTATATGCGATGGAAAGAAGACTGATCCCACGTTAGTTGGCACAAACTGCAGGGTCTCCTTTTTAAAAAAGTGGGCAAATAACACTTAGGGCCGTTTTTTCATGTTGGTGTTTTGCAAATCTAGGTGGTTTTGCTGCATTTGCTTTGCTCATGTTCAATGATCGTAGCAATCTACTTCATCCTCATTGATTTCCAAACCATGTTCGTGCTAATGAAAATTAAGTATTTTTATGTATGCGCGCATATGGTCATACTGAAAAATATTTGAAAACTAAAACCAACTGCTGCTAAAAACAGTAAAGTCTGAATTGTTATTAAGTAAATCAAAAATGGAAAATATTGGATTTCCCTTTAATATACAAGAACACCTACAGACATTGCTGAAATTACAGATGCACATTCTCCTAGTTCATTGCTTAAGCTAAGTTCACACATCCAAATAATTTGGCTAAATTTTGATTAAAATAGCCATGATTAAAGATTTTAAAGGATTAAAAAACTTAAACTATAGTTCCACGCAATAAATACGCAAATAATTTGATGAAATATGGCCGGAAAGTTCCACAATTTGGCCTATATAGCCCAATTTTCATGAAAATTTGTCCAAATTATTTGCCTGTGTGAACATAGCTTTCGACCTACTGCTTAATCTCCCATCATAGTAACAAGTCGTTCCAAAAGAAAAACCTTCTTCTTCTCTGCAAAATTCTTGCTTTAATTGAATAGTAATAAAAAAACAATAATCAGCCGATTGTAGAGGTGCTGCCAACTTAGTATTATGCCATTCCAGCCCTCCCGGAGTGACCGTGGCGCAAATACCCGAATTTATAATCAACCTACATGAAAGAACCAATTGCACAAAAAACCACCTAGTTGCAAAATCTAGATGGATTTCGATTTGAGCAAAAACATGAACATGAGAAAAAGGCCCTTAGACTCCAAACTTGGGAAATGCTTTCGTCAGACCATATTCTGCAGAGGAATGGGTGCATGCACCTTATCAACTCTTCGCCGCCAGTCTTAAACAATTCAGCGGGCAGCTCATCAGCACCTGCTGCTTTGTTATACTTTAGCCTTTTTATGGCTACACAGACTTGGGTGAGTCTATCTTAATATTGTCGCTTGTTAGCATTGCTACTTCTCCCAAAGATGTCACTCGCCCTTCCGCCGACCAAGTGCCCGCTCTCAGTCGCTGGAAAATGTTTCTCTGTGGAGACCAGAAAATAAACAGAAACTGTAGACCAGAGATCCTAAATGTTGAAACTAGGCCGTTGAAACGCAGAGGTGTGAGAATGGTTTCTATAGGGCACTAGATTCTAACCTGAGACACTCGGTGGTGACCAGAGAACGGCATCGTTCGATTGCAAAACGCTCACACATTCATTCAACACCCGAATAAACAGGCTTCGCGCTCTATTCATCAAACTTGCATACTCAAGATGTTCGCAGCAGAGTTTTATTCGAACCAATTCTTGGCACTCGGATTATAATCATGTTCGACTTCATTCCAATCTGTTCGGCTGATTGTTCGTTTGGCTCAACGATGATTGTTTAGAGTGAACGAAAATCACCTCGTATGAATAAACTCTTGCAAAGACGCATAGGCAGTGACGGCGCTGCTGACAGCTATGAAAAAGAGAGAGATGGAAAGAGTGTCCGGTCAACGCTGAGTTTTGTTCGACCGAACACATAAACGTCCAATCAAAAAACTCTAGCTGAACCGCTCGATGCGACTGCCGGTATGAGCTGAATATATTCAGCACTGAGTTCTGTTCGATGAATAAATATGAACATACAAAATGGATCATTTAACGCCGCTCGATGCGATTGCGTTGTGAGTTGAATATATTCAGCTCTGAGTTTTGTTGATTGATTAAATGTGAGTAAGAATTTTTGTGTATGAGCCAATCAAGAAAAATGTGATTTTTGCAGTTCTCTGGTGGTGACTTACACTCCATACAAATGGAGTGAGGATGCCAACTTGCTACACCGATTGAGCACACATTCCAGTTGTCTCTTTTGACAACTATCTCTGAAACGTGGGCCGCAAGAGTGAAGCTATGTTCCATCTACTCCTCAAGTTCTCAAATCTTTTAAGGTAATCCTGGCTGGATTTATCGCTGTCTAGAACTGCGGTGTCTTCCGCTAACATGTTGACTCAGGTCATATCGTGTGTGTACAGCATAGAATGAATGTGCAAAATGAGCTTACAGCCGCGTGGAGCAACAACAACCACAAGAAATAGTAACCCGATTTTTGTTTGTGTGTGTGTGTCCGCTTGAGTTGCTAATTCGCGAATGATTTTAAAAGCGTTCGGCCTCATCTACGCTCACTACGCAGAAACAACATTGTCGTTACATTCGAGTTCGCTAGACCAGAGTTCCCCAGCGATAGCCCCTGGGGCATGAACATACTCGCCAAATCACAACGAATCCTTGCCAAAGTCATACATCACTGTGTGTTAGAGAGAGACTCAGTCACATTTTCAAGCTCTCTGCTTGGGGAACCCAGCGCTCGACACATGGGAGAGAGAGCAGAAAGGCACATATGAAGAACAACAAAACTTTCCCTCGGAAAGAAATAGAGAAGAGAACGCATATGAATGTGTTGTTGCGTAAAACAACAACGAATGCATGGCTTGCGGAATGGGCTTGACCACCCCTGGTTTACAGGTTGTAAAGCTTTGGCCCTAGGACGCTACCCTGTCTCACTTCACCGTGTTTTCTTTTAAGTTGCAAGTACAAAGCGTTCTGTATAACTGTTCGAACTTGAACATGATATTCAACTCGGCCCACACGTAGTGTTAATCTCATATTTAAATATGTAGAATATGTCACCATGTGTCATAAAACATGTCACCTTATGTAATATTAATAGCCGCAGTGACGAGGATCAGCCCAGCCCAACGGACAAACCACTTGAAAGGGTCATCCGCACTTAACATGCATCGTGGAAGGCAATGTGTAGTCCTTCCACGAATGCATTTCTATATTTACATACACGGATGTGACTACACTCACATTCTTAAGATAAGATTAGAAATAAGGGATGAGAAATTCTGAATAAAAGGGACCTCGCTCAGACTGAGCAGGTTAGTACAATTGAAACCTGCAACAAGTGTGCTCATTAAAGGTGTATAAGTTCATACATTTTTTGGTCCTTCGAGCCGGATTGTAGTCCTGCGGTGTCCGTCTGTTTTGGCACTGTCCACTGTACAGAGCCGCCCGTGGTTAAATTGTGGTTCATCCCTCTTAACGGTGAGTTGCTCGATGCTCGAGCTCAAAGTCGTGGTATCCTCTACCGTACGCTTTGGTATGTTGATAGATCCTTCCTTGATGCCGTCAGCCAGGATATCGTTGTCGATAAGATCTTCTAACTGCGGGTCCAATTGAGCATCTCCCGCCTTACCAAACGACTCCATATTGGCCAGCGACTCCAGTTTAAAAGGACTGCTTGCTTGCATCGCCTTTGTGTGCTTGCCATCCTCCAGATTAATTTCTTGTTTGCACATATTATTGGAATTATATCCAACATTTGTCTTCTGCTGCTTGAGATGCTTCTTTTTCTTCTTTTGTGGGCTTGAACGGTTTGTCCATCTTTCTGGTCGATTGTGATATTTCTTCACTTTTACCATGTTGAGCTCCCACTTCTCCTTGGCTGTGTTCTTCGTCCTTGTCGACGTGTTCCTGTTGCCCATAGTTGACCGCAAGCTCTTCACGGGCTCTTCTCTTCTGCTGGGTGCAAGCCACCTCCGATGGCAAGTTTTCATGAATGTTTTCTTTCTCCTGCTCCTCCTCGATGATTTCTCCATCCTTACCATGGAGTTGCTGATCCAGACAATGGAATTCGGTTGCTGGCCGCGCGCATTCATCGGCAGCCTCAGATTCAGTCAGATTTGCTGAAGGTGCCTCCTGTGCGGTACTAGCCATATCTGCCGCTCGCTGATCTTTTTTATTCACCCGCCTCGGGGTGCCTTTGAATAAAAAGAAAGTCGGCTTCTTGGGAGTTGTAGTCGTCTCTCTAACTGGAGTACCTGCTGGCTCCAGATGTGGCTTACTGACTTTCAGCTGCTCTGGAAATCTGTTCCAGTCTTTTTCATTTCTCTTACATATACGATCCCATGCTGTTGTATAGTAAGAAGGTTCTTGCATAAGGGAGGAAGTAAGTGAATTTCTTGCTTCCCCTTTAAGACACGCGTTCAGGTAATACATCTTGATGCCATCCCCGAAGTCTGCTCTCTCGTGGACTGCCTGCTTAAACCATCCATAGAATGTTGGCCAATCTTCGGGGTTTCCATTAAATGTAGGCATTTGTATTGCAGGTGCAGCTGGTAGAGGCAATAATGGCTTCACCACGTTTGACTCTTTTAGACGCTGCTTTCTGACATCCAGCATTTCCATCATCGTAATGGCCTCTATTCTCAGATTGAGAATCTTGTCAAAATGGCTGAGATTATTCATAGTCCTCAGCTTGTTATGCGTTTCTTCCAACTCCCCAAGCATAACTTCAATCTTGGAATTGTGCTTAAGTATTTCCTCAGTGTGCAATTCCATGAAGCATTTGCTAGCTTCTTCAATAGCTTGACTTAGTTTTCCTGCAAGTGAATCCAATAATAACTTTAAAGGTCCTTTAGGTCAGAAAACTCTTGATTAAGAGGAACAGCTGTAGATTAATCAGTCTCTAAGTATACAACAAGATGCAGCTGTTCAGCTCCCGCTTCTATTCATCTTGGATCTTTTAAATTGAATCACCCTTTAGTTACCGAATCTCTCACCAATCACAACTGCTTCAAGATTTTCCTCCCGTTTCCATTTACTTTTCTTAAGCTTTCGATCATTCTATTGGCATATCTCCTGGTGCATATTTCAATTAATCAGAACCATAAAATATGGGAAAAAAACGATAAATTTTGCTGCTGCCATAAAAACTAAGTGAAAGCAAATCCACTTGACCAGGCCAAGGGAGTGGTGGGTGGGTTGTGGGTGACAAAATGGCTGAACCAATGGCTGACGTGACGAACAACTAAGTAAAGGCTAAAAATCGAATGCTAAAAATTGAAGTAAAAGAAAGCAACAGAACTGGCAATTTATATTCTTTGCTCTTTCACTCCAACGCTCTCTCTTTATTGTTATGTGCTAAAATTTACTTAGAGTTATTTATGCAAAAATGGATGAGGAGGAGGAGGAGGCGGCGACTGATATGGTCAGGTGCTGGAGATATATTGTAATTGCGTTCAGTGTGCCACGAAATTTATGCAAAGCCAAAGCCAAAGCAATTGGAAATTGGCATTTCCTTTTTCTTGCTTCTAATTAGACAACGCCCATATATGGTTATCCTTTGGCGCGTAATACATCAATGGGTCCAAGTTGTCGTCCACCCTCCTCCTCGTCGTCGACGTCGTTGCCTGCGCAGAAAAGTGCGCTATCTTTTTCGCACGTTCTCGCACTGGTCCGAGTGCTACGAGAGGCCTGGGCCGGCAATTTAGTTTCGTGGTTTCCGTCAACTTCTTCTTGTGCCATTTTGGACTGTACATAGGCTGAGTCCAGCTGCAGCTTCCTCCTCCTTCATCTTCTTGTCATTTGCCTCGCCGAAAAGTTTCGAAAGTTGCGTGTGTGTGCCACGCCTAACGCGTACATATATAGCTCCCACTTCCCACTCCCCACCCACAAATTTGCCTATATGCCCGGCCAGTTTCCTGTGGCCAGGACCAAGCTCCTCATGTGCCTTGCTTGCATTTTCCTGCAATTTTCGTTGCATTTTGCTGGGCATCCTTGTTGTTGTTGTTGTTGTTGTTGTTCGCCAAGGGGTGCTGGGCGGGTTTTTTGGGTCCTGGTTACGTTTCTAATTAAATTTTATTTTATGCCACCAATTCGGCGCCTTCCACTTCCACACAGAGCTTGGTTTCGGCCCCAGACGCACCAACAAATTTATAGCGCTGCACTTGGCTGCATTTATCATCCGAGGACTAGGCGTAGGACCAAGTCCTTCAATTTGCCAGCGTTCCCTTTTAGTTAAGAACGCGTTCGGTGTGCAAAATTTCGCCTGATTGCTCTTTGATGAAAACTCAATTATTGCGTCCAGGGTTCTGACCCATGTGCCAGGCTTAAGTAACATTTGGACTGCTAATTGAAACGCATCGTCGATCAAAGGGGGGGGTGGGAGGTACATGGCATAGGGCTGATGCTGATGCTGCTGCATCTCGTTATCCTAGAAATCTGAGTCCTGCCAGCGGCTTTTGGCAGTTGCCCTAATGAGTCCAAGGTGATGTGACGAATGAATGATTGATTTTTTTCTGCGTTGGAGATCCTTCTCTCACACTCACACACAGAGCATACATGGTCTCCTGGCCGCCATGTTCGTTTTTAGTTTGTTTGTCCCTTGCTCCTTTTCGTCCTGCAGCTCCTCATTCGCCTCCCCCATACATAGTTTTCTCTATTGAACATTTTACATATTAGAAATTTTGCAAATGGGTGAGTGTAGCACTAGGCCCGGTCCTCTCCCATTTCCTGCCGCCTGCAAAAAGTTATGTGCCCATTGCTAACCCTTCCCCCCCTCACACACACACACACACACACACACACGCACACGCGTCCGAGTTTGAATTCGGCGTCGCCATCGCCATCGTCGTCGTCCGCATCGTCGTCATAGCCATAGGAGTAACCCAACGTCATTTCTATTTCTCTGTCGTGGCCGTCGTCGTCGTCATCAGCAGTGTGGCCTACCACCCCCGCATCCACCCCCCTTGTTGTTGTTGTTGTTGTTGTTGTGGTGCGGCTTTTGATGCTCTCATGTGTAGCTGTGTGTCCTGCTGCTGCCTTTGTTTGTGTGTATTTTGGGTAGTTGCACTCAGGCCCAGATCCAGGGTTTTCACATCTACCTACATTCACTCCCCCCACCCTGGAAACTTTCGAAGAGGCACAGCAACAGCAACAGCATCAGCAACGGCAGCGCACAGGCATCCCATTTATGCGTGGCGTATTGATAAAGTGCACTGTACAAAAAATAGTTTGCATTTATTAATGAATTATTTAAATGAAAATATTTCCATTAAATTGTTATAAAACGCTGAGCTTTCTGGCAGTCCAAAAGTGAGCAAAAACTCAAACTGGAGATGCGCTTGAAATCAAATTAACAAGAAGGCAACGCCAGTTGTTTTTTACTTATCCAACTGACATTTTCGATTGAATATATGAACAATTGATTTCAGATTATGACTAAATTCAAAAATGTACGCTCTACTCTTCTTACAAAACCTACATTAGCTATAGGAAATAGTCTTTAGATTTCAATTAAATTTGACAGAGCTATTTGTAAGCAAGCGCTTCACAAATAAGACAACTTTTTGTATAACCGATCGTTCCTGTGATATCTTTGAAGATATAAACATGCAATTCGGGTGATACGGCAGAAAATATTTGATTTGAAAAACTACACTGTGGCAAGTTCTGTGGTCCTCAAGAAATTGAAGATCTATTAAGCGGCATCTATGATTGTAGAGAGACATATTTCTGTTCTGTCTGGAGGACAGTTGATAATGTAGAGTCCGGAAATACTGGCAATACTTAACAACTGCACTATGGTCCGAGAGGCCGATTTTTTGGCATAAACTCTAAAAATTAACTTACAGACCCCAAACTTTGTCCAAAAATTTTTTATTTAAATAAGAGTATGCAAACAATTTTTTAAGTCTGTGCGCCCACGCCCTCTTTTGCCTCCCATACAAACCAATTCCTAGTATTATTATAAATTGAGTATAACTATGATTTCAGACAAGTTAGTTACATTTTTTTTAGGAATGACTTAAATATCTTACATATATGGAGGTTATATTCATTTATAAATTGGTTTTTGTTTTAAATGTCATCTTCTTCTTCTAGTACTATAGAGCATCCTTCATTTAGGTCCTCATCAGAATCAGAATCAGATGGCAAGACCAATTCTTTTTCATTTGGGTTTTTATTTTCTGTAGACGCCAACTCCAAAAGACTTAATACTTCTTTGGGAAGAGGTTTTTTTGTGTTTTTTCTTTCTCTTTGCTTTAAACAGACACTAGATAGTAATGGATCCGAGGAATCTATCGCCCTGTGGAAAAGATCAGTCATAGTATTGATTCGACTATTTTTCCTTGCGTGTGAGAGTCGGTCTTTCTTGTAGATCTTATTCCGTGCTTCTGAAGCATTTTCGCCTAAGGATCCTAGTGGAACGTCGAATTATTTATTTGAAACCCGTGGACTAATATTTTGTGAATTGTTGGTGACATTGGGTACCACGGGTATTTGTGCATATATAAGTAAAATGTTTTCTCACAAAAAGTCCGAAAATTTGTAGAGTTTATATAGTGGTTACAGGAAATTGCTATTAATATAATGTGAAGATTATTTAAAAGGGCTTCGTCAAAGCAAGTTATGGATGATAGTTGTTGACATTTTGCAAAAGCTCTTCTTGCTGTATTACCATCATTGCTGTTGCCACTGCCATTCTGCTTCGGCATACTTATTCGAAGACCCATGTCATTCCAAATCTTTTACTGAATATATTTTTTGCGTTCACTCATTTTAATCTTGTCATCACCTTTTATATGCCATTTTTGTATTTCCATTCTGTATGATATGCTCAGGACAAATTCTAGAAACCTGATCCAAGCATGTAGAGGACTTACCCCAAATTTTAGAGCTTCAAGCTTGGTGGCAAAGGTTTTTGAACTAAAATCGTTGGTTTCCAGTACTTTTGTTGGGGTGACACCACAAATTGGACAACATTGAGTTGATTTAGTACCAGTTGGTACGTTTAGTACTTTCCCATCAATGAGTGTAATATGCATTTTAAATGTTACTGCTATGTCAACACCCTCCTCCAGTTTATAAGAAAACGTTTTCAGATTGTCTATTTGAAAGTCTAACTGATTTTTTTCCATAATTATGTGATCAGTGGTTTCTTTTACAAATTGAATTTTTAGCGGCCTGCAAAATCGAATGGACTGCGGTGTTCTGTTAACCCAGATGTTTCGCTGAAATGAGTCAATAATTTTTATGGGTATAACAGAAGTAACAAACAAAGAGTGATCTGAAAGCTGTACGTCAGGTGTTTTAGTTTCAAACTTTTGCTTGTATGCACTTTGTCCAGTTGATCCATCAAAACCATAACTGCAAATTAAATTGAGTTCAGAACTATCCGGAAATTGCTTGAAGACAACTTTTCAATCTTGGCCCTGCGTTTGTATAAGACAAGGTTGGGCGTCCAGGTTGTTGTGGTATCTTACAGTTTTCATTTAATATAATTGATATTTTAGACGACATCCATTTAGCATGCTTTGACTTAAAACGTTCGACCATATAGTTACATTTTGGAAGTTTTTCTTTTATAAAGGATTCAAAATAACTTATTTTTTTGTTTATTTCTAATCTTTTGTCATCTTCTACGTGGTAATTGCTAATTTTTTTATAAATCCAATCTGACACAAATGATATTTTGCGATTGTTGCTGCGCCAAATATTGAAGAGATCGCTATGACGAAACTCGAACGTTCCTGAATATTGTTGAATTGTGAGAAAAGGGGGACGAACGGGGAAAATGTGTTAATTACCGATGAAAAACGACATTTATTTGTACAAGTTGACGTACTTAGTTTTTGTCGGCAGACGTTGGGTCGTTAGTTTTATTCCACGAAACACAGGGGACGCATGTTAATTTTCTACAAAAATACACATATATTGGACAATAAACACATCACGAAGACTAAGACTACACATAAATGCACTAAATACAGTGAATTCTACACACCTTGATCTTCAATTTCCATTACTAACTTGAGTTTGTTAGGACAGAGAATTTTTATTTTCACGCACAAACGTAAACAAAGTAATTTGGCGGCAATTTCTTAATCCTAAGCAGCTGATCGATTGTGTTCTTTTGAAAGCTCGTAAAAAGCTTCACTGAAGCTTTTAAAGCTTTATTTTATAAGTTTTTGTATGTATGATGTATTAACTTTAAGAATTTAAAATAAAAAATACAATACATTAACATAAAAATTTAAACTTTATGCCCAAAAATCGGCCTCTCGGACCATAGTGAACTGGTTTGAATTCGATGGGAGCAAGGCTGCAAGCCGGTCCAGAACAAGGGTTGTCAGATATTTTGTAAATATCTATATCGATATTTCCTTTGATATTGAAAAGTATCATTTAGACATCGATATTTTGTTGTAAAAACATCGATATTTTCAATAAAAAGACTCATTTTTACTATAAGTAGGCCTACTTGTTGAGATAATTAAAGTATAATTTGTCTATTTTTAAAAACAACCTTCTGCAGCCTTTTAAGATTTTAAAAATAGCTGCCAATTGTAAATATATCGATTATCATTTAGACGATGGTCACACTGGATGGATAACGCGAGCAGAGGAGAAGGCGTTGGTAGTAAATGAACGAGTATCGACGAGACGTAACGAAACAAGCGAACGATTGTAGACGTTGTATATTTTATGGATAGTAACAACCCGTAGTGATAATGTAAATAGTAACCCTTATGTAGTAGTAGTAGTAGTAGTGGTTTTTTTATACCCTTGCAAAGGGTATTATAATTTTGCCCAGAAGTTTGCAACGCATAGAAATATTCATTTCCGACCCCATAAACTATATATATTCTTGATCAGGGCGACGAGCTGAGTCGATTGAGCTTTGTCCGTCCGTCTGTCTGTCTGTCCGTCTATCTGTCCGTCTGTCTGTCCGTTTGTTTCTACGCAAACTAGTCTCTCAGTTTTAAAGCTATCGAGCTGAAATTTTGCACAGAGTCTTCTTTTTACTGCACGCTGATAATACGTCGGAACCGACCGGATCGGATGACTATATCTTATAGCTGCCATAGGAACCATCGGTAAAAAAATGGGTTTTAGTGAGAAAAACTTTTTTGTTCTTAATGTTAGCGTTCCCAAACACGGTCATTATTAATATTAAAAAGCTTTCAAACAGATTTGCAAACTTTGGTCAAAATCGGATGACCATATCTTATAGCTGCCATAGAACCGATCGGTCAGAAAATGGGTCTTACTGAGAAAAACTTTTTTGGTTTCTATGTTAGCGTCCTCAAACTCGTCCCTTATTAATATTATATGCTTTCAAACAGATTCGCAAACTTTGATCAAAATCGGATGACTATATCTTATAGCTGCCATAGGACCGATCGGTCGGAAAATGGGTTTTACTGAAAAAAAATATTTCTTTTCAAGTAAATCGTTCTTAAGGTCGGTGATTATTAATACTAAACGCTTTCAAACTAATTTGAAAAATTTGGTCGAAATCAGATGACTATATCTGCAGGCTGCCATAGGACTTATCGGTCGGAAAATGAGTCTTAGTGAGAAAAACTTTTTTGTTTTCAAGTTTATCGTTCTTAAACTTGGCGACTGTTAATTTAATATGTTTTCAAAAAGATTCGCGAAATTTGGTCGAAATCATATGTTCATCTGACGGAAAATCGATTTTAGTTACAAAAGTTTTTGATTTTTATCCAAGCGTTCTTAAACTCTGTCATTTCAAAAACAGCTTTTGCAAGGGTATAAAGTAA
This sequence comes from Lordiphosa magnipectinata, assembly GCA_037044535.1. NCBI lineage: Eukaryota > Metazoa > Arthropoda > Insecta > Diptera > Drosophilidae > Lordiphosa > Lordiphosa magnipectinata. The sequence goes on along the minus strand of JBAMBO010001732.1, from coordinate 54,900 downwards.
ATCTTAAACTATAGCTGGCTAACCTGATTACAATTATAAAAAGTAATTAAAGTATACAAAAAGTTTTTCAGTCTTATTTATTTTTTCTAGTTTTCAACATGGCTATATAAAAACCGTCCGTTGAAATTAGCATAATGTAGCTGCTGAATGATGCCTGTTATAGGTAGGTAGGGCCTAGAACAATTCGCTTAGGATGCTGTTGCGGTATTGCGAAGCGGCTTTGATGAACGCTGCAAGAACTATCCAATTTACTCCGTTGAGCAGATCGAGAAGTTCGTTTTCCGATAGATGTAGACGCTGAAAGTGCAACATACATATCTCCTTTAAGATGGGGCAGATTCCGACAAAGTGAGCCACATCTTCCTTGGCACACATATCGCAGAGGGTACAATCTTGCCGAGTGTTACTCCTGTGAGGTTGAAAATGGAGGCTTAAAGTTTCACACCTCGCCCTGATAATAGCGTTTATCCTCTCCACACCTAGACTGTCATTGAAGTTATTTTTTGCTCCGAGGTTGAGATCCAGAGATTTATACAGAGTCCTCTCTGTGCTGCTTTTTGCTTGCGCAATAAATCCATCCCTTTCTACTTCACAGATTTTGGCAATGATTTGTGCGTGGGCTTGTTGCCACAGTAGATGGTTGTCAAGGTCGATACTGACGCAGCACTCGTTAGCGATATTAGACCATATCTCAAAGAGCTGGGAAGTTGCCTAGCTATGATCTTCGGCAATCTTGAGCTATTCATCTTCATTACTTTGTTTACGTAGTTGAAATGGGTGTGCAGAGTGTACGTGAACAGCGAGGGCAGACCAGTTTCTATAAATATTGCATAATTTGGGGAAGTTAAGGGGAGCGTAAATTCTTTTTTGATGAAGAAGTTCGACATATTCATAGGATGAGTGGCCCCATACTTGCGATCCATAGCACAGGATTGAACGTACAGCCGCTTGGAAGACTGCGTATTTTGTGCTTGGCTTGACGTTTTTCCTACTATGCAGAGTTTTTCATGACGAGTTCAAGGCCACTTTTGCATCTTTCAGCTTCTCGCAGAGGTGAGCTTTAAATGACTTATTGTGAGTCACTAGGACTCCTAGGTATTTGTAGCTCTTCACCCTTTCAAGGGTAACACCGTCTATCGTCCAGTCTTCTAATCGTGAGTAACGACCGCCGCCCTGTCTAATTATCATGATTTTTGATTTGTCCGTGTTGATTTGAAGGCACCATTCTCTACAATATTCGTGAAGCTTGTCAATCATTTCCTGGAGCATTTGCGGAGAATCGACAAAGAGACACCAGTCAGAAAGTCTGAAACCGTCCCAAACCGATGCTGTGTTATTGTCGTACATCTGGACTATTGCCTTGAGCATTCTAGAAGATAGACCGATGTTGCTCAGTTTGTAGAACAAGCTTCTTCTGTTCACTGTATCAAACGCTGCCTTAAAGTCAATAAAAAATATATATAACTTTTTTTTGGACTGGAGATAGGACTGAGCAATTGACGTTAGGACAAAGATGCTATCGACTGTAGAATATCCCCTTCGAAATCCATTCTGAAATTCACTCAGTAGATTCATCTTGTTAACCCATTCAGTCAAGCGGGACAGTAGCACTCCGGCTAGAATTTTCATAATGACATTAAGGCAAGATATTCCCCTGTAGTTGCTGGCGTTAGATGGGTCTCCCTTTTTATAGATTGGGAAGATAATGCTACGCTTAAACGATTCTGGGAAGGTCCCTTCATTGTACATGTGATTGTAGGCTTGTGTTAGCAGTAGCAAGCTTCATAGAGCTTGGCGTCGCGTTCTTAAAAAATTTAGCAGATATTCTGTCATCCCCCGGTGCTTTGTTAGTTTTCAAGTTGCCAATGGCCTCGTTAACTTCCGATGTCGAGATGCATCTGTCTAGGTCAGTTGAAATCGTGTTTGGCAAAGCATATTGTATTTGTATTTCCGAGTTTGAAATCCACAGTAGTTGCTTAAAATGCTGAGCTAAGGACGGTGCGTCAACTTGAATTTTCCTGATGGTTGGGTTTCTATTTATAGACTACAGAATTGTCCAGTAAGTTTTTGAATTGTGTGCGTTGTAGAGCTCTTCTTCCAGATTTAAATAGTATTCATTTTGTTTGCTATAACACAGGGCATTATATTTCGCAGTAACCCTTATGTGTGTATATAGTAAACCCGTGTGTATAAATAACGTAAATAAAGCTCGGAAAGTATGAGAGAAACACACGTTGACAATTCTGATTGCGCTCAAAATCTACAGATTGAAACAATATCTGTGGCAAAGATATACACTGCCCGCCACTTGAATAGGACACACTGTATGCGAGATATGCGACATTAAGGGTGCAGAGTATGTTATAGTCGGGATTGACCGACTTTCTTTCTTGTTTTTATTAAAAAGTTTTACTCGTGCTGCCTTTACACTTGTCATATATCTCTAAATAGTCGGTTGTCAAAATTCACCAAACAGAAACTCTTATCAAATTGAACCTGTCAAATTGCATCAAAAAAGCCCAAATTTTCCAAATATAATATTTAGAGTTATTTGCTTTGCTATTACACTATCGTCAGAGAGTCTCTTTAGAAATATATGATAAGTGTAATGGCAGCTTTACTCTGCGGGGATTCGAACTCGGGGCCCTTGAACTGAAACCCGTTTGGAACGACGCCTTAGACGATTGGATGAAAAAAAGCGATATTTTGTATATGTAAATCGCCAAACTATCAGAAAACTCTCCCCTCAAACTATTGCCAAATTGTCTTTTTGACGAAAGAGAGATAAGGAACCCGAAAAAATGTTTGCAGGGGGATGTATTGTGTGGGGGATGTAATCGTAGTAAGTCATGAACCAGCATCATTTGTATTAAGCTTAATAAATAGAAAGTAGTTTCAGTGTCTGTTCAGCTGCCTTCGGGTGAACAGCGAAATTGAAATATTTATTATTCTTATTATTGATACTTAACTTTTTAATTTTTTTTTACTTTTAATTCTGAACTCAAGATATGCACGTCAGTCATTTCATCGCCTGATCAAACTTTAGCTTATCTTTGCGTGGCATTTTTTTGCCTCTAAATTCGACATGTTCTCCTTATGCGACAGCCAATAATATTGCTTTAGCCAGTCCAGACAATGGCGGTAGCTTCTGACCGTGAGCGCATAAAAATGTCTTATAAGCCCATTTCCACTGGCATCATTTCTTATTTTCATTTCTTAAAATTTTTATATTTCCATTGACAAATCTTTATTTTTCTGACACGTTGACAAAAACAGCTGCTTTGTTTGTTTTAAATAACAGGCGTCACTCTCAAACTCAGGTGGACTTTTTGGAATATTTAGCAAAAAAAAAAATGACATACCCGTCGGGAAAGCAATTTCTATCAGCAGAAAGCTAAATACACAACTTATTTTAACTAATTTATTTTTTTATATTTTGCGCCTATTTTTTTAACTTTTTTCTTCATCTTTTTGTCATCAAATTAGAAATTGACAAAGAAAGGCAAAATGCGCCCACTTTTTAACTTATTTCTTGATCGTTTTGTCATCATTTTTAGAAATTGACAAAGAAAGGCAAAATGAAGTGTCTAATCGTATGGAAGATATGAAAGAATTTTCTTCATTTCTTGTCATTTCAAGAAATGAAGTTTCATTTCTTTGGTGGAAAATGGCTATTAGATCTACAATAAACGATTCCAAAACCCAATTCCCAGGCAGTTTCATACATTAATGGACGACTTGAAATTCTAGAAACGTGTAAATAAACTGGCAATATTGGTCCTTATCTGTGAATTGCCCAGTCTTTGGGTACCTGATCCTTCCATCTTACTGACTCTTCCTACAAAATCAGCCGCCTTCAATGGTACACCTTTTTATACAGGAGCTGCTTCATCTATACGGGTGACATGTCCTATCCAGCGCAGCCGCTTTATGCGCTTGACCAGACTGGTTTTATACTCTGTACCGAAGGTACACTGCTCGCCACTTGAATAGGACACCTCTAAAGTCGATTTTCTATAGTTAATTGCTGCTAAACCAAGCCATCTAGGAAAATAATTTTTGTTTTCTTATAAAGTTTATTTAAATGTAGTAATTAGACGAAAATTACAAAATTATTCAAAAGTTGTAAGTATACAAAAAACATTGTTAACCAATAAGTAACAAATTTTGGAGTCTTCATTTTGCACCACTTAATAGGACACTTTATCTAAAAACCATTTAAGAATATTTCAATCCTTTTCAAATAACAATATTACTTAAATAAGAAATAAACCAAAAAAAGTGTGTTGAGCCTCCTTTTTTCTCCAAAACCTCACACATTCGGTCTGGAAGGGATGCATACAATTTTCCCAAATAATTCAACCATATCGAGCCCCATGCTAATTTGATAGCTGCAATTAGTTCGGGAACGCTCGAATATTGCTGACCTGATCCATATACTTCACGTGTTAGCCATCCCCACACATTCTCAATGATATTAAAGTCCGGCGAATAGGGTGGCCAGTTTAATAACTCCACGTTTTGGCTCGCTATATACGATTTAACAATACAAACAATATGTATATTTTAGGTTTGCAAAAAGAGTTTGCAAGTGTGGAAAGGCCTCTTTCGATATACCATTATAACACAACGCATTCATGGTGGTTGGAATAAATTTAAGCTCACAGGTGCCATAATAGGAAATGGCCCCCCATACCATAATACCTCCAGCACTGCTGTGCAACTTATCAAGATGGTGTGGTTCTTTTCGAAGATCATGAAAATAGTAGCTGTAGCCATCGGGGTCCTCCAAATTAAACTTTTTTTCGTCCGAAAAGACAACACGTTGCCACTCCGAAGTCCAGGTGACATGTGCGCGCGCGAAATCAAGGCGTTGTAACTTCCGAGCCGGGTTAAGAGGTGGCTTCTTCTTGATTTTTAGTCTCTTCAGGTGTGTAGCATTATTAATAACACGACGCATGGTTGTCAAACTTGCTTTAACGTTGCATTTTTCCCTTATCTTGGCCAAAGAGTCGTGCGAATTGGAAGCTTCTCTTAATATAAGTCGCTTGTCCGCGATGGTAAGCACACTGTGGGTGCGGCCCTTCATGTTTTTACCATAATTAGCCTCATTATTGAAAAAATTTGTTATGGCGTGACGGCTCCTGTCGACTTTTTTTTGCTATTTTGGCAATAGAAAGGCCAGAATCCTTGTAAGCTTAGATTTTTCCTTTCTCCGACTCAGATAATGAAGTGCCACGCCCCATTTTAATTTTTTTTAATTTTATATACACTTCAATTAAAGCAAAAAGTTTAAGTAAATCAAAATTTATGTGCACGTGTCAACGATACCGACCACATAAAATGCATGTTCTATTCAAGAATGCTCACATAAAGTGCAAACAACTTTATAGCGGTTCTATTCCAAAACTTGGAATATACCAGAAAGAGCGAAGAATGCTTGCACAAAGATAATATGCAAAAAATACCGTTATTCTACCATTTCGTTTTCGAGTTACGAGCAGTTTAAAAGAGAGCATACAGGTGGTCCTATTCAAGTGGCGAGCAGTGTAAGGGGTGAGAAGTTGTGGTTGCTGTTGTGGTGATTAGGGTGAGTAAGCCAAGTTATGACATGTGTTAACTAGGAAAGGGATTAGGCATTTTGGGGGGAATTTTCTTAACCACATTTAAGAATAACAATATCAATAAAAAGTTGCTTTAAGGCATAAGCACAAGCAAATTTTATCTGCATGGCCATAAGCAACATTTGGGCATCCCCAAGCCAAAAAGATATCCCCACAAGACTTTTTTCTAGAAGATAAATTACTGATAAGCTTAAACTTAACAGTCTTCAGAAGTGTTCCATAACCAAACTTTTAGAAAATCAAAAATTTTCAAATTTGAGTATATTTTGTAATGATAACCAGGATGTGCTTTATCATTTAGGAATTTTACAGAGTATTAAAGTTATAAAATTCCCCCACCGTGTCAGAGTCGTTATTAGTTTATTTTGTAATTTTATTAGATTTTCTTTGATAGGCTTCCTTAGCTCATACAAATTTTTGTACGAAGAACACCATTTGAAAGCGTGAATTTTTGCCAAATAGTTGCAGGCAGACCTGAGATGAAAAAAGATAAAAATAAGTGTACTTCTCCTCTTACAACCAAAGTGAAGCAGTGAGCGCTGTTGAAGATTGTTTTGGTACCTCTATTCCATGTGCCCGGGGGACCGATTTTTGCGACCTCTGCAAATGAGACAACTTTTTCTCTGACCTGTCTTTTCTGTGACATCTTTAAGATAGGCGCGGTATTTATCGGGATTTGTAACCGCGCGCCTGAACAGCAATTGCGGAAGGTTACTAATTGAAATGCTTTGAGTATTGAAAAGACTTTGTATTGTAAATTGATCTTACTTTAAGGCCATTGACTCCATTTGAGCCGAGCTGAGTTTCTCTTGACTGAACCATTGTGAGGACAGTAGACCTCTATCACAAAAACTTCCGAGATGTTAGGTAGAAAGGGTTTACCAAATGTTTTGAGTACAGTGGTTGCCTCACACCAAAACCTTTAGCAGAAGTCGGGATGAGCTGATTCGTTTTCCAAAATGATGCATCGTCCAGTCTTCCAGACGAAGTGTATAAAACCCAAGCGTTCTCACTTAGATTAACACTCAGCGTCTTGGCATTATTAAAGTACAATTTCAGCGTCCTCAAATGTTTATATTCTTCTTGTCTGCATGAAAAAAAAGATCAAAATCTGTTGTTAAATTTACAATAATCTAAATATAGCTAACTATTTCACCAATTTCAAGAACCTTCTCATCGATTTCTTTCCATGTAATGCCCCCAAAAAAAAAAGATTGTGTATCGTCAACGTCAACCGCTCGCCGCTTTCTAGTTTTGTGCTTTTCTTCTGCTCGCACTTTTGGTTAAGCCGTCGCTGCCGTTTGATGCTGTCTCCCCTCATCGATGCACCCACCCAAAGTCACGGCCTAAACAACGACTCAGCCTGCTCACCCAAAACACCGAACTCATCTTTCTACTCCTTTTGCCTCTACCATGTCCAGGTCCAGGTCCCTCTGTCCTCTGTGTGTGTGTGTGTGCCATTGTATGCATGCATATTAAATTCAATCGAATGTATTCTCTATGCTCGTTGCTGATGGCTGAGCTGCCTTCGCCCATGGGTTGCGTTTATTTTTTCTGCTGCTTCTCCAGCAGCTTCCACTTCTCCACTGCCCACATTACGTATACGTAACGTAACGTATACGTCGCACATTCGTTAGAAATAGGCGGAGTTATCAACGTTTTTCAAGTTATAATAAAAATGCAACACATTTTACAGACATGCCACTATGTATATGTATATGCACACACACACACACTCAGATATATATATATATATATGTATGTATACGACCCTTTGGCTCGCTCTCCTCCTAGTTCTCGTTGCTGGCTCTGGCTACTTTCCATAGATTTTTTCCTTCGTTATTGGTTTCGAGTGGCGCAACATATTTTTTTCGTCAGCGTCTATGCTGGTTCATTTTTTTCCCCTTTTTGTTGCGATTTTTATTATTTTTCAATGCTCAAACTCGACGTCGCATAAAACTTGTGTTTTGGCTACCCTCTCCCACCACTCCACACCCCAGCTGCTCGTTACAGAGTTGCCATTGCCACTATCGAGAGCTGAGAGCGAGACATTTTGCTAATGCATTGATTAAAATTGAATTTTTAATTAAAATATTGCAGCAGTATGAGTTTTGTTCCGATATACGGATGGAAATGTAACTGAGATGTGAGAAGCTGAGGGTTATGTGTATGTAGGGTGTTTGGTGCTGTTTCCCTGTTTTTGTTTGTTTGTTCTGTGCACTTGTTGTATTGTTTTTTGTTAAGAACCAACTACCTCATTCTTTTTTTTAAGCTGCTCAGTGGATTAGAGTGCAGCTCAAGGATATGGAAAAACATCCAGAAAAATATTGCTTAAATTATATGTTGGTTTAATGGAAATGCAAAGAATATAATTTGGTACTTAGAATCTCTAATTGAAGGTTTATTTTTATTTAGGATTTTTATAAGATGCTGAAATTTATTTTAATAAATTTTGATTTGAATAAAGAATTAAGTTTTTAGGAACATCTTGCCCCGGTATGCGATTCGAACAATTTGTTTATAAATTCTTAATTTAATCCACCATTGAAGCTTGTTATAAAGCAGCTTTGGATACAAAGAGGTCCTTAATTCGGAGTAAAAAGTAATACAAGACATTTAACACTTCACTTAAGAAGTAAACAAAAAGCAAGCTACACTTAACGAAACGATTAAAGTTAATTAGTGCAAAGATAATCATAATAGTTCAAGTTGTAAACATATAAATGTAGTGAACTGTCTTTGGGCCTCTGGATGAACTAGTCTTAAGCAATATAATAACAATACCGAACTAGTGCTAATGGTTGAGAGAATGGTCACACTGGATGTATGTTGCGAGCATAGAAGGAGACGTTAGTGGATTGTGGAGTAGTAGAAGATGGACGCTGACCAAGACGGACATTTAGTAACTATAGATAGTACAACCTTTGTCCATTTCTTCTTAAAGTTTTTAGATAGACTTTGTGAAAGTTCAGTAAAGATGAATAATATTTGATCCTACCCACTCGACAATCGTTAGCGAGAACGGATCCGTTTTCGATGTTTTCTTTAAGTTTTCTCTAACAAAAGTATCGAGAATGTGTTTCGTTTTCGGTCCGAAAAAGTATTACCTGTCGCTCAGTTTGTGGCAGCAAAACGTAAGTTCTCAATACACGTTTTCAAATCCGTTCTCGTCACTTTTCTCGACAGCGAAAACGGATCGGAAGAAAAAGGCCCGACTCCATTAGGGTTTGCTTGACAATGGGTTGTGCATCGGTCAGCAAACTGAGCGTCATTTAAAGCATTCAATTGCTCCTCATAGCGTGGTGTGGGCATCTGATTTCGGGCATTGCGCTGTGTCTCCTCCAGAAAGTAAACAGCTGTCTTCGCCAAAGCGGCAATATTCTGGGCAATGGCCACACGCACAATGATCGCACTTAGTTCACTGGCCAAATCCATGATATAGGGCGGTATATAATCGGGAAAGACATTGGCTTTGCTGCGTGGTATATTCTTAACTATGGCTAGTTAAGCAGTAAGTGTTGCTCCTTGGCGCCACATTTTTGGGCCAGATTCAGCTAAAGATAGAGAGAGAAAGCGAGATTTAGATGAAGATTTGGAAAGCCCTTAAAGTACTCACAATATAGGTCAAAATGCTATCCAATATAATCTCGAAGGTAATATACTTCGACAACTTTTGCAACAGTTGCAGGGCGGTCCTTTTGGTATTCGACTGTGTCCATCCACGTATGCAGAAGGTGACCACAGTAATGATTAAAAGAGACCATCACCTGGCCGAATCCTTTTTCTCAGCTGCCTTCTCTTTCTTCATCGCATAGATAAAAATATATCATGGATGCTAAGAATTGGCACAAATGATTCTCCACCAGCTCCGCGTTTCCCACGTCTGCAGGCCAGCAAATTGGAAGAGCTTAAAGAAGTTTGTGCTCTCGGTCCAAACCTCCAACAAAGCTCAGCTGGAAAATTAAAAAAGTCCTAACTAGAATTCCACTTTTTAATCCAATTTTACTTACCTCACCGAAAATATGTGCATGTCGGGCAGAAAAGTATTACACGCATAGCTTGGACACCGAACGAACGTTTTTACTCTAAATATATCAACAAATGAGTTGGCAACCAATGACTAGCTGTCACAAGCAGAGAAAAATGGAAAATCCGTATAAAACCCGCTTTTCTAAAGAAATTCGAATTTCGTTGTTAAGAGAAACTATCGTAAATGTCGTAGGTCCGATTACATACGATTATTTGTCGGCAGGGTAGTTGTCCCCAGAACTGTATATGGGTATTTTCATGATGTCGAACGCGACAGTCGTACGCATTTAAAGTGGAATATAAGTGAAATTAAAAGCTTTTTTTTTTCTTTTGTTACTTTAACTCATAACACTTCCGAAGCACTTTATTTAGTGAGAAAAAAGTAGAGCTCACCTAGTGGTGGTTCCAAGATAAAGCCAATCAAAGAGCGATTCGCACGCGACAGAAAATGGAAGTGGTGTTTTTGGCCATCAATATAAAAGCAAACCTCATCAAGATCTGCCAAAACCATTTAGTGCGACTAATTTTAAAATGTTGTTGAATAATTTATCTGTATATTAGAATTTATTTGATCGAAAAATTTTGTTTTTTTTTTTATTTCAAATTAAAATATAATTCGATACGTGACATTGCGAACGCGAAACTTTTTTCCATCATTTTATTTATGTGGTTTCTGTATAATGCGAAGCAAAAACTTACTATTAATTGCAATCACATAGTTTCTCATGGTTTTTTATGCATTCTTTTATAACCATTTGTACGCTCAGAAAGATTTTAGATAGCAAAAGTAAGTGGAGTAAATGTAATGTAAGTAAATGTGGAATATTTATGTCCAAATTAGAAAATTCGCCCTAGCGCAGCCGTGAAACCGAATATTTCGAAGTGGGGTATGATTGGCTTACATGAGTTCAATTTAATTGTTTTCCCTTGAAAATTTGATAAAACAGAGTGTTTTTAAGCACTTTTAATTTGTTGGTCTTGGTGGACCTTTTGGTGGAAACTTCAACATTTTATTCATATTTGGAAGCTTAGAGCTCAGTTTAAGTTAATCATTAGCATCTTTTCCAGTAAACTTTCATGCATACTGGGTCTTTGGCTGGATAACAAAAATATAAGAGTAAGATAAGAGACTGATACTTGTGTTGCAGTAACGCTTAACACAACAAATGCAACATTTTTAAGTTCTTCACAATGATAGTTTTCCTAAGACTTTCAAACATTAGAATTTCTGGGAAATCCATGAATTTCGTTAAATGAAGCAATGAAGTCGATTACCGATTTAATATTTGTCACTTTTGTTTTGTTCTCTAGCTCTTTAGCTTCAATTTAGGGATGTCGAAAATATTATCGATAAATCGAAATATCAATATTTTTGCCCAAAATGACAAATATCATATATCGCATAGTTTTCCGAGGCGATATATTTTGACATTTTGTTTTAGCATTCGGTCACATTGCTGCGAATAACTGTTTCTTGTGCTCTGGACATGTAAAGCAAAATGTATAAAAGTTATTTTATTAAAGTTGATGCACAGAAATCGCAGTGCAAACTGTGCAATAAAGTTGTTGGCAGTTTAACAAATATAAGTGCACACTTAAAAGCAAAGCATAGAAATGCTGGGCTAAAAATGAAGCCCATCTTTAGAAACGGTAAACGGCTCGTATCGTCATCGTAGCAATTTCACGAACAAAAGGCCTAAAATTTAATGACGCTCTGATGCTGCACACTGGATTTAGAAGGGAGAAAAACATGCTGGAAGCATGACGACTATCGTCATGCTTCACTCATGTTGTTCTCCCTTCAAACAAAAGTGTGCGACATCAAAATTTAGAATTTTAATTTACCGAACGAAAAGATAGACGCATTTCCGGTGCTTTTTGACTTGACACTGTCATATCTTATTATACCGGAAAGCTCCGTGCCATCGGAACTCTTGGCTTTGGCTAAAAAAAGTGTGGCTTCTGACACCAGAAGCCGAATGACCGATGAGCACATATTTTAACAGTCTTCTCAAATTTTTTTTATTAAAACATATGTCATTTTATGCCTGGTACAAGCATTTCGCTGAGGCGCCTCGAGTGTGCATGTGTCGTGCGGCGGGAAAGATGCAGGTCGCAATTTCCATCTGAAACAAAAAAACCCAAAAAGTTTTATATTTTCAATAGTATAGCTTCTAGTTAAACCAAGAAAATTGAACAAAAAGTGAGAAATTCAAAAATCAACACTTCATTAATCCAAATTACCAACACCAACACACTAAAGATTCTTGGAATCACTTTCAATAAAAAATATACCTGGAATGACCACATTTCTAACCTCTGCATCTCACTTTCCCACAGATTTAACATAATAAAATGTCTCTCCAACAACAAATACAACTGCAATCAGCTTAGCGTATTAAATGCCGTGAACCAGCTTATAATGTCAAAAATAGATTTTGGCCTATTCCTTTACGGGAACGCCCCAACCTCACAACTCAAACAAATCAAATCCCTGTACCACTCCGCCATCTGGATCACCCTCGGTGCTTTTCGATCTACCCCGATAAGCAACCTACTGTTTGAAACAAAAATTATGCCAATAGATATTCGAATCAAACTCTCCACAGCCAAACTCATAAAACCAATTCTCCTGTCCCACAATTCACCTTTGAAAAAAACCATGGACAACATACTCAAAGCAAAAAAGAATAACCCCAAAGTACCATCCGCTCTGAAACGCTGCATTCAAATTACCATCAACCTTGGTCTACCAAACAAACCCATACCAGTCACTAAGAACTCAAGTCCACCTTGGATTGATTTCTCCTCCTCTATTAACACTTCACTTCACCTTCTTCCAAAATCGTCCACTCCACCTTCAGTCTACCAACAAAAATTCCTCGAACTTAAAAATTCTCTCCCCTCACACAGATTTATATACACTGACGGATCAAAATCCGACAGAGCAACCTCCTTTAGCGTAGTTGAAAATGAAAACTGCCATAAACATCTCTTACCCCTATACAGCTCAATCTTTTCAGCTGAAATAATCGCTATCTACAACACAACTTTTATAGCTCAACACTACCCACAACCAACCGCCATTTGTACCGATTCATTGTCTTCTATTGAAGCCATTTCTGCCATTAGGCAAATTCTTCAAAACAAAAAAAACAAGCTTAAGTTAATATGGATCCCCGGCCACTGCGGAATCACTGGCAATGAATCCGCTGACAAAGCCGCTAAAGAATGCTTCTCCCTCGCGCTCACTTTTCATAACAACTTTAATATCACTGACATGCTCAAATATATTAAAACCCACTTTAAATCCGAACAAGCTCGACTATTTAACAACACCAACTCACATTACAAATCCTTCAATAAAATCAAAAATACCATTTACGACTACGGCCAACTACAGTCAAATATGACTATCCACCGTCGAATATTCTCCAAAATAATTCGCCTTCGCTTAGGACACACCAACCTCACGCACAGCTATCTATTCAGCCAACCACCCATAACCCCAACGTGCAGCTTCTGCAACAACTCACTATCAACACTCAAACACATACTTGTCGACTGTCCCCACCTCCAACCCCACAGATCTCTGTTCCCAAAAAACAATAATCCCTTAAAAGCAATTTTTGATCCCAACAGCCACAACATAAATGCAATAGTCCAATTCCTCCAAAATACAAACTTAATTAACTTACTATAAATTCTTACCTTCAATTCACCTTCTCTCTACCACTATCCACGCCCTTTATAATTATAAGTACTAGTATTTAATTTGTAAATAATATATATTCACTTATTGATAAAAATTAAACCCAAATGATGTAAAAATTAAGCTTAAGGCCGTGAAGGTATAGCTTTAAACCCTGTTCGCCTGCAATTTCACACTGCCCTCGAACATAATATAAATAAATAAATAAATCAAAAATTTTTTTGTTTTTTGTTATTAAATTTCATTTCAGATTGCTTAAAAAGTGGGTTAATCATAACTTTCTTAAGGTTTTTTAGGTTCAACTAGAAGAGAATTTAACCCGGAATACAATAAATTTTGTCTCGTTTCGATAGGACGTTTTATTTTTTCCCTATCTTTCCCGCCAATTAGGATAAATCGTAAAAATGAAAAACCGAGAAATCGCACTTCAAAGTTTTCGTATAGAAAAAATCGTATATAAAAAATCTCGACGCTTTCTCACTATTTCTCCTGTAACTTTAAAAATATTTTGAATTTGCTTCTAAAATTTTAGGGACACATTCTTGGATAGTTTGGGTTTGGTTTGGTTTTGAAGCCTCTAAAGCAGGCTCCCCCCTTAATATTATTATATTTATTTTATATATTATATTATTTTATTTATTATATATTTTTTTCGAAAGCGCAAATTACGTTTTGGTGGGCATGTCGTGATCTAATTTCGGATGTTTTTTTTATTGAAATCAAAAATGGTGAGTTTTGTCACTGTTCGGCTTATAAAAGAATGACCCATATATGTCAAACCTCTATCTCTAACCATCTCTGAGATCTGTGCGTTGATGCTGACGTCATATCTCCCATAGTTTTAGTAGATAGATGGTTTGTACCTTTATCGATTTGCCGAAGGAATGATAAAGATCGGATGAACTATACTCAAGTTATTAGTACCTCAAAGGTACTCACTTTTGAAATAATTACAGTAGTGGCGACATCCATTGGTCAGTTTTGAAAATCAAGTAGTGTCGCCATCTATTGGTCAAGCTATGACCAAAAGAAAGTGCCGTAGCACACTACAGAGTATATTACTGTCGAACTTGACCGACTTTCTCACTTGTTATTCGTAAAGATTATGCTCTGAACGCGCTAGTATGTGTCACTCTCCGTTCAAGCTAAAACACAACAATTTTGTAAGACCAGAAAAGCTTTCCCCTTTATTTAATTGGCTCTTTGAATAGCTTACATATCATTAGAGCTCGACCAGCTCTGTCCTGTTTGCCTAAACATAGCCATTTAAAATTCTGCTTCATTTTTTTCCGTCTTTGATGTGTGCTGAGCTGAAGGAAATTAATTTTTTATAGTTAGATACAAACTCTGAATGTCAGAAAAGAGTTTATAGGGATTAGAACTCAAATTTCATTAGCTTTTCCAAGTTAGCTTAACCAATTCTCGTTGATTCTGACGAAACCAGTCCAAATCTTACGATTATATCGAATAACTTTCATTGGAACGTTTGGTGTGAAAATCGGCTTTGATACGAAAATAATTTTTAGTTAAGGAAAGTGAAAGCTATAACCTTTTTAGATGTGCGCACGCATTCGCAAGTGGATCATCCATAAATTCTTAGTTTAAACAAATTATTTCAATTTTTCCACAGTTTAAGATTACTCATCAAACTGAGATGAATTTTACAACCACAAATTTCTGGTTTCACTTCCAAAAAACACTTAAATATTTTCATCTGAATTCCCAAGTGTTATTTATGAATTTTACAAGTGTGAGACATTTCCCTTTCAATTTGTTTTTCCTGCTGCTCACTTATGCTTGTAAACTCAATCTCAATAAATCACATACAATTATGCAAGCAAGGCAAGCATCCTTAAGGAATTTTCACACTTTCACACATTGCCACAAAAGGCAAAACTTCCTTCGTCCGTGTTGCTGCTGCTGCCTATCTTGACCAGGAAAGCCACAAGTGTATTATGGTCGTATAAATCTCTCAATTGCTTTCTTATGCATTTTGAGCCAAATACAAGAGAAATTGAAAGGCTATTTACGGAAAATATTTTCTTTGCATTTATATCCAACCGAACTGATGGCCAAGGGACGCACACGCAAAGCGGGGGGTGGGGAGGGGTTTCTGGGGACAATGCTCCACATAAGTGAGCTAATAAATGTACAGAAAATTTCGACAGCAAACATTTACTTAAGCAAATGCCAGTTGAGAAAGGGAGTCAAAGATGTTTCGGCATCTCGTTTCTATAAGTGTGAGTGTGTGTGTCTGTGTGTGGGTGTGTGTGTGTGTGTGTTGGGTGTCAAGCCACAAACACCTTTTGCGTAAAATAAAGCAATCAAGCAAATAATGTTGCCACATTACACTATCAACAGCTTCCTGCTTCACACAGACAGCGGGGGGTTGGAAACTGCTTGGGCGCACACACAGAGAGGAAAATTCTTTAATAGCTCCCACACACACACACACACTCACACACACACACACGACAAAATGGAAAATTGAAACAACCTTGAGGAATGCCGTAGCACACACACACACACACACACACACTGGCACAAGCGTCTAGCAAAATGTCTCGACTCCAACGCGACGCCCTGTGACCCACTCCCACTCAATACAACTTGACTTGAGCGACATCATGGCAGAGGAGAAACATTCTACGAAGGAGCTTGGTGTCCTTCTGCTTCACTCTGTGTGCACTTTCACTTTTGACTTACCCAAAACTTCACATGCTGTGCCATATTTAACAAATTAACTGTAATTTCTCGAGAGCAGCAACAGCATCCAACAACTTGGGACCATCTCGCCCTATTAGACCAATGCAAATGTCTATGATTTTAACCCTTGTGGTCGGATAGATTTGCGGCTACAAATGACAAAAAAACCAAGAAAGTTTCAAGTAAGAATTATTTAAGGAAAAATTGTAATCTGCCTGTATTATATCTAGCATTTTTTGGAAGACAGCCGAGCTTTAAAGTCTACAACTTTTCGGTTTTATCACAAATTTTCACAATATGTGATTTGTTAATTTTTTTTAACTTTTTCGATTTTGCAAAGTTTTTAAAACATCGTAAAAAAAAACTACAAAAAAAAATCTTTTGAAATGAGGATTTTCTGATAGAATCGCGACTTCAGATCACAAGAAGCTTTAAATAACACATTCGGTTTTTGAAGGCGGAAACATTTAACAATTCCAATTCCGCAGAAATTGGATATATACAAAAGAGTCTGGCCTGTTCTGAGAAGCGCGGAAAATAAAATTTTTTTGCCGCACGCCATATAAAAACAAGAAAGAAAGTCGGTCAAGCCCGACTATAACATACTCTGTACCCTTACACTCGCATTTGCTCAGGAGTCAAACGGCCAGTAAACACCCCGCGCACAACGCGGTGCGCTCTCTAAGTTTCTCTCTCTCTCTCTTTCTCTCTCGCACTAAGATTCCCAGTGTTGAACGGTTAAGGTATGTTGCTGTGGTTGTTGGTGGGGGGGTGGGTGGTGTTAACTGTCCGTTTTTTGCCCATAACTTGAGTATCGTTCATCCGATCTTTATCATTTCTTCAGCAAATCGATAAATAATTTTGTTTACAAGGTATCTCTAGAAGGAACAAACGATCTATCTCCAAAACTGTAGGAGATATGAAGTTTTTTCCAAATTGAGGGGGCGTGGCAAAAATTGAAAATAAACTTGATCTGCCTGCAAGTATAAGAAATATATGTCCCATACATGTCAAACCTCTATCTCTTACCATCTCTGAGATATCTTCGTTCATACGGGCGGACGGACGGACGGACGGACAGACGGACAGACGGACATGGCTATATCGACTCGGCTGTAGATGCTGATCAAGAATATATATACTTTATAGGGTCGGAAACGATTCCTTCTCCCTGTTACATACTTTTGCACAAACTTAATATACTCTATGTACCTTCGGTACAGAGTATAAAAACAGTGGCGGAAACTTTCCGCGGCGAAATTTAGTTTCTGTATTCTGAGACGCGCTAAATAAATAGACAATTGGCCTATCGATAGTTGACGTATCGATAGCGGTGTGGGTCGTGAGTGGATTGAATGAACAGCTGATGCCCTTACGAAAATATGAGCAGCTCATTATTTTGACGTCAAAGTCGACAATGCACGGGAAACATGAACCCAAAAGAGAATGCACCGAGAGATTCAATCGCGAGGAAACTATAAGCTAAGGGCCACAAATCAGCCCAAGAAAGTTTACATCAACTTTGAATCAAGTATCAAAAGTGCTACTACCCACCCCCATGTTGTCGCATATCTGGGCATTCGTCAGGGCCGCATGAAGCACTATGTACTCCACAAACTGCTTCAGCTGACCCACACTGTAGGCCGATGACCCAATCTCTTGTACAAACTTCTCCAAACGATTACAGTTGCCCGAACGGCAGACTTCCTAATAATCCTTCAAGTAGTAGTCCGAGATTATGCCCGACATCTCAAACAGATTAGCCTTGTTGACGACATGCTCGAACCCATTAAGACGATGGCAGGACGCATATCATCTTCCAATATACGTAAAATAGACTTGTAGGCCTCCTCCTCGATCTGCACCTGCTCCAAGTGTATCTCAAACGGGCAATAATTTGATCCTCGCCCAACGCCTTAAACCGGAATTTGATGCCGCTACCTCCATCAACATACATATCTGTGTTCCTGTTGCGCAGCTTAATTTAATTATTTTTGGCAAAACAAAACCACTTTCAATTTTTGTTTGTAAACAAAACAAAATAGCTGACCACCAGTGTGGCCATTGCTGTATTTGGTCTCTTTGGCTTATATATGGGATCATTAATAATTTATGAGGATGCTAAAATTATTATGTGCAATTTTCCGCGCTTCTCAGAACAGGCCTTAAGGCTGCAAATTGGGCAGAAATTCCCTTATGGGGCAAAAGTGGGAACTAAGACGTTTGTATGGAAAAAAATTTATTTTAATTCCGATTGACTTGAAACTTGATTTGAAAAGCTGCCTTTACACTTTTCATATAGCTCTAAATATTAGACTGTCAAACTACTCTAAAAAGTATCGCTTATCAAATAGAACCCGTCCATCAAAAAAGGCTAAATTTTCCAAATATATAGAGATATTTGATTTGCTATTACACTATCATCAGAGAGTCTCATTAGAGACAGCTTTAGCAAAGTACTCGAAATAATTAAACACGTTTTTCTCCGACTTTGAAAAATGCACCCACAAGACTTGAAACTTGATTTCTTAGAATAGCTTGCAAAATATTGGGCCAGATTTCAGTTTCGGCGGCATAAATTCGAAAAATGTAGTTAGACAATTGCAATTTAGCACATTTGATAGACATCAAGTGTATAATAACACTGTGCAACACTAAAAAATTGGATAGAGTCGAGACCAAAAAATTCGGAAAGGGTATGCTGGTAGTACAAAAACCTTCGCTGGGTTTGGCCTGGTTAGCTGCCGTTTTCTTTTTATTGCATTTTGAAGTTTTCGGCTTCTGATTGTGATTCGCAACTCCATATCTCATAAACTATTTCGAATTTTTGACGTCTTAGAGGAAGTCGTTGCTCTTGGCGAAGCTTACAAAACATTCTTAAACAGCAAGTCAAAAAAGTCACATCTTTATACTCAAAATTACAAAAATGTCTTAAAATCATCATGTTTTCCCCTCATTTTGTACTGTTTTTCAACTTTGTCTTGAAAAATGTAACAAATTTGATTAAGCAATGCAGTACAAAAACGTAGCTTGGACTTAAATAAACAAACGATTGGAACATATCAACTTCATTCGATTGGTCCTTCGTATAGTTACGGGCCCCTAAGCATGTATAATTGGAACCAAAACTCGAAAAATTACAATTTTTGGTACCAATTGTCTGACACAGTCAAAAATTTCGATTCTTTTGTATTAAATCAAGAAAATAGTAAAAAAAACAAAACTTAAAAACTGTAATTAAAAAAATTTAGTTTTTTTACTTTTTTACCGGAAATGTTCGTTTTTTCGAGTTTTTATGACAGTTGTACATGCTAGTGGGCTTATAACTATATGAAAGAGTAACTAAATGAAGTTGGTTCGTTCTAACGGTTTGTTTATTTTGGTCTAAGTTACAACTTTGTGCTGTATTACTTGGCCAAATCTAAAACGCGTTTCAAGATGAAGTTGAAAAACTGTAGAAAAGTGGTCAAAACTTGGCTTTTTTTGCCAACTTTTGCAATTTTGAGTACGAAGAAGGAATTTTTTTTGATTTGCTACAAAGAAATGTTTTGTAGGTCAAACCAAGAACAACAACTTTGTTGAAGGTTTAAAACCGAAACTCAAAATAGTTTACGAGATATGGAATCGTTAGTCCTAATCTGAAGCTGAAAAGTTCAAAGTGCAATTAAAAGAAAACGGCAGCTAATCAGACTAAACCCAGACAGGGTTTTTATACAACCATCATACCCTTTTAGAATTTTTTGGTCTCGACTCTATTAACTTTTTTGAGTTCCAAAATGTGTCACAGTGTAATCATTACCTTTGACTTTTCTACGTTGATGCTGAGGTTGCACATTTGGCAGGGTATATGTTGCATTTATCATTTTTGCTGCATTGCTGGGGTCTCTGCCATGATTACCATGTCGTCAGCATGCATGAGGATCTTAATTTATTGGCCTCTCAGCTTGACGCCACCTTCCAGGTCATTTGCTATGTCGTTGACAAAAAGAGCGAATACCCTTAACTTAGATACTAAACCAGCGATGCCCAGCCAGCCGTATGCTCTTTGGGTACGTTTTGTTATTGTAATTGCACGGAACATAGGAAATCAATGATCGTATTCATTCAGGGCGCGAGGCATACGTAACGACACACATGCTAGCGCAAGCAAACTGACCAACAACAATTTCATTATTGGTTGCTGTCGTTTGCTGCTTTTGGGCATGCCTGCACTAAACATATTCTTTATAGTCTTTGGAGTTTTTTGAAAATGGTCGCCAATATGCATAAATGTATCGATTTTTTATGGTCACACTGTATCTATGAATTGTAAAAGATGGACAAAGACAGAAGCTTATAAATAAAATGACAGACAGAGAAACAGAAAGAAAAACCCGTATAGACATTGTAAATAGTAAACCTTATGTAAATAGTAAAACCGTATAAATAGTGTTGCAATAAAAGCGCGAAAACCTCTCGCTTACATCTTAAATATTCATTATAACTGCAAAGTTTGTATGACCGATCTTAAGCTGTATTTATTATATTTAAGAAATTGGCATGCTCTCGTTTCCGAATCCGATTGAACGGATTGGAAAAGAGTTGCGATTTCTAAGGAACGATTAATGAATTCGAGTGAACCTTTAGGCGATCGAGAGCGTTGACTGAAAATAAAAGCGAATTTGAAGTTAGCAGCCAATAAACACAGTCGGGTTTAGAAAGCGGGAACAGTTTACCAATTCGATTTCGCATGATTTGATAGAAATCGAAAACGGGAACAGTCCTGATTTCTAAATTTTTTTGCTCATAGCTTGTGTATCGTTCATCCGATCTTTATCATTCTTTCTGCAAATCGATAAATAATTTTGATTACTAGATATCTCTAGAAGGTACGAACCATCTATCTTTAAAACTGAGGAAGATATGACGTTTTTTCCAAATTGCGGGGGCGGGAGGGGGCGTGGCAAAAATTGAAAATAAACTTGATCTGCCTGCAAGTATAAGAAATATGGGTCCGCACGGACTCTTAGTGAAACGGAGCATTTGGAGAAACCGACCACAGCACATTGGTCCGCCAGTTGACTGATTTGGGCACACAGAACTTGGTTCCTCGCCTACAGCATGAAATTGCACTTAGATTCTCTATAAGCTCTTCCATCACTTCATTGACTACATCATGGTCCTGTCATACATTAAAATTTTTTTTCTAGTTCCAAAATTTACATTCTAAAATCTGTTTAAATTTCACTAAATCAAAAATATCCCCCAAGCTACTAATGGGTTAAGATATGGCAAAGTCAAAAAGCCAGCGCCAAGCCACTTGTCAAGATGGCTAACGGCAGAGTTGTTGTCTGAATGAGGCAGCAGCCAGCCAGCCAGCCAGCCAACCATCTGAGTCGAGCCGAGGCAGCCAGCCAGGATTTTGGGCTACAAGCAGCCGCAAATGCTTAACTTCAGACACACACACAAACTGGCAGGAGGGAGGGAAGGAAGGAAGGAAGGAAGGAGAAGAAGAAGCAGAAGCAGGAAGACAGACATCAGTGGCAACCACAGCCGCATAGCTGCCAAGGACGAAAGGCAGCCAAAGCTCTCTCTCAAAGTTGTTTGTGGGTCGCAATTCAAGGCTGACCGAGACTCGACCCTTTTGCCTGGCACCGGCTCCGGCTCCGGTTCGGTCTCTAACAACTCTGCTGTGTGTTTTTTGGGGGTGGCGTCTCTGTCTCGCAAGATGAAAGCCACTTGCCATTCATGGCCGGGCAAGCGGTTGGCTTCCTGCATCTGCCAAGGGGTGGCCAACTCCTTTTGATGACCTTGAGCATTACAGCTATACGTTTGTCCTCCGACTGTGTTTTAGCTTTGCCCATACTTGAGCCTTGGCTGCAGTTTGCAGTTAAGGATGTTGAAAGGACTAAAGGACTCCGACAGCGAGCCCGAGACCGACGCCGAGACTAGACCGAGTTTTGCATCAAGTGTAAAGTGTAAAGTGATGTGTTAAGCTGTTAAGTGCCAAAGTAATTGTTTTCTTTCACCAACGAGAGCAACAACAACAACAGCCACAATTACAGATCTGACGTCGCTTTCACTGGCCCCTTGACCTTGAGAAGTGGTGTGTGTGTGTGTGTGTGTATGTGAGAGAGTGAATGAGTGGTGTTTGGGGTTACTTGTTGGCTGTTGTTTGGTTTTGTGTTTAATTTGGTAAATTATGTCTTTGGGTTTGGGAACTTAAGAATGGCCATTTACATTTGGATTTGGTTGGCTTATTAAGGTTTTTGGCCTCCATTTCTGCGTCTCCTAAGATTACCGAACTTGAGACAATTTATAAGACAGAAATACGTTTGAATTGTCATAGCCTTCATGGGATAAGTTTCCCAAGTTCACGCCACTTCCGTAGATTGAAAGGTGAGAAAGGACCAGAATGAACAATGAAAAGCTACCACAACAAAGCGCACAAACTTTAGACATGTCTCTAAAATTCTCGAATCCGTTGTTAACTATAAGGTTTGTGTGTTGAACCTACGTTCATAGCATCTTTATTTGTTAAAACCAGTTTGGTCGTTGTTTTTAATGCATTTCAACAAATCGCTTAAAAATGGCAACCTGCTCTGGATTGTTTTTGTTGAAAAGGAAGCATTCAGTTTAACAAATTATTTGATATGGTTTAGTCGATTTACAAAGGACCCTGTACCTTTCACTAATTACTCGTACATAAATTTCCCTGTCCGCTTCACCAGCTAGTATGCTTGGTTTGTCTCCATTGCCTCCCTCCCCAAGTCAAGGAGTTATTAATAATTTTTTAAATAAACCTCCAAATCGTAGACTAATTAGTTCTCCAATAGTGCCACCTGAACCTGATGAAAGTGCTTCCCTTTCTTCACCACAGCCTTCCCTTCTTACTGTTATAGCACCACGCAAAACAGTTTTTGTGTCTAGGTTGTCTCCTGAAACTACTTGCGAGAAAATTGCCGCCTATATTGCTAGCAAATCCTCGGCAAGTGTTTCCATTTCAAAGTTTAATTTTGCCCAGCCTCGTGATGTAGCTTCCTTTAACATAAGTGTTCCAGGTGAAGCTTTTCCAATCATATGTGACCCAGAATTTTGGCTGCCAGATATGATTGTTCACGAGTTTAGGCAAAAAAATCGTGTTAGGCCAATGCCCGTCAGCTTGCCCTCAAATGTAGGGTCTAGCTCTAACAGGGTTTCAAAAAACTAGTTCTGTCCCTTAGTCCTCTTATAGCCTATCAGAATGTTAGGGGTCTGTTATCAAAACTTTCTACCTTGTTCTTGAATAGTGCTTCATTTGAGTTTGACATTATTGCCTTCTCAGAGACGTGGTTAAATCCATCAATCTCTGATTGCGAAATTTTGTCAAATGATTTTTTTATATATCGATATGATCGACCTACTCGAAGAGGTGGTGGTGTACTGATCGCGGTGAAGACTAGCCACCGTTCGGAATTAATTCCACTAAGTCTGCCTGATGGTGTGGAATTCGTAGCCGTAAAAGTTTCTTTTCTTTCCTTCTCGTTATATATTACTTGCTCCTATATCCCTCCTTCTTCCGATATTCAAGTTTATATGAACCATATAACTTGTATAAAAGATGTTTATGCCCAATTACGAGACATTGACTCATTGGTTGTTGTAGGTGATTTCAATTTACCAAACATCGCCTGGTCATATCTTAATGGGTCAACCTATCTTGTGCCATCAACACAGCATGACTTTTTAGATCATCTGTTTGATATGTCCTTGTCTCAGATAAATTCAATTCCAAACGATCTTAATAAATTGCTGGATCTTGTCTTTGTCGCTGACAGTACAAATGCTGTAGTTTCTACGTCCGCCCCTCTATCACTGCCCGAAGATATTTACCATCCTACTCTTGAAATCTCTCTTTCAGTTTCTGAAACTACTTCATCAACCTCTAAAATTCCTAATAAACTTCGTCGTTGTTTTCGTAAAGGAAACTTTACATTATTAAATCAACTTATTTGTGCAACAGACTGGTCACCTCTGTTTAATGCGGTTGATTTTGACTTTGCTCTTGCAGAGTTCCTCTGTGTTCCTTATAGCGTAGCTTCTCCCGCGTCACTTAATCCTCCTTGGTACTGCCCTAGACTTTCTAATTTGAAAAATATTAAGTCTAGATGCTTCAAAAAGTATAAACGATCTGGCTTGGCTGTTGATTTCTCTAAATATTCAATAGCAAAATCCAACTTTACACTTTTTAACTCTGAGTGCTATAAGAATTATCTTGCCCGGTGCAAAATTCAATTTGCAGAGGACCCTAAACAATTCTATAGCTTTGTGAACTCTAAGCGTAGATTTTCATCGCTACCTTCTTCTTTTTTTCTGGGTGACCAAAAGGCTGGCAATGATTCTGCTGCCGTCGACCTATTCGCAGACTTTTTTCAATCAACGTATTCCTCTATCCACTTTATTAACACTTCTTATCCATATACCATTCCTTCTTCTAACTCGATTTGTGTTCCCTCGATTAGTGAAAGCTCCCTACTTTCGCATTTAAAATCTCTAAAATCCTCATACTCCCCTGGCCCTGACAACATTCCTAGTTGTGTTCTTAAAGAGTGCTGTAGTTCCTTATGCAAACCTTTGCTTAAGATTTTCAATCTATCACTCGATTCTTCAGTCTTTCCAACTCTTTGGAAAGAGTCCTATATCATTCCTCTTCATAAAAAAGGTGGAAAATCTGATATTTCCACAAAGCAAAAGCAAAAAGCATATCGATCGTATCGAATCAGTACAAAAGCAATTTTTGCTTTTTGCTCTTCGTGAACTAAATTGGGACCCTAACGTTCGTCTGCCATCGTACTCCAGTAGACTCTTGCTTATTAACCTTCCTTCGTTAGCTAATCGTAGAACAGTCCTAGGCGTTTCTTTTCTTCATAAGCTAATCATTAGTGATGTAGACTCTACCGAACTTTTAGGTCGCCTTAACTTTTCCGTTCCTTCTAGGCCAACTAGAAACTATTTACCTTTAATCTTGCCCAGATGCACAACTGATTATGCCCAGCACAATCGTTTTCGGGTCTTATGTCAAAATTACAATGATCTCAATCACCTGCTCCCAACAGATCTCTCTCTCTTCTCTCTAAAAACGTCTCTCTATAATTATCTCCGGGGAAATCTCTGACCACTCCCAGCTGTGAGTAGGGGCATAGCTTGTCGGACTGGCTAAAAAATCCTCCCCCACCGGGTCAGAGATTTTCCGGTTATTTAGTTTTAAGTTTTTCGTATAAATTTTTTATTTTTAAAGCTTACTTTAAGATATTTTTCTCTCCATCTCAGTTTTTTTTTTTTTTTTTTTAATTTAATATATTATCTTATTTTTTTCGCCTTTGTTCCTACTTAACTGTAGGTTTTGGTTTTTTTCTCTCTCTCTCTTTCTCTCTTTCTTCTCGATCTCTATATTATTAAAGTTTTTGTTAGCTCTAATAACGTCTCTGACTACAATTGGCTGTGAATAGGGGCATAGCTGGCCGGACGGGCAAATAAAATTCTCCCACCGTGTCGGAGTCGTTATTAGTTTATTTTGTAATTTTATTAGATTTTCTTTGATAGGATTCATTAGATCATAAAAATTTTTGTAGCGCATATGAATTTTTGTTGACAGCCTTTTTTTGTCAACTCTAAATAAATAAATAAATAAATATGCGAGGTTTTGTATTGTACTGTACAGTAAAATCTAAGTTTATCTGACACAAAGCATCTTTCTCACTTCACGACAAATATACATTTATTAGTGTGACCATATTTTATGAAGAGACGGTTCCTCATAACTGGTTTCCAGTAAAATTCTGCTCTTAAAGCAGGGCCACCGGTGGCCGAAGTGAATCAAGTTTTTCACACTGACGCGAGCCGAACTTACGACTTTGAGAGTCGGTGAGCACAGAAAGGCAGGTAAATCGGCAGAAGCTTTCCGTGCTCACCAACACAAGCACAATCTGTCCCCTCCAGTATGCATAAGGCTACAGCTGAGAATAGAACTTACTCGGAATAAAGCCCGCTAGCTTGTCAATAACAAAGTAAGATATTAACATACGAAAACTAAAACAACAACCTCCACATCTTTCAGTTGTCGCTTTAGACCAGCGTACAGTGGTCGGTCTTGTATGGAGACAGCGGCCAAAAATACTTTCAGAAGAGATACTTGTGATAGTGAAACTTAGTTCACAGCTTTTAAAAATTCTTAGAAATCATGGTCATGCTTACATAGCTCCAAGCCCATCCCCCTTACCACCCACATCCACCTCTGGAAAAATAAAAAAAGTGAAAAAATTTATTTTTAATATAGTACAAGTTTATCGTAATATACCAAATTGGAGTTATACAAAAATTATTCAAAAAATTTCAATCAAACAAAATAATGAAAATAATCAAATGAAGATTGATTTCAAAATT
Organism: Lordiphosa magnipectinata; assembly: GCA_037044535.1. NCBI lineage: Eukaryota > Metazoa > Arthropoda > Insecta > Diptera > Drosophilidae > Lordiphosa > Lordiphosa magnipectinata. Next base: position 28,428 of record JBAMBO010001732.1, on the reverse strand, counting down.
AATCTAAAATAGATTTTTTCTTGCTTGGTAATTTTCGCTGCCCAGTTAGAAAAGGTTCGGAGCTCAGGAGCAAACGATTCAGCAAATTCGTATTTGTTGCAACACGTTAAATCTTATGCGTGTGATGGAGTCAATACATTTTAACATTTTTTTTTCTAGACTCAGCAGCTTCTTCAGAGAGCTCTCCAATCGATACTAGTGAATGTTCAATAACTTCGGGAGCGTTAATAAAAATTTTGTGGACTGAAGATGAAAGGTAATACCATGGATACTTCTTGGTCAGTTCTTTAGCAGTAGCTAGGGCATATTTTCTAAACTTCTCAATATTTATTCCACAGTTTTCAATTAAACTTTTTCAATTATTTCAGCAGATAAGTGGGTGTTATTGAAGTCATTTGAAGACCCACTACCGCCAATTTTTGGTTTATCAACAATTAGCTCCATTTTTTCCCGAAATTCTAACTGAATTCTCTGCTTTCTTATTAGAAATCGTTCTTTTTTTTCTGAAGATCTAACTTGCCATTGTTTTATATCAAGTCTGTAAGAAACATGAAGAAAATACTCAAAAAATCTAATATACGCGTGCAGAGGGGACACGCCAAATTCATAGCGATCTTTAATAACTTCTCTTTGTAAACATATTTCTTTATTTGTTCATATCAGTGAGCTTTGCATTACAAATGTAACACTTTGCGGATGAAGTTTGGGTCAATGCTTTGCCATCCACCATTGTTAGCTGCAGAACATGTTCAACATGTATTGTTCTATTTTCTGTTTTGAATTGGGATGGACTCAAGCTGTTGAATTTTCTTTTTAAAATACAATTCTTCGTCGATGGACAGTTGAACCGATTCTTTTTTTTAATTGAAATCTGATAGGACGACAATAGCGGGTGGACCATGGTCTAGGATTTTTCCAAACTCAATTTGTGGATCAATTCGTGAAGCGAGTTCGTGAAACTGGAATGTTGGTGGATTTACTAACCCGTGTACGTATGTATTTAGTTACGCCAATGATACATATATCAACTTTCCTCTTTTAAAACTGCTATAAAAATGTTGGGTGGAAATCTAGTTGTCCTCCCATAAATTTAAATCTTGATTTGCAGGTTTAACAGGCTATAGCATATAATATAACAATATATATAACAAAATTTCCATAAATAGAGAAAATGTTTAACTATATGATAAGACGGTTCCAATAAATGTCCGAAAAAAACAATGACTTGTAGCAGATGGTTTAGTTTGACAAAATTGCTATAAATCAAGTAAAATTTCACTTTGAAGGTCAATTTCGACACCATTGGCATTACTAAAACCGAGAGTTTGATTTTTCTCAGTGGCAATGATATGTATGCTTCATAATATCAGCAATTAATGCTTAGTGTGGCCTACAAAAATTCTAGAACGTCAAAAAAAGTCGGAAAATTAGTTTTTTGCCAATATCTTAGGATCGGAAATTTGACCTGCCAACTTGTATTCAGCATGGGTAGATATGCAGGAATTAGATGCTCGGGATACTCATAAATGGTCTCAATTTGCCGAACTGTGTTATACTCAGGGCTTAATCCCGAAACGAATTTCGGTTCCGGTACCGGTTCCGGTACGTCCCGAAATGAATGTTTAAATTAAAGGTTTTATTTCGGTTTTCAATTAGTTTCGGTTTTCGGTTTCGATACGAAACCCGGATTTTTACTTCGGTATACCGGTGCGTACCGGTATAAGTACTACCTTGTTATACTCTGTACCGAAGGTACATAGAGTATATGAAGTTTGTGCAAAAGTATGTAACAGGGAGAAGGAATCGTTTCCGACCCTATAAAGTATTTATATTCTTGATCAGCATCAACAGCCGAGTCGATATAGCCATGTCCGTCTGTCCGTCTGTCTGTCTGTCTGTCTGTCCGTCTGTCCGTCCGTCCGTATGAACGAAGAGATCTCAGAGATGGTAAGAGATAGAGGTTTGACATGGAACATATATTTCTTATACTTGCAGGCAGATCAAGTTTATTTTCAATTTTTGCCACGCCCCCTCGCGCCCCCGCAATTGGGAAAAAACGTCATATCTCCTAGATGGTTCGTACTTTCTAGAGTATGTGGTCTCAATATCATAATTATCATTATTTAGCAAGCCACAAAAATTAATTTGTAAATTTCCTGCAATCGTAGTAAGTCATGAACCAGCATCATTTGTATTAAGCTTAATAAATAGAAAGTAATTTCAGTGTCTGTTCAGCTGCCTTCGGGTGAACAGCGAAATTGAAATATTTATTATTCTTATTATTAATACTTAACTTTTTAATTTTTTTTTACTTTTAATTCTGAACTCAAGATATGCACGTCAGTCATTTCATCGCCTGATCAAACTTTAGCTTATCTTTGCGTGGCAATTTTTTGCCTCTAAATTCAACATGTTCTCCTTATGCGGCAGCCAATAATATTGCTTTAGCCAGAAAAAATGACATACCCGTCAGGAAAGCAATTTCTCGGGGCGAATGCGCATTGCCATCGCCTTGAACTATCAGCAGAAAGCTAAATACACAACTTATTTTAACTAATTTATTTTTTTATATTTTGCGTCTATTTTTTTAACTTTTTTCTTTATAATTTTGTCATCAAATTAGAAATTGACAAAGAAAGGCAAAATGCGTCTTCTTTTTAATATTTTTCTTTATCTTTTTGTCATCATTTTCAGAAATTGACAAAGAAAGGCAAAATGAATTGTCTAATCGTATGAAAGATATGATATAATTTTCTTCATTTCTTGTCATTTCAAGAAATTAAGTTTCATTTCTTTGGTGGAAAATGGCTATTAGATCTACAATAAACGATTCCAAACCCAATTCCCAGGCAGTTTCATACATTAATGGACGACTTGAAATTCTAGAAACGTGTAAATAAACTGGCATAGGGGTGGTCCTTATCTGTGAATTGCCCTGTCTTTGGGTACCTGATCCTTCCATCTTAGTGACTCTTCCTACAAAATCAGCCGCCTTCAATAGTACGCCTTTTTGTATACAGGAGCTGCTTCATCTATCCGGGTGACATGTCCTATCCAGCGCAGCCGCTGTTGCTTTATGCGCTTGACCAGACTGGTTTTGACAACAAAATCAACACTGTTAACACGAACTGAAACATATATATTTAAATAACAGTATGAGAGTGAGACATATGAGATAACAACACACGGCAGCTTAACTTTGACTCAATGAATCTTTGAATCACATGAAATGAAATGATTCAGTAAAGAGTGGTTTCGTTACGACATCTGAGTTGGTTCAATAGTGTGGACAGTGTGATTGCCTACTGTTAACACGATTTAGTGTAAACTCGTCCAGGGCTCTAATATGAACCAATCCAAACAGTTTACTTTTGCAGATTTTTTGTAAGCAAACACGAATTAGTGTTTCAGTTGGATGAGGTTCCGTTCATAAGCGGATTGTAACCATGTAATATTGTCATTTCCTGTTTCCTTTTTCCAAGTGTTATTTAACGAGTATAAATACCCAGTATCAGGGTTGTAAACGAATGATTCAATTTTGAATCATTCCTGAAAATCATTCAGGCATCGAATTTACATATTTTGAATTAATTCCATTTTTCGAAAATCAGAATTGAATTGATTTTGATTTAATTCACTTACAAACAAAAAAGAATTGAATTGATTTTGTTTCATTCAATGTGATTCAAATAGAGTACTATTTTTTTATTAAATACAATACTAGTTATAGTTATCTATATTTATATTTATTTTTAAAAGTCGTTAACTTTTAACAGCAGAAGCTTTTCAAAATTCTCGTCTCCCAGACATATATAATATAATATAAATATAATTGCTGGCCTCGTACTCCTTGTATTTGTCATTATGTTGCGTTCGTAAATGGCGAAGAAAATTTGAAGTAATGCTTATCGTTCCGGACAACACCTTTCCACAAATGTTGCATTTCGCTGAAATTTTAAATTTTGCATTCGGTGTTTTTAATTCTGACTCATTAGTCTACTTAGAAATTGAATTAAGGTTATAAGAATATATATTCGGGGGCGCTTAACCTGCATACGCCACACATTCATAACTTATTGCTTACCGTAAAATAGGTTTTAGGCAGCAGATTTCTGGTATGTAAAGCGCCTTCATTCTCAACCGATTTAGCTCTGCAGCTCTTAGAGGTGGATGGCCAATAATCGTCATTGTTGTCTTCTTGCGAAGTATTACCTCTCTTCAGCTCCGACATTTTGCACTTTTTTATATTAAAACTATATTTTTCGCCTTGATATTAAATTGTCTACACCTTGAGAAAATGAGGTAAGTAGCAGAGTTAAGTCAATTCCGTTTTAAATCAAATAATTGAACATACAAATTTTTTTAATTTAATTCTTTTTTTTTTAAGTGAAAATCAATTCAATTCTGATTTGTGGAAAAATTGATTTAATTCAAATTTTTGTTAAATCATTGTGAATTAAAGATGTATGTTTCCGGCTTGAGGTCAGGATGATAGAAAATTAAACAATTTGTTTCTTTTTTCCAATATATTTCGGTTGCTCTTCGGCAACTGTCTTTAGGGCAAAACTACAAAAAATATAAACACCAATATTTAACATACAATCATTTAACAAAATTCACAAAAACAGTTTAAGTACAATTTTTACACGTCTGCACTGTGTGACGTGGAGTCTTAAACTAATTGTTCAGTCTGCGAGTAGGTTTCTGTAAAAGTGAGCGCAGTTCTCAGTGTCCGTTTTGTAGTTGAGTCTCCTGTCTGTTGATGTGTTGATGATGTGCAACATTTCTAAAGTGTGGCGCTTGTTGTAATGCTGCTCTTGTTGTAGTATTGTCGCAGGTGCGTGGCCGCTTTCTACACAGTGGGTCGCAAGCGCAGTATTTTGTATGTGTGTTTGATGTCGTAGCTTGAAGTCAGATTTATGTTGGGCTATGCGGGTCTTTAATTTGGATTTTGTCGTTCCTATGTAGATTTTGTTGCAGCTATCGTCTTTATATCCTTCGCATGGTATCTTGTAAATGACATTCTTGACAATCGCTTTGTCTATTTTTGATTTGGTCCTGTTATAAAATCCTTTCATCGTATTTGTAGGTTTATGCGCGATTTTTATGTTTTGTTTGTCGTAGCAATTTGATCGTGCGAATCGTTCTGATAGTTTCGGTACGTATGTGAGTGATCGGTATTTCTTAGGTTCCTGTATTGTTCTTTTATTTACGTTTTTGTGCCTTTTCAACAATGACAACAATGAATTGTTTTTATGTCAGATTCTATAGCTGTCTGATATGTCTGTTAGTCATTCACATTCAAGTGCCGTATTCATTATCATGCTTCTTGGATGTTTTGAATTAAAGTTGATGATCCGTCCTGAGGCTGTTGGTTTCATGTACCATTTTGTTTTTAAAATGGTTCCGTGTCTATTTATTGTGGTGTCTAAATAAGGTAATTTTCCGTCTTCTTCAAATTCCCATGTGAATTTAATGTTTCTGTGATAGTTATTCAGCGTCTCCAGAGTAATTTGTACTTCGTCCTCTTTCACTATAGCAAACAAATCGTCAACGTATTTGGTGAGTACTCTGGGTTGATGCTTTAATTTCCTGACTGTGCTCTCTAAAAGTTCTGCCATAATGTGTCCATTGCTAAATCTATGGGTATACTGGGGAACAGAGACACAACATCAAAGGACACAAGAATTTCGTCATCACATATATGGGTATTGTTCACTCTTTCTTTAAACTCTGTCGCGTTTTTTACATTAAATGATGATTAGACATCGGATTTTACATACTTGCATATTTTGAACCGCATGTCCAATTTAAGTTCTGATTGCACACATCCTATTTTTATTGAAAAACGATCTAAGTCCGCTAAAAACCATTTTGCATAAATTGCATATTTACATAAAAAAGTATGCAAAATATGCAGAATATGTAAAATATGTAAAAAACCTATTTTTTTATGAAATGACATATTTCAGATACATTATTATCCTAGTAGGCCAGGGTTAATGTGTTCTTTTTGTGATTCTGTGCTCACCATTTTCTGATTTTGTTGCAAGTCCGTTTCACTTTGTAAATCAACTTCATCAATTCAACTTTTAATTAATTAAAATGCCGAAAATAAGCGATAAAAAAACACGTTTGATTCAAAAATGGCTAAAAGAATTGGAATCAAACTCTTTTGAAATACAGGAAGACAACGTTGTCTGTCTTACTTGCAATAAAAAACGAGTGAGTACAATATATCCATAAAATAATAATATTCTTATTAATAAAAGAAAATATATTTTAATTTGATAAATCAGATTGCTTGCGATCAAAAGTCGCAATTGGAGCAACACTTAGCAACTGCGCGCCATAAACAATTGGCTGTAAGATGGCAGATGCCAGTTGAAGTGGAGGACGATGAAAATGGTGAATTCAACATTGAACTCTGCGAAGCCTTGATTGCCGCCAACATACCTTTCAATGCTTTAAATAATGAGACATTTAATGGCTTTCTTAAAAAATGCATTAAGAAACAAATACGAGAAGAAAGTGCATTACGGAAATCCTATCTGGACAAGTGTTATAAAAAAAAAAATGGATAGTATTCGTGAGGCTTTGGGTGACGATAAAATATGGCTCTCGGTCGACGAAACCACTGAAAAATCGGGCTGATTTGTGGCCAATCTAATTGTTGGGAACTTAACTGAAAATGGTCGTTCGAAAACCTTGCGAAATTATAGCCTCGATGGAACAAAGAAATATGGAAATTACAAAAACTTTCAAGCTTTTATCTGAAGTAACGGACATTCTAAATGGTGTAAATGAGAATTCGGTATAAAACTGCAAAACAAACTAAAGGACGTATAGGATCGGAGCCCGGACTATGGTTCATTTGATAACCTTAATCAAATATTTTCCAATTCTGATTCGGAAATAACTGACGCGGGGAAAATTAATATGTCTGACATATTTAAACTCAAATATGCACCGCTTACATCTTGCGATGTGGAACGCAGTTTTTCGGCCTACATGCTAATTTTTTCTGGGAAACGCCAAAAATTTACAATGGAAAATTTTGAAAAATTCTTAATTTTATACTGCTACAACAATTATAATAAAAACATTTTTGAAATATAAAAATTTCGTTCGAAGTTTACAATGTTGTTGTGTTGTTGTTGTTGTGTTGTGGTATATTTTCAGCATCCACATGACAGGAAGGGATTAATATATAATTATGGAGTTTCCGAGCGCGTAGAAAATTTGCTGCGCTTTCGTAAATAGTCAAATGAAAATTTGACAAATTTCGCGGTTTTTGGTCTAAGCCTCTAATATACGCGTCTTCAATTGCCATCTATCCAACCTTCATAGTTATCTTAGGTCGTTAGAAAATTTTGCAAATTTCGCGATTTCCTTGACCATTTGATATATTCCTCCTATTTACCCGCCGGTTTACCCTTCTTTAAGATAATCTAAATTCAAACGGGAATTTTTGAAATTTCGAAATATTTTGACCATTTATTCCACATCTTCTTTATTTATCCGTGTACTTTAGCCGTCCATAAAATCTTCATACAAATCTGAAATTAATGAACAATTTAGAAATTTCCCCATATTTTAGAACTTTCAAGGCACACCTTTCATTTGCTCGGTCTACAACTCCCATTTAACCGTCTATATATGCCATCTTTATATTTTTAACAATAATCTAGGCTCAAGAATAAGAATTTTTGCAAGTTTCTCAATTTTTATACATTTTTTATACAATTACATATTTAGTGCATATTTTGCATATTTGTTTGCATATTTTACATATGTAAAATATGCAAAATTTGCATATATTGAATATGCAGTTTCCAATGGAAAGTGGGTTATTTAATTAGTATAAATCCAAATTTTCACCTCAATCAACCTTCATTTAAAAAAGTACATAAAATCTAATGATGATTCTATCGTTATGTTATTGAGTATCTTTGCTAAATATCTACAGAGTTCGTATGCTGGTGAACCTATCGAGGAGCAAATTGGTCGTAGTGGGGTTCCTTCTTTATGGATTTTGGGTAGTCCATAAATCCTTGGTGGTAGCGCCGTGCTCTCGTCGTTAGCTGACTCTTTTCGGTCTGTGTGAAATCAGCTTCAGCTTAAATAGTCGGTCCACTAAACTGTTGTTCTTTCATTTCATTCTTTTACAGCCCTGCCCAGTATACACTCTATTTCATAAGTAGATTGGAAGTCTGCTGACGATAATAGCGGAAGATTCTTCAAATGGTACTTCAATCCCTCTTTAGCCTCCCAAGAAAAAGAAACGCAATTTGAATTAATTTTTTTTTTTTTTTTACATTTAATTGTTTCACTTTTATTTTGCATTCAGTTTGTTGTATAATTTATGTTTTTGTTTTTTTTTTTTGTGTTTTTAAACTAAAATCAAAAATGTGTGTTTTTTTTAATATTTTTGCATTATTCTTTTGGATAATTCACTCACAAAGAACATACAAATACATATGCATTATATTTATATTTAAATATATATGTGTGTGTGTGTTTGTGTGTGTGTGTGTGTGTGGGGGTGCTCACTGGAACTCGGTGTCTGTGTGTGTGTGTGTGTGTGTACATAAAATTAGCACAATTATAATATTATATGCAAAAGCATTTGCATTATTTGCTTTATTAATTTACGATATTACAATAGAAGTGGTTGTTGTTGTTGTTGTGCGAAGTGAAAATCTAATATTAAGTCGTAGCCTAAAGCTATGGAAATTTGTACATTATTTACAATTACATTTGGAAATACATTTAATTTATGCATGTATGTATGTATGTATGTATGTATGTATGTATGTATTTATTGTATATATATGTAGATATAAATTGTGGTTTATAATAGTATTTTTTTATTTCTAGAACTAGAACATTAAGTGTGATGCAAAGTGAATGCGTATGTGTGTGTGTGTGTGTGAGTGAGTTTAACTAAGGTTAAAACTACATTTAAGAAATGCACAAGTCTCTCTCTAATGGTAAATTTTCATTTTGCTTACGACATTTTGGCAAAAAAAAGGCATTTAAAGATTTTTCATAAAAATTGAAAAACAAATAAATAAACGATTTAGACGAGATCCTATCCTTACAGGAAAGTTTCGAAGTATGCATGTGTGTGTGTGTGTGTGTGTCTGAGGGGGGAAGGAAGTGGGGGGAAGATGTCTATTAAGCCTACTTGTAATACTTTAATACCTCTCACTTTCTCTTTTTAAGAACTAATCCTAGCCTAGGCATAAAAACCAGTTTAGCAACTTGAACTAAGCACCTAAACACATCTAAAAGGCTAACACTAAAAAACGTTGGGGTTAAAATAGCAGTCCAAAAACGTATTTACCGTTAGGTTCTTCACAAGAACCCAAACTCGCTCTCTCTCTCTCTTTCTTTCTCCAACTGGATTTAATCCTCATGCGGCAGCTCGGTGGCCTGTTGCTGCTCCAATTTGATTTTCATTAGTGGCGATTCTCTTACACCCGCTGGTGCATAAGCCGCCGCCGCAGCTGCTGCTGCAGCCGCTGCACCTGCATCCGAATTGGCAAACAATTCACTCATATCCTGACCCGGAAAGAAATCCTCAAAACGTGGACTTTTGTTCACCGACTTTTGCAACAAACCATTGGCAATCGCCTCGAAATCTATGCCCGCGGGCAAACTTTCCAAAAACCGTTTGTTATAGGCATAATTCGGATGCTCCTTGGCATGCTTGGTGGCATAGTGCGAGGAGTATGGCGAGGCAGCTCCCGGCCGACTCGCTCCCACCGCTTTGCTGCCACCCACCGATGAGTTGGAACCGCGTGACTGATTACCATATTGACGCGCCTGCATAGCCTCTTTCAGTTCACGATCTCGGGACATTTCGCGCTCCCTAGACAACTCACGCGCATAGCTGGCCGCACTGGGATGAACTGCAGCGCCGGCACCACCTACAGCGCCACTACCATTACCACCACCACCACCAGTGGCACCGCTTCGCTGATGTCCCGGTTGTGTGGGCATTACATTCAATCCCGGCAAACCCATCAAACCCAAGGCGCTTAGATCGGGCAAATTTTCCGAACCGCGTCGCTCGCCCTGCTGATGCTTGGCTGCCGCCACCGCTGCTGCCGCCGATACTTGATCCTCAATTTCTGAACGCTGTAAATAGGCTGGCGACTTGTACATGTTCATGGACTGGCCATGTGGTGACTGTTGCTGCTGTTGTGACAGTATCTGTCGGCGCAGGGACTCGGTCATGGAGCTCAAAGGACTACCCGCATCTGGCGGTGCCAAAGCAGCATTTTGAGCAGCCATTTTGGCAGCAGCATTATGATAGCCATTGGCAGCAGCTGCCGAATTAGAGCCACCACCAATATAATTCTGTAAAGAGAAAGGACAAGAGAAAGGGGGGAAGAAAATAAATGATTAATTTCAAAATTGTCATATATGTAGGGGAGATAAGGAGCAAGTCACCGAAATATAGATAAAGTGAAACAAAAATAATCTCAAAATAAAACGAGAAAGCCGTCGTCTGTGCCGATGTTTTAATACACTTGAAAAAGCTCGCTTCAACGGTTATCGATTTCGACCACATTTCGCAGATCAGTTTAAAAACATATAATATTAGATACGAAATTCTGTATTCGATTAATTTCATTTACTTAAGATTGCAGTTAAAAGTGAAATTGAAGAAACAGACTAAAAATTCACTTTTTATCTTATTTTGACGGGAAAAATAAAGGTTCAGCAAAGGCAGACCTAAGGTTGTCATTTGTTGATACTTTAGACCTTAACGGAAGTCACTAATCTTATTTCGTAGCCAAATACGGCCATATGCGGAACAAAATTTGTTTTCTTAGATATACTCTTAGATTTATATAGGTAGTTATTAGTTTTGTATGGGAGCTACATATAAAAATTTACCGATCCTAATGAAACTCGGCCAGAATGTTAGGATAATGTTAAAAACGGCTTGTACCAAGTTGTAGGATTACCCCCTTCAGTCAGCCGCCTCTCATCCGATTGAAAAAATAATGCTAGAAATGAAATCGGAGCACCCGAAAACCTATGAAACGATACCCAATCTGATTTTTTTTTAGATTTTACCCTCTTTCCTCCCAGAAATGTAATCGGAGCACTTCAAAACCTATGAAACGATACCCCATTTAATGAAACCCTTGTGGAAAGTATGTATATTAAAATTGTCCGATTGTTTGTAACGCATAGAAAGAATCATCTCCGACCACACAAAGTATATATATTCTTGATCAGCATGACGAGTTGAGTTGATATAGCCATGTCCGTCTGTCCGTCCGTCTGTTTCTATGCTATCTCCTCCGTCAGTTTTAAGCTATCTTAACCAAACTTTGCACGAAGCCTTTTGGTACAAATATGCTGCACATTTGTCGGAATCGACCGGATCGGATGACTATATCATATAGCTGTAATACGAACCAACGGTCGAAAAAGTTTAGTGAGAAAAACTTTTTTGTCTTCAACGTAATCGTCCCCAATCCTCGTATTTCTAAGTTTTCTATGATTTTACATAATTCCACCAAGTTTTATGAAAATCGGACAACTATATAGTATAGCTGTCATACAAAAGATATGACTGAGAAAAAGTCTTAGTAGGAAAAACTTTTTTGTTTTCAATGCTATCACTCCCAAACTTGTCACTTATCAATATTATATGCTACTGCACAATTCTACCAAGTTTGATACAAATCGGATGACTATAGCATATAGCTGCCATAAGAACTATCGGTCGAAAAAGTAGTTCTAGTGAGAAAAACTTTTTTGTTTTCAATGGTAGCGTCTTTATAACTTCCAGTTGTGAATATTATCAGTTTCCACACAATTTTGGGGAGTTCGGTCAAAATCAGATGAGCTCATCGGATAGCTGCCATATAACAAACTGGGAAGCAAATGCTCAAAGTAGTGGCGCCATCAAGCTACAAGGGTATATAAACTTCGGTCGAGCCGAAGTTAGCTTTCCTCAATTTTTTTTTTTTTTAATTTTAGCCACTCCAACCTTATGAGTCAGCCCCCTTTGCACCCATAGGAAAAATATGTATTGCCAAAAATGAAATTGGAGCACTCGAAAACTTATGAAACGATACTCATTTTGATTTTTAGAGCGAAGCTCTTTCGACTGGTGGACTAAAACTAGAAAAAATTTGTCTTTGAGACAGATTTTTTTGTCTTTGCATTTAGTATTTGCAAAGGCAACCGGTTTTACTATTTGCCGTAGAAGCAGTTGGGTTGTGGGTTGTGTGTTGGTGGGTGTGTGGAGTGGGAAAGTGCGCTGCTGGGAAGATGGGTTAACAGCGCCTTAACAGCGACTTAACAGTGACTTGATAGTGACTTGGCAGCGACCGTGACTCAATAGTGGCTCAATAGTCCAGACAAATTAGGCAAAAAAAGGGGTCAACCTCGGAAGCTGGAAACTTCTGTACACCTTTATTCTGGCGTTCTAAACGTTGTGCCAAAAGTCACATAAAATCTCGTGTGAGCGTCGTTAGTTATTCAAGGTCAATGGTCACAAAAATCAGTTTTCAGCGATTATCTCCGTTTCTATAGCTCCAATGTTGTAAACACAAATTGTAGAGCAGCAAATTTGCGACAAATTTCGTCTTCACATTTTTTTTGATACGCTCAACCGTTTTTGAGATAGAGGGCAGAGAGCCCGCAGTAGTCAGCCATAATCCCAGTAATGCAAGGTCAACCGTGAACTTCAGTGAATAATACCAGTTATAAAATTATTAAATCATTTAAATATCATAAATAATAGATAATTAGTATTAATCATTATAAAGTTGATAGTGCCGGCAATACTCAAATTCTATTAATCATTTTATTCAATATCATTTTGCATATATCTAATATATTTATCTAATAATACCTACCTACTTGGTTAATGAAAATCTCCTTAGATGACATTCCTACACTGCTCGACAAAATGAAAGCCGATCTTCACCCATTGAACCAAACCAACTTTTTCTGAAGTAAATTGGCCCGCTGATCACGAAAATCGCCATGAAACCAAATTCTATAGGCTAGTTATCGAGATATTATCGATAATCGTGTTTTTCGACTTATCAGAAGTCGAAATAACTTTGTTGTTTTTAAACCGATTTTAAAGTTAAAAAAAAAAAAGTTAACAGAAAAAACTTGGACAAAAGTTTTGTTTTCAGATAAAAATGTGCTAGGGCGATTGCTTTTGATGCCATCGGCTCAGCTGCAGAAAAAAAAACATTTTTTTCCAAAATTTAAAAATTTAACGTATTTAAAATGACTGTAGATGTTTAATAAAACAATATTATCAGATTTTTATTAATTGGACAGTAATTTACTTTAATAAAAGCCCTCAAACGCAAAAATCGTACATGAAATGGCTATTTTATTCAAGTTTTGGTGAAAAAAGGCTGAGTGACAATTTTCAAAATTACCTCAGCATTTACAGAAAACTTGAATAAAATACCCATTTCATGTCCGATTTTATTATCCGAAGCTTATTATCTTAAATTCCGAGGTGAAACCCTAATTTGACTGGACTACAACAATGACTTGACAGTGACTTAACAGTGTCCTAAAATTGACTTGGCAGTGGCTTGACAGTGACTTGACAGTGACTTAACGGTGAGTTAACAGTTAAATTAACAATCAGACTTATTGTCGTAAAAGACTTCGCTCGCACCGGGAAATTAGAAAGCTAAACGCGACGTGTTGAAAAGCTACACGAAACGTGTAGGCCTTCAATATCTAAACGCGCCGCGCAGAGAAGCTACACAAACATTATGGTTTGAAAATTCCGGTCAAAACGTGTAGAAATCCCACATTTTCACTTACACATTTTTTTTTTTTATTTTTTTTTTGTTTGTTTATAAGCGCGCGCGCGCTTCTGCTGCTGCTATCTTGAAAGCTCAAAAATTTCGCTATGCGCATCATCTCAGGGCAGAAGAGGACCATCAATTCTAAGCGCGCCGTGCAGCTATACGCCACGTGTTGAAATGAGAACGCTACACGTTTCGTGCAGAAAACCCACACTTCGCGTGTGGAGATCAGATTTCTAAACGAAAAATGTAAGAATTCAGTACTGATTTAGAGCTAAATTTTTCGTTTAGAATTTACACACGCGCGTGTAGGATTTCAATATACAAACGTCGCGTGTAGACAACCTACACGTTCGTGTGGTATTTAGATTGCTGCATGAAAAATGTAGAAGTTATTTGGAAATAAGCTAATTTTCTTATGTCGTGTAGATTTTGCATTTGCCCCCGCAGCATTTAGCTTTTCAACACGAGGCGTTTAGATATTGAAATCCTACACGTTACGTGTTTAATTTCTGCACGTCGCGTGTAGCTTTCTGAATTCTACATTTTGCGTGTGCAATTTAGCAGGGCGCAACACGTTTCGCTTAGTTTTCGCGCAGTGCAGCCAATTTAGTTTTCTTTGTGCTGTGAAACGATACCCCATTTGACTTTTTTTTTTTAAATTTTACCCCCCTCCTGCCCCATAAGTCCACCCATTCCCCTCCGATCGAAAAAATAATGTCAAAAATGGTGTCAGAGCACTTGAAAACGACCAAGTACTGATTTTGACATGTCTTAAACCAAAGACAACGAAGTTATTAATTTCTGACGGTCAGTTTTCGGTTCCACGTCTATTCAACACAAAACAATCTCAACACGTCAATTCAACACAACTCAATTTCAACACAAGGTATTTCAACATAGTCTATTTCATCACGAAGCAATTCAACATCACCAAATTTCAACACCGTAAAATTTTAACACTAGAAAATGGAACACAACAACAATTTCAGATTTGAGTCGAACCCGACTGTAGTATACTCCGTACCTGAGAAAGTGTATGAACATTTGTAAGTACACTTGCATTTTATTTACTATCACAACTTATTTACTAATAAAATCATCGTTACTCGTTGTTTGGGGTTTTTTTTTTGTGATGTGTTGAAATGACGTATGTTTAATTGACGTGAAATTGCGTCGCTTGTGTCACCGTTCTATCCTTGATGAGGTTATTTTACTTAGTTAAATATTTACTAATAATAATCATCGTTACTCGTTGTTTGTGTTTAATTTGTAATGTGTTGAAATGACGTATGTTTAATTGAAATGAAATTGCGTCGCAGGCATTTGTGTCACCCTTCTATCCCTGATAAGGTTGGTACACTCTTGCATTTTATTTACTATCTGCACTTATTAAATCTAAATTTGGTAAGTGTTGAATTGACGTAGTGTTGAATCGTTGATATATGTGTAGAAGTGTGCTGAAATTGTGTTGTGTTCAATTTCTTCGCGTTTAATTTGTTTTGTGTTGAATTGGCCTGTGTTGAATCGTTGTGTTGGGTGAAATGACTTTGTGTTATATAGACGAGTGTTGAAATTGTTTTATGATGACTTTGTTTTGTGTTGAATTTGTTTGTGTTGAGTTGACGAATTGTTGAATTACTTTGTTAAGTGAAATGACTGTGTTTTCGATTCTATCTCATTGTGCAATGTTAAAAACACCTCAAATAAAAATCTTAAAAAAACATTTAATTAGAAGAAACACTATGTTCCTACGGGGACTTGATCCTAGGCCTCGTCGTTTTCTAAGCAAATGTCTTGTGTACTCCACCATGGCTCTTGTTGCTTGCTGAGCGCCAAAATACCAACTGCGTACATTCTTAACTATGGTTTCGACGCCACGTCTTGTTTATGGCTGATAGTCGAGTGGGCTAAGGTGCCGTCGTCCGTGTGTGTATTCAGTCTTCGAGATCCCTATCTTCAAGTCCCAGTAAAGTAATCAATAAAAAAAATACGTGAAGCTACTTCAAAATCAATCACAGCTTAGAAAAAAGAGGATGGTGGCTGATGGTGGGGTGGATGGAGGGCGGACCAACAACCATGTTGAAAGGTTCGGTTCAAGGTCCAGTGCAAAGTGCACCTTAAATCAGAAAATGTTCTATAGTTGCCTTTATACTTGTCATATATCTCTAAAGCAGTGGTGTCCAAACTCACACAAGAAAGCATGGCGCATGTGTGCTTAGCAGCGAAACACGAAGTAAGCATGTTGACACTTCAACATGAGCAACAAACAAACATACAAATGTCTCGTGAGAGAACACAAAGCCGAACATGCGCATCGTACGAAAACAAGCTGCCGAGCGTTCTATTTATAGAATACACATATTCTCTATCTCTATATATGTGTCGACTGCGACGCCGGCAGAATGTGGCCAACCCCGCGTGGCTGTCTTTTCAAATTTTGGACATCGCTGCTCTAAAGAGACTTCCTGATGATAGTGTGTAATTGCAAATCAAATATCTCTAAATATTTAGCCTTCTTTGATGAAATAGAACAGGTTCTCTTTGATAGAGAGAAGTTTGACAACCGACTATTTAGAGATGTATGACAAGTGTAAAGGCAGCTTTAGAGGATTTCACTGAAGTGAAAATTTTTGAGACTTGAATCTTCGGGGATCTGAATGCAGTTGAAAAACTATTTTGATAAACTTGTAATTTATTTGGCGATCTATCTAATGTTTAATTAGTGAGTTTAGCTGGCTCTAGGTCCGAAAAAGTTGCGTTTGTTCACAACTGTAAACAACTTATGCACCAAAAAGAGCTGGTTGCCTATACAGAACTGTTTCATTGTTATCCCTAACGACTCTTCAGTAGGCTTTTCGCTGAAGAAAGCATGATTGCCAACTGCCTCTTCAATTCAAAATCAAAAAAATCATATAACGCAATAAAGTTTTCCACTTTTATATCTGAGACTTGCAGTAAATTTTACAAAAAATCGTTCAATACTTACACCATGCGCCTGTCCATTGGCATACTGATGCGCACCCATATCCTCCTTGATCTCACGATAATCCCGAAAAACGACCGCCTTGATCACACTGCGTATTAGCTCTTCGGGCCACATGCCCAACAAAATACGTTGTGGCCTGCCGCGTGCCTTGGGCCGGGGATCAGTGCCACCATCCAGCGAGGGTCCCAACATATTATGCACACGATTCGCATAGAGCACAAATGTGGGATAGGGTATATCAAATTTGCGGGCTGCCTGCGATAATGAGAGTCCCTCCTTGAGCACACTGAAAATGGCCTCGGCCATGGCTTCGGGTCGCCAGGACTTTAGAGGGCCGCGTTCACGAAAGCGCAACTGTTGCACCAGATTCTGTTGGTTGGTATTCCAGCATTTTTGCCACATGGATTGCAACTGATATTGATAGCTGTCTGCTGGAAGGGAAAAACAAACATCAGATAATGAAATGGTAATGATTCGATGTTGTCGTTTTTTTTTTCATATGTAAATTTTTTTGTTGGCTGTTAAATGGCTAAATAGCTGCTATACACTTACCCGCCACAGATGTGCCTGTTGCCGCCGCAGCAGCGCCCATCCAGCCATGTCCGCCGCTTTCAATCATTTTGGCCTGCAAAAGAAAATAAGGAAACCGAGTTTAGTTTTGCTGCGACATTTCCACATTGCCATAAAAGTTTATTAAAGCCATAAATGTTGCTAAAGCATTTTGGTATGCAAAAAGGTAAAAGCCACCCAAAGCAAATTAGTATACAAACTTGGCCACAACGACTGGCCCATTGTCTTTGCCAGCTTGTTTTTTATGGCTAGTTGGCATGCGGGAGGGGGGGGGTATACTTTTATTTATTGCTATTATTAGATATTCCTTAAGTTGATATTTATTAATAAACTTTAGCATTTTGCATAAGCAGCTAATTTCTTGTGTGAACCAGGCCCCATTTTTTTTTTTTTTCCTCAATTCGCCTGGGCATAGCGAAATAAAAAAAAAGTTAAATTGATGCACGTTTCGTGCAGCGCAGGCAATAAAACCTTCCTCACTGACCAGCAGCAGTAGTTAAGACCCGCCCACTTTCCAGCCCAAACTCGGCACGTAGCCATGCATTTTATATACACACACACTCGAAGCAGGAGAAGCAGGGCTTAATACAAATTATGTGCAGCGGGTCTGAGCCAGAACAACACAAAAAAAAAAAAAAGAAAAGTAATGCAAGTCTTAAATATTTGAAAACTAGGCGCCGCGGCTCAGTCCAAAAACCTAGCTATGTAGCTGGTCCCTGCCAGCCAAAGGAAAAAGGTCATAAAATGTATGAATAATTGAAATTGAAAAGTCGGAAGCATTTTTACATTTTTACAGGCGCGCAACAACAACAAACGGGGGAATGTTGTAACAAATGCGGCTCAGCTCAAAAACAAAATGGCGTTAAAAATGCTATTTTATGTAAAACACTTTGTTAATGACGCCTGCCACACACTCACACCACAGAGTGGGCAAGTTAGTAGGTGTTGTGGCTGGGGTTTATTTTTATTTATTTTTTTTTGTGTGTTCTGGCATATGACTTATGTGGAGCAATTGCGGTGAGCTGTTTAGTAGGTGTACAACGACCATTAGTTGTTAGATTTTACTGCTGGCAAATCTAAATTGATTACGTAAAGAGGTTCTAGTTAAAATATTTAATTTTATATGATCAGAAAAGTGGCTAAAGAGACGAAAATTTGCTTTTGAGGCTCTGGAAAATCTCTGTTTATCACAGTCAAGTGTGGTAAGATATTATTTCAGAGAAAGCAGATTGATCTGTTGATATGATCTGATGTGCATCTGGGCAAGAGCTATGATAAATAGTTTATTGATGGTCTGGAACAGGGCTGGCCAAATGGAGAGCACAAAAAAAACTTCAGCCGATTTACTTGCTTTCTATGTTCATCGATTCACACAATCGTTAGTGTGAAAATAATGATTGACTTCGGCCACCGGTGCACATGGGCGACTGGCCGTCCCTGATCTACAAGGCACAATTAGATTTAGACGATCTCAAAATTCAAGAGAATGCACTTTAATGATAAGAATAGAAACCTCTAGGACGAAAAGTCTATAAGCCCCAATATATATAGTACGATTCGAGCATAAAACAGTATTGAGGAGAGATCTTTAATAGAAAAAGTGAAAAACCGTGAAACGAGGTACACCAGATGTTACAGGAACAGGATTTAAAATATTTTGAATTATACCTTTTATATAAGAGGAGATTTATAACTAAAAAGTAGAGGGAAATCCTAAACCATCAAGCTTAAAAAGAAAGCAACATCATGGTTCACAGAGTCAAATGCTACTCTGTAGCTGGTGGGTATGACATTATTATGGAAAGAGTGTGCAAAAGGTGTGGAAGAGGGGTGAAAAGAGGGAAAACGAGAAGGCCAAGGTAACTTCGTCTGTGCCGAAGTTTTTATACCCTTGCAAATGCTGTTTTTGAAATGTTTGAGTTTAAGAACGCTTACATAAGAATCAAAAATGTTTCTTACTAAAATCCATTTTCCGACTGATAAACATCTGATTTCGACCAAATTTCGCGATTCTTTTTGAAAACATATCAAATTAACAATCGCCGAGCTTAAGAACGATAAAATTTAAAACAAAAAAGTTTTTCTCACTAAGACTGATATTCCGACCGATCGACCCTATGGCAGCCTTAAGATATAGTTATCCGATTTTGACCAAATTTCGCGAATCTATTTGAAAACATATAAAAAAAAGTAATCAGCGAGTTTAAGGACACTAACATTAAAGCAAAACAAAAATTTCTTACTAAGACCCATTTTCGACCGATAGGTCCTATGGCAACTACACGATATAGTCACCCGATGTCGATCAACTTTTTCAAATTAGTTTGAAAACGTTTAATATTAATAATCAGCGACCTTAAGAACGATTTACTTAAAAACAAAAAATATTTTTTTTCACTTAGAACCATTTTCCGACCGATCGGTCCTATAAGATATAGTCATCCGACTTTGACCAAAATTTGCAAATCTGTTTGAAAGCATATAATATTAATAATGGCTGAGCTTGAGGACGCTAACTGCGAAAACAAAAAAGTTTTTCTCACTAAGACCCATTTTTCGACGAATGGTTCCTATGGCAGCTATAAGATATAGTTATCCGATCTTGACCAAAATTTGCAAATCTGTTTGAAAGCTTATAATATGAATAATGGCCGAGTTTAAGGGCGCTTACATTGAAAACAAAAAAGTTTTTCTCACTAAGTCCCATTTTTCGACCGATGTTTCGTATGGCAGCTATAAGATATAGTCATCCGATCTGGTTGGTTTCGACATATTAGCAGCGTGCATTAAAAAGAAGACTCTGTCACAATTTCAGCTCGATAGCTTTAAAACTGAGAGACAGGCAGACGGATGGACAAAGCTCAATCGACTCAGCTCGTCACTCTGATCAAGAATATATATAGTTTATGGGGTCGGAAATGAATATTTCTATGCGTTGCAAACTTTTGGGCAAAACTATAATACCCTTTGACAGGGTATAAAAAGAGGAAACGAGGGGAATAGTGGGAGAACAGTTTCAGAACAATTTGAGAACAGTGTAGAAACAGTGTGGGAGCAGCATGACGACAGTGTGTGAACAGTGTAGAAACAGTGTGGAAACAGTGTGGGAAGAGTGTGGCAACAGTGTAGGGACTGTGTTGGAAGTGTGTGGGAACGGTGTGGGAACAGTGTGGGAACAAACTGGGAACATTGTGGGAACATTGTGGGAACATTGTAGAAACAGTGCGGGGACAGTGGTGTAACAGTGGGGTGAAAAGGAGGCAAGTGGGTGTTGGGGAAAAAAAGAATTGAATATTAAGCGAAGAGTGGCTGTCAAGAGGTCAAGTTGTGAATTCAGTGCGATAAATTATATTGTTTAATTTATTTCCATTCTCCGTTCCTGACTTAATTATCCAATCTGATCCCGTCCTCAACTCTTTATATGGCCATGAGCAATATCTGCAACATACCTTTTGAATCCAATTATTTCGTAATAATTATTTAGCAACAATTACTTAAAATTATTAACTAATTTAAAAAGTTATTAGATTATTATTTTAGTAGATACATTTAAATACTATTCAGCAATATCAACACGAGACCTGTCCGATAAACCAAACCTAAGAAATCCAGTTTTTAAAAAACCCTTTTTTTCCATTTTTCCGTTTTTGACGATTTTTGAAATTGTTTATAAAATTAACAAAAAATTTTTCTACAAAACCGCAAATTACGTTTTGGTGGGCATGCCGACATCTAATTTCGGATTTTTTTTTATTGAAATCAAAAATGGTGAGTTTTTTAACTGTTCAGTTTATAACAGAATGACCCATATGAAGAAAGTGGCAACTGTTTATTTTTTATGAATCTTCAATATACATTTTTGAATTTTTGTGGTTTGGCCACAGTATTACATGTGCTTTGGACAACATTTTTAACTTTTCCCGCCAATTTTGTAAAGTTGGCAAGTGGTCTCCGATCCATTTTTTGTATTACAAATTTTTAACATATAGAAAATAATTTTTTTTTGGTAAAAGCTCACAATACAACAAGTAGTTATAACAATTATGTTTCTTGTTGTGTTCTACGAATAAACTGTGAGTATCGCTGTGTTGCAGATATACATCAAACAGCTTTTGTGAGTTGAGTTGTGCAGTTGTTATTTTGATGTATATTAATGCAACATACATGTGTTTGTGTTTGGTTTGTTGAGGGTGTGTTCTTTGTGTTCCATGTTCGTCTATAGTCATCACAAATATATAAATTGCCAGCAGTACTTTTTACTTAGGGAAAATATCAGCACAAGGACTAACGCCTTCACAAATCGCTCGAATTTTTAACAGTATGGATAGCGAATATGAACTCTATTTTTCTGCTGATAGCGAAAGCGATTTCTATCCAGGTTAAAAACATCTTAATACCACAGATGACGAAGACATCGAAGATGAAGCTGAACGTTCTAGTGCTTTAAATAGCACTGCTTCTACCAAAATCTAAGAAGAAATCGAACTACGCTGGAATTTATTCCAAACGATCTGCTATCCGCTTCAAAGGTTATATTCAAATTGAAAGCCCATTGGAAGTAGCGCAATAAAAAAGCAATATGGAAGGCGTTGATCTGATCGACAGCAAAATCGGCAGATGCAAAATTTCATTGAGAAACAGACGCTAACAAGTTTGAAGGTTTTATCATCTACTGGACTAGACAGTGAGCAATGCTTGGCTTTTATATCAACTTGTATACGAGGCAGCTAATAAAGTCTTAGGATTATACGACTTTCAGCTTTATATCGCAGAAAAGCTGACAAGGGTTGACACTAAATCAAAGCTGGGAAACGAAGCTCTGTTCTTCAAAATGAAATGAAGCAAAAGAAGCAAAGAGGTCCGACGCAGCGTGTGCCAAATCAAATGGTACGGCAGAATGAAGTTGGAGTTCGCTCGAAGCAGACTTGATGCATTTAACCAACATTTCCTTTTTATACTCTGTACCAAAGGTACACTGAGTATATTAAGTTTGTGAAAAGTATGTAACAGGGAGAAGGAATCATTTCCGACCCTATAAAGTATATATATTCCTGGTCAGCATCAACAGCCGAGTCAATATAGCCATGTCCGTCTGTCCGTCTGTATGAAAGCACAGATCTCAGAGATGGTAAGAGATAGAGGTTTGACATGTATGGGACATATATTTCTTATACTTGCAGGCAGATCAAGTTTATTTTCAATTTTTGCCACGCCCCCTCGCGCCCCCGCAATTTGGAAAAAACGTCATATCTCCTACAGTTTTGATGATAGATGGTTCGTACTTTCTAGAGATATCTAGTACTCAAAATTATTTATCGATTTGCTGAAGGAATGATAAAGATCGGATGAACGATACTCAAGTTATGAGCAACAGAAAGGCCAGTTCACACCCAAATCTGCTTGAGTCCTTACAGAAAATGATTTTACTTTCAAAAAATTCAGTTATGCAAAGAACCACAATCCTTCCCAGTCTATAGCCAAAAATGGTCCAAAAACTAAGTTCGTTTTTCACGAAAGATTTATATATAGACATGTTTCAGAAATCATAATCTAACATTTGATCTAAATTAGTTATATTTTTTGGCCATTTCAAGACTAAGTTTATACAAGCGAATCCACATCTATATCCTACCTACATATATACTGTATAAGGGTCAACTTGCTAATTCTATTTTGAGAATAAGTTTTTGGTTATATCTATATTTTTATTAAAGAATTAACTTTTCAACAAAAGTCTTTGTTAAAAGTGTCTAGAAACTCTGCCTACAATTTAAGTAAATTTTGAATATTTTAATTTGCAATTAATGCCAACCCCAAGATCTGCTGGTAGTCTAGAAAAACTGGCGACAAACTTCTCTTGTGCGTTCTCGTACCTCATTCTCATTCTCATTCTCATTCGAAGGCTGTGTGTGGAGCAGCGTTTAAATTAATTATTTATTATGTCAGGCATTGCTTCTTATAAAATTAATGAATGGCATGAGCACAAAAACTATAAAACGAGAAAGACGACGGCGACGACGACTACAAGGCGCGGCCCTGAACAGCAGCAGGAGTAACAGCAGCAGCAGGATATAGTACAAGTAGACAGTGTGAAGGGGGCATGCGTGCGGTTGGCTGAGTAATATAAATAAATGAATGAATGAATGAGAACAGCTACCGAGAAAGAGAGAGAGAGAGAGAAAACAGGAATAGTTGGTAGTAGTAGTAGTGAAGGCTAAAAGGTAACAGGCGCTCAGACCAAATCGCACACAACTTGGCAAAAACTTGAGCAAGTCAGAAATACTAGATATAAGTGGGGTATGGGTATGGGTTAGTGGTAGTGGTGGGTGGGGTAGGAAGCTTGGGGGTTGCGGTAAGCAACTTGCAGACAAGAGAAATAACAAACTTGAGACGCCAACCCACGACTAAAACACGAATCGAAAATGAATAATAAATAAAGTGTTATATAATATAAGAAATATACAAAAAAAATAAAAAAAAAAAAGGAAAAACTACCAGGAAAGTTTTTAGTACCAAAGAGAAGTGTGAGAGAAGGGTTTTTCTTTTTTTGGGGTGTTGAGTTTATGTGCGCGCTTGAAAAATAAAATTAAAATTGCATTAGAATCCAACGGGTTTTATAGCTGAAGCGGGGAATGAGGGGACTGACAAGGGGGCGGCATTCGCGATGTAGTGAAAACTTGAAGGCTTGTTGAAAGGCGGTGAAGGGCAGTGTAAGGGGGCGTGTTATAAATTTATATTTTATTACCAACTCAACTCACACACACACACACACACACACACACACACACACACACAGACAAACAACACATACATAGATATGGAAAATGATTACTTTCCTTTTGGCAGAGAGCGAGCAAAACAAAAATCAATAAATTTTTATAGAAAATTTGTAGCTACGGAAAAGTTAATTAAATAAATTATTATGTGAATGGGGCGTGCACACGATGAGTAATTGGCAAGAAGAAGCAGCGGTACCAGCAGCAGCGGCAGCAGCAGCAGCAGCAACAGCGGCAGCTAAAGACGCCAACAGCGAAGCGCCGCAAATTAAATTAAATGAGTTGAAAGAAAGTTGAATGCGCGCACGCTTCAAATTTGTTTTTGTTGAGAGATGAGAAGACTTGGCGTCGTGGCTGTTGTTTTTGTAGTTGCTGCTGCTGCTGCCGGGGAATTGAAAATTTAATTAATTAAACATTTTTGAACAACGCTCGTAATATTTTATTATATGTTTTCTACTATGCGACTTTGTCTTGTGTGCCTGTGTGTGTGTGTGTGTGTGGGGGGGAAGGTTCAAAAGGTTCAACACATTTTGCTCCCCCTTCCTCCCACTCTCAGTGCATTTTATGGCCACAGATGAAGGCGTGAGTCAAGTGGCTGTTGGTGATGTGATGACTAATCTTAGCTAGAAAATGTATGGCATGATTTATCATTTAGAAATAGTTCACAGCGATTAAATATATTTATTTTAGTAGAATTTGGAGTATTGAAATTTACTTTTCACATTGTGGAAACACACTATTTTAAGACAAAAAACAATTATCTAATCTTTTTTTCGAGAAGCATTGCAATTTGAAAAAAAAACTAAATTTAGTTGCCCTGGAAATGAGAATAAAAATCTCAAGCACTACACAGAAAAAAAATGATCAAATATCAGTCCTATCTTCAATAATATCAAAATATTATCAATTTTTCATATCAAAGGGATACTATTTCCATCTTAACATTTTTTTCAGATGAAGCCCGATTCGATACTCAAAATACCCGTGTGATACTAAATATTGTGATTTTTTTTTTCTGTGTAGATTTTTGTATCATCCCTCAATCCTGTTACAGTTCTCTGTAAAGCTCCAGCTAAAAAAATTATAGGCGGAAAAATGAAAATAAAATAAATATTTCGGGCAAACACAACTCAGAAAATGAATTTTTCTATATTCAAGAAAATCGCCCTACAATTGAAATCGACCTAAAAATTGGGAAATCATCAAAAAATTTTGAAAAAAAATTCTGTATTTAAAAAAATTTTTCTAAAATTTGTTGTAAAGTTATCCTAAAAATGAATTTTTTACAAATATTTATTTAAAATTTTGTGTAAATCGCCTTAGAACGGACTTAGAACGGAGAATTCCTCATTTTCAGGGCGAATTTGGATTTTGCCGAAAAAATCAATTTCTTAATTTCTTCTTTTTCAAGACCTCGCGGTTTGAAGTCAACACTCTTACCATCAGCATTATCGGTCTTTTTGTATGCTGAGAGCATAACAAATAACCGAGTTCTTTTCGGTGCACAGGGTCAAACCATAAGTGTCCTTATTTACACATGATACAATGAATACAAGGTAGTGCAAACCAAACCGGTTTGATCCCGGAATTCCGACTTTTTTTAAACTGTGAACCGAACCATAAACCAAACCAAAGTTCAGAAATTTACTGAATTTTCGGTTCGGCACAAAAAATTAAAGACATTCTGAACTCTTGCCCATTTGCCCAATGACTCGAAATCATTACGAAAGTATTTATAAAGGATTTTCAATATAATTTCTAGAAATACGTAATAATTGAAACAAGAGTCTTTGATGGCACAAATAGAGAACCGATTAAATCAAACATTTGAAAGATTTTGACAGCTTATTAATGTTAGCAACTTAATGCTATTGCGCTAACTGTCTTATTAATACCATAATGTCTCAGTTGATCAGGTCTTAAAATTTGTTTTGTCTTATTAAAAGTACAGAAATTCTGAATACTACAGTCGAACTTCTCTATTACGAGCTTTCGTACAACGAAGTTCTCTATCGGGTGTGTCCCAGAAAGCTCTAGAGGTTTTCGTATAAACGTTAGCATTTCATATTAAAGCTGTTTGACTTTATGTGTAAAGGGGCACAAATATGCCGGGCTACTAGATTAGATGACGAAAGTTGAGTGATTTGAAACCGCCTGCTCAAAGCCAAGGAGATTTAAGGCGTACGGTTTCCCTTCCATATGATCTAGTCTTCTTCTTCTAGTTCCAATCCCGAGTGGGTCATAGGGCATCTAATCATCACCAGAATAGGGGAGTAGGGCCAGCGACCCAACTCTCTGAGCAAACCCTAGCTACCGAAGCATCATATGATCTAGTAGCCGCTCTTATTCTTTTCACTTCACAAATAAAGTAAAAATAAAGTTCGAAGTGCAATCGTTTATACGAAAATCTCTAGGGATTTCCAGGACACCCCTGTATATAACGAATTCGTTTCCTGAACACTGCAATTTCGTATTTCTTTCTCTATATTACGATTTGTTCTTTATAGCGAAGTTTTTATTGGTGCTGTTGAGATTCGCTATATGGAAGTTATACTGTATTTTGAATATTAATCACATAAATTGGATTTCTATTAAATTTTGCCTAAAACTTGCGCCGAACCAAGTTTCAAACCAAAACCTTCGCCCAAAAACCTCGAACCTGAAATTTCAGAACATTAACCATTGGCAAATTTCGGTTCGAACCCGAGAATCGGAGCTCCGCACAAATTTATTGGGTTTGCAGTCCTGGTGTAAACATTTGTTCCATTTCGCAAGCGCATAACTTTGTGAGTCTCTTACTACGTTTATACACACAAAATTTATTTTGATTGATGCCCTTTAAAGTATGCAATACTTTTAATAAGGAATGTTTCAGAATTATATTTACTTTATATTTGGCTTAACACAAGATTATATTGTAAACCTATTAATGGTCCGACAATCTGGATGAATTTACAGTGTGAATTATGTATGACGCTGCCATAACTGACTATCAATGTTTGCGTATTAATAGAACATTTTATAAGGAAATAAAGTTTGCATACTTTGAAGGGCATTAATCATGATCAATTTTGTGTGTATAAACGGAGTATCTGACGTCATATGACAAATAAGCCTCAGGTTGGAAATTTTAATTTTTTAGTTTTAATTTGATTTAATTTAATTGTTGCTATAATTTCGAATTCACTTTCATTTTTCTTACCGCAGCACACATTTTTAATAAATGTCAAAAACTTTAAAATTGTGAGTCTGTGGAGTCACAATGGAATTTTCGATTTGACAATCGATTCATTGCACTATCTTCTATTTTTTGTATAATATTATTTACAACTGTTTGTTTTGATTCTAAAAATAGTTTCGGAAGTGTGACCTTATGTTCATTTGCTTTGTACAGCGTGCTAGTTTTGTGAAATAAAATTTTTGAACAAAAGTTATTTAAACTTAATTTGAGTTAAGTGAAGGCATTAACTTTATTTCTAACAAAATTTGTGTAGAATATTGTTGTTTCTTGAGTTTTTCTTCGTGTTGATCGTCCGAGCTGATCTAACCAAACCTTTGTGTTTTGAGTTTCAGTTTTGATTTTTCTCTTTCTGTAATGCAGGGGTGCCTAGAATGAGCTTACGAGCGCGTGAAAGCCAATACAAATGAACAAAATACAACTCAAGCAAGAACAACTACAAGAAATAGAAAGAGAAAACCGATTTTTGTTTGTTTTTGTGAGTGTGTGTGTGGTCATTGCTGTCTCAACCACACGCGTGCGAGCGCTGACTACACAAGGGCAACATTGTTGTTGCTTTTTAATTTGCCAGAGACATAGGAGAGAGAGAAGAGAGTCACATATGATGTTGTTGTTGCAGGTCTGCACACGCCAACAACAACATCTTCGTTCGGAAAGAAAGAGAGGAGAGCACGCAAATGAAATTGTTTTTGTTTTGTATAATGCCGCGTTTGTATATAGCCGCGTTTTTCGTATGCGCGCGGGCTATGCCTTAGCGCAAAGCAAAAACAAATGTGTGGCTTGCGGAATAGGCTTGGGCACCCCTGCTTTAATGTTTTCTTTTTTCTATCCATGCACAGAAGGAAATAACCGAGAACATTGGACTCAAGATCGACTTGATATTGTTCCGTTTTCAAGAACTTGAATTGGTTCAAGAACATTTTAAACTCAACTGGGATAATTTTTTTATTGATTTTTTATAAGGTCTTCATATTTTGGAGCTTCGGAGCAGGGAACGAGACAAATGTATCTAATTGGATTGGAAAAAAAGGGTGG